>CM065665.1:11186644-11402633 GCA_033220385.1 Triplophysa yarkandensis
TACTATTTAAGTTCATTTAATAAAATATTTAAAATTTAAATTGATTGTATTTCATTTCTGCTCAACTCAAAGGCAACATTTGGAACAAAGTGATGCAGTCAGTATTAAGCAGATCTCCAGAAATAAGAGAGAAGGAACTTCATTCACAAAAGTGAGCAGCACTATTTTTCATCCTCACATGATTTCCATATGTGAGTCACTGCTCCAGCTGAGAGCGAGCATCCTTTAGCCGTACTGCACTGTCACATTCGAGATACACTGTTTGCATTATAAAACATGAGTGCTCCATTTACCTAATTTGATTTTATATTCACTTATATTGGTATTGATCAGGGCTCTTCTAACATAAATAAACAGTATGTTAAGAACAATCTTGCCATGTACCAGCCATGTATTCAATTCCAATAATTATAATGTCAGTAAATGTGCACATTTTAAAATATTTCAGAAGAAAGTTGACAATGACAGCACAGCAGGATATTTTGTGGTTTTTCATATAGCCATCATGGGGTTATCTATAGAAAACATGACTCTACAGAAAAACATGAGAAAAAAGGTTCTGTTCAGTATTGAAGAGATGATCATTTTACAGTCACCTGTTTATCTAATCCTTACACATCTCCCCTGTCAGCTTATTCCTATTGGTGAAAGCTAATGATGAATGATGCTTGACTGTTGCCATGACAGCCCATCCTCCAAAGGACAACAGCCTATTGGATTGTATCTTAAACCGCTGGCTATTAAACAAAGACTTTCACCTTCTGTTTGTCAGACACAATTCTGCTGTGATATTGTGAAGAGGCCATTGATTTTCATTTACTGTTCAATCTCTCTGTGAGAAACTGAAAAAAAATGTGCTGAGCCTGTCAGCATCTCTCTCTCTCTCTCTCTCTCTCTCTCTCTCTCTCTCTCTCTCTCTCTCTCTCTCTCTCTCTCTCTCTCTCTCTCTCTCTCTCTCTCTCTCTCTCTCTCTCTCTCATATATATGTGTTACATATATATATATGCACAATGAATATATTGATTTAGCCCTAGTAAGACAATATAATGGTGGTACAAGACAGTAAAGAAATTAATCCCTGTATAAAAACCACAATACTGAATAAGTTTACATTGTTGCATAAAAGCCACAATTAGGAATGTCATTCACGAACTACAGGTCTGAGGTTTGTGTGCCATTCCACTCTTTATCATCACAGGACTAAAACAGAACACCAGACATAAAGTCTATAAAAATCTGGTGACGATGGATGAAGATCTCAGTTTATTTAAAGAAGCCTTTACTATCATTACTTATCCACAGAGAGCAGTTCTTTCATCTGCTTGATGAATCATGTTCTCTGCTCTCACACACGAACACGAGTTTATCTCCAAAAACATTCAGGGTTTCTACAACATGTATGTCTGAATCTATACTACCAAACAACATCTGGTAGTAATGCAGTGAAAATACTGAGGTGATCCATATGGAACTCTTTGAGTAGAGCTCCTCCTGACAGTAGTGTGGTAGTCCCATCATGATAATAATGGTATGAGTTCATTCACCTTAGATATCTCAGTGTGTGCTTGCTGTCATTGCTGCTCTCGGCTTTGAACTGAATGACTCTCAATTATTTATTGTGTTTTTCACAAGGTCTTTCAAGTCATGACTAGACGACTTCTGAACTTTTCAAGCAGTTATTACATGTGAAGCATGTTTATTGTCTTTTCTTGGCATTGAAACACTGAGAAGACTTTTCTAATTGAATAAAATTGACATTCTAGATACACACCGATCAATTCAAGTCATTCATCTAATTAACAACCTTATGGATAACAACTACAACCATCAAATCCTGTTTCAAAGAGAAGCAATTGTTTTTCTCCATAACAAGCATTAAAAATACCTGTATTAAAAAGACCTTTTCTAAAGCAATTTGATCAAAAACTTAAACTTCAGGAAACAGCATTTGCTGCAGCAGACGAGTGATATGGTCTGATGTCCTCTCAGAGATAAAACAGATTGTGAATCTCTCTCATCACTGTTAATGACGGAAAACCCTGACGGTGCATTCAATCAGAAAAACTCAATTCTGCATCAAACTGATAGTGCTTCTCTCTTTAAAGTCAAGTGTTCGTCTAAATGCAGTAAAATATGACCCAGATGATCAATAAACACTGATATAGATGGCGAGAAAATAAACACAGCACACAGATCTAACTGGACAGACCTGCACCTGATCTCCAATAAATAAAAATGATGTTGTGCGTTTTAAACACTGTGTCATTCATAGACAGAAGTTCAGTGACACAAAGAGATTTCAATGAGTGAACAACAGCTGGACTGAGACACACAAGACTCAAATGATACTCTGAGAGTTATTTTACACAGCTCTCTCTCTATCCAACTCCCTGCATCCATTTACATTAAAAGGACAAAATTATCATTTGCAGCAGAAGTTTCAAATTTCATGTTTTAATGGGAACATTTTAATGACTTTCCTCTAACAGCGAGAGAGAGAGAGAAACTATCTCCAAATGCTATAAGGCTCTGACACTGCATAAGCAGTTCTCCTGAAATAACGTTTCTTCTAATGCATTATTTCATACATTAACTTTACATCGGGTCGTAACAAACAATGTTTATTATTACTGCTAATGAAATTGTCCAAAATGTTTGCTTTAGTGAAATGAATCAGCTGAGATGTGGAATACATGATGCAAGAGCCAGAAATCGCTTCATGTGTTTGATTGAAGATTTTTAAATCAACTCTAGCAGCATCTAAGAATCTCTCCTCTTTTATCAGTCTCTTATAATGTCTCACATTAACACGCTTTACTTCAATCCCACAATGCATCTGTCCTCATCTCTATTTCTCTATCCCTCATTTGACATACACAAGGCCAGATAGGCGTAGCTTAAGCAAGGGCTTGTAAAGCAGGCTTTCCTCATCGATTTCCCTAGAGAAAGGCTCTCATTGATACAAAGGAGCCCAACAAACGCTTCCATCCGCACATTGACAGATTCATTAGAGTCTGCTAACAGATAACATATCAGTACTGAATCTCTCGTGCCGTCTCACATGAGCCAAAGTCAAGCAAACACACGTACAGCACGGACTAAAACAAATCCTCATACACCAGCTTTGACTTATAAATCGTTATATAAAGAGTCACCAGGTGTTGCAGAAAACATATCAGGTTAAAATCATTTCAAGCAGGGGATTAAGAACATCATATGTTGAGTGGTTGTGTTATATGTCCTTCAGAAACAAACACATATGAGTATTAAACCCAAAAAAAAGATATTTAAAGTATGACCATTTTAAAATATAAACACACTGACAAAAACTAAAACATCTCCTATTAAACAGATACTTAAACTTTCTTACAAAACTGATTAATGATTATTCCAGAAAAGATTTCTCAAACACAGCTCGGTATTAAATATAAATCCCTAAAAGATTCTGTTAACGTAAGAAAAAAGAGAGAAATAGGATGTGTCAAGCAATGCTATAAATTATAAAACTCATTTCTGTCATTCACCATATGCTCAGCGACAATAATTAACATCAGTTTAAATAGTTATTAAATATATAATACGTGTGAGAGAGAAATCATCAACAATATACATTTATTAAAATCCCTTCCATGTATTTGATTATATTTTATTTCAATAACACACTCACTTTAACAGCTGTTCAAACATTAACATGATTTTAAGAAAGGCCCTTGAGCTGATTTTATAGACAAACAATTTAAATGTTAAATACATTAAAAGAACATAAAAAATATTCACAGAAGAATAAGACATCTGTGTCACAACACAATTGTAAATACTGTACTGTAACTCACGTTGTAATGCATTATGGGTATCTCTTATCATCCAACATGAGTTAATACATATTTTCTCTATGTTGTCTGTATTGATGCTTGACTGAAACATTTGACCCAAATAACCCAACACTGAGCACTGAACATTCACTGAACACTTGACATAAACGCACTGAATGACTATCTTCTCAAGTGTCATGATGATGATGTCAGGTCTCTGCCGGTGGTTTAAGGGGACTATGATTGTAAAGTTCAGGATCTCAACACTCAGTGCACATTCAGATTCATGAAGATCATTAATTAAAAGCTAATGAATAAATTACCTTCAGAAAAGGGCAACATCACCCGGGGGTGTGGAAGAGCAGAGAAGCCTGTAAACACCTTATTTATTAACTTTCACAACTTGCAATAATCTCCAAACGTACTGACTTTAACTTTTCGTTTAACAGCCCAAAATAGTCAGGATGAGACAGAGACAGATTGTCTCTGATGGTATGAGCAGTATCTGATAAACTATCGGTCCATTTCTATTTCTCTTCCTTCAGCTCCATCTGTCTCTAGTGAACATGGAACACTGACAATTTTTAACATTCAGGAGCATTTCTCTGTTTGCTTCAAAGAGCTGATGCAGGTGTTAGAGAAGAGACAACACTCGCACACGCACGTGCACACACATGCATGCACGCACGCACGCAAACACACAAGCAATCATGTCCATTGATGAACAAATATGTATGACAGTCTAAACCATTACAATAAATATTCTATTCTATTCTATTCTATTCTATTCTATTCTATTCTATTCTATTCTATTCTATTAGCTCTATTCCTGAAGACATCTTTGAAGCACCCAATAGATCAGAAATAACTATTTCCCCCCTCTTTTCTTTATTAGCATGACAGCATTTATAAATATAATGTGCAACTAAAGAAGAAGTGGGTCCTTCAAAAGAATTTGAACTTTATATTTTCATATATTGTTTGGGGTCAAGTTGTTGGATTTTATTCTAGAGTTAGTCTGTTGGGCATATTTACTGGCATATCCCTGGGAGGCATATTTAAATCAATGAAGAAGGTAATGTTCTTTAGTTCTAATATTATTAGAACAATATATATAGTTCTATTATTACACATACGGTCTTCTTTTGAAAACCACTTTTCCTATGTCAACTGGTTTCTATGGCCGGCATATGATCACTTAGTCTGTACTTAGTTAATATATGTCTGTGTTTTAGGTTTTTGCCTAGTTTTTTGTGTTTGTCTGTTTTTCTGTGTTCATTAAACACTTTATTACTGCAGGTTTTAAAGGAGTAGTGATATGAAATTCAATCATATAAAGAAGATTTACTGAATACTTGCTTCTTGTTGCTTCTCAGTTTCCTTAGACCTAAATTTAAAATGAATGCAGAGCTTTAAGGCTCTTTTTATTTGGATGGCATACATTGCTCTGCGGGATCTGAATAGCCAAATTAAAATTTCCTGCGGGAGTTAAAACTAGCCCAAGATAACTATATTATAAAGAATTCTAGGGTGTGGATTTGATAAACGTAAATTTATATTTACTTCTAGGTCTCAGTCATGGAAGTATTTAGATAAAATCACCAAAATGACCAATGACCAACATAGGGGTTGTACATTCCATTCTAATGTCTCTTTTTTCCTTTGACTGTGAAATCATAATGTGTGTTAAATGGTTTAAGAAACTACTCTGTCACCAAATATACTGGGTTGGTAATCAATGACACGTTTGTGCCCGTGTTGCCTCTGTCAAGTCTGTCGAAGGAAGGTGGTCTTATCCAAAGTACCACCATTCATTAGGAACGAAATTTTAGAACAAATCCCACATAGGTATGGCAAAATAGTTAATGTCTTAGGACGGACCGGAGGGCAGAGACGAGCTTGGGACAGGTGAGCCAACAGCCTGTGCCTTAAACTTTTTCTCTTTATCAATATACAACTGGAAAAAATTAACTTTCCTGCAGATGATTTGTTAAATCAGATTATAAGTGTTCTTAAGAACCACTGGACTTAAATTCACAAATGGAGGATTTTGATATCGATTATGAAAACATTGATACAGCAGAAAATTACCTAATGGATTTATAGCCTACATTAATCGGCAAATTAAACATATTCTGGATGTTATGAAGGGACTACGTGAACCTTAAATGAAGTCTCATCTGTTTTGAGTCATGGCTCTAGTGTTAGTGCAGGGGTCGCTACTCTGCTGGTGCGTAAATATGGAGAACAACCTGTGAATGTGTTTAAACTGGTTTCTAGTTATTTGTTGAGCGTCGATGCAACAGTTCATGGTATATTTTTTTGTATGTAAACTTGTAGAAAATAAATTTTTTGTGTGCCTCAGGACTTTTGTTTTTGGTCCAACCTTGATAGCATATGTTAAACTCCTGTATACAGACACATTCAGTATTATAAAGATTAACACTTCTGTTACAAGAGAGGGTATTTCTGGGTAAGCTGGGACATATGGCAGGCGTGTATTGTTTCAGGCATCCTATATACCATCGCCATTAAACCACCGTTAGTGTCACTAGGAAAAAAGTTTGAGGGTATATCAGTGGTTTGTCCAACCACTTTCGGAATTGATCACTACTAGACGCTGATGACATGACGGTTATCATTAGATCTCGACAAGATGTTGTGACTTTAAATGAAGCTTCGGATGTTTATCAGAAAGCCTCCTGATCTAGAACCAACTGGTTAAAGAGTTGTTCTTTTTGATGGCCGAATGGGACAGTTGAGGCCCCCACCATCACTTACACAGAATTGTTCATGAAGTCTAGTAGGGTTTTAAATGTTTCCCTAGGGACAAATAACCATATCCAAGGGATCTGGGATGGGTTCTTTGAAAAGATTGGGTTTTTCTGGGATGGTTATCATTGGTTTCCCCCTGCCGTTCTTTATCTACCTGTGAATGAAGTGAGTGTAGGATTGCTTGATTAAGAAGTGCAGGTTGTAGCAATGAGATTTCACCAAAACCTACTTTATCCCACAGTGATAAAGCAATGGGTGGTGATTGGTCTGGTTCTGCTCAGAACTTTTTCATGTTGTCTTATGAAGGTAATTATTCTTCTGATGCCATAGTTTATGCTTCTGTGGTAAACTCTTTTAAATTTTTTAAATTGATTAGAAATTATTTAATCTTCAGAAAATGGAGGCTAATGATGGTTATAGGCATGTTGAAAGCAGCTCTGCCCTTCACACTTCTTGCTTTCATAAATGGTTTTCTCTCTTTTTTACGAGGATCCCTTGGCAAGACGATCGGAAGTTTAAGTGTGCAGGTTATTACATTGTGTGGATTACCTACTTACTCTCATGTCGTCAAATTCTATCAAAATGTTTCACCACTTTTGCATTTTCTGTGCCTTCCCAGAATCTGTTTATCATTGTCTTACCGAATGTTTCAGATTTAATCAATTATGTACATTGCTTGAAAGGTTACTTGTAGATTTGAGTTTTGCTCTTAACAAAATGAGTTTTATCTTTGGTTGCAGAACACAACAACAGAGAGAGAGCAGAATACTGTGGCAAGTAATTGGACAAGCCAAATTAGCCGTTTGGAAGTGCTGACTGGCTGATGAAGGACGAGATGTGAATGTGTTTCAGTAATTAAAGGCTTTGATGGAATCTAAAAAATGGATTGAACTAGATTCTTCTAAATGACCAATAATCAGCTCCAGTTTAAATTTAAATTGTGGGTGAATGAGGCCTTGCAAGTCCTTAGTGATGATGGCGAAATAGTGTTCAATTGTACCAGGTCATACAGAGCGCTGACATGAGTGTAAAGAGATTTCATGGGTTGAATGAACAGAATGTTTGGATTTGAAGGGTTCTGATGTCTTACCTGCCTGATGTGAGTCATGGGTGATTCTGACACTTTGACAGTATGACATCTGAAGTTTAACAGAGGGTTTTGTTCTGTATCGTCATTGTCTGACACATGGGGCGATAGAGATGAGCGTTGAACAACAGAGCACAATAAACCCATAAACCCAGCTGGCCGGATCAGAAAAACCTCTAGAGCAATGTTACCAGAGACCTTCAGAGAGAGAGAGAGGGGAGAGAGAGAGAGAGAGAGAGAGAGAGAGAGAGAGAGAGAGAGAGAGAGAGAGAGAGAGAGAGAGAGAGAGAGAGAGAGAGAGAGAGAGAGAGAGAGAGAGAGAGAGAGAGAGAGAGAGAGAGAGAGAGAGGGTTTGACCCACTTTACTCACACTAATTGCTTGTTGGAAAATAAACATCTTCATATTATGAGGAGTTCTAGTCAAGAACGATTGTGAAAATATGACAAGACTAAACAAAGAGTCCATTAAGCACAAACAGACTCACACACACACACACACACACACACACACACACACACACACACACACACACACACACACACACAAGAATTCTCTAGAGCAGAGAGTGTATGAGATTGTCACCTTCGACATGAGTGATGTGTTTGTATTGAGCGTGAAACCAGCGATCCGTTCCACACACTGAACCATACGTGTGCAGGCACGAGCTTCATCCTGAGCCATCCACAAAACGTGTTCCTCCACCTCCATCATGTGACTGACAATGTCCAACACGTGTCCGCTCAACTACATACAAATATACAAACAGAGATCATATAACAACAAAAAGATAAATGTCCAACACAAAATCAGTCAACCACACAAAACATTTAAATAGAGATCATACAAAAACAAAAAAAAACTGTATTCAACACACAATAACTCAACTACAAATTAACATACAAACAGAGATCATGTAACAACAAAAAATCAATGTCCAGTGTATGATCACACAGCTACACACAAACATACAAATAGCCCAAAACACAATCCCTTTACTACACGCAAACATACAAATAAAGATCATACAACAACAACAAAATCAATGTCAAACACAAAATCAGTCAACTACATGTAAACACACAAACAGAGTGTACAACAACAAAACAATTAATGTCCAAAATGTGATTACTCAACTAAACACACAAATACAAAGATCATACAACAAGAACAGTCAATTTCCAACACACAATTCCTCAACTACAAACAAACAGACAAACGGAGATCCTTTGACAACAACATAAAGTATATTTCCACGTCAAATCCTTGGACAACATACAAATTTACAAACAACAACAAAAAAATCTATGTTAGACACACTTTCCCTCAATTACATACAAAAATAAAACGGAGATCATGCTACAACAAAAATCAATGTCCAACAGGTGATCGCTCAACTACACACCAACATAAAAACAGGGATCACAGAACAGTTTCAATGCACACATTTACGCCATTTTATTTTACAGTGTTTTTGTATCATTTTGTTTTTGAGTCTGCATGTAGGAAGATGAATTCAATGGTTCTGTCAGATGTCTTTAGTAATTGCTTTAAATACATGTGCTCATATTAAGGTTTAGGTTTTAAAGCCTTATTTCAGGATGTATAAATATCCTGAAAGCCAGGGCTTTTCCCATATTAAAAATTTAAAGATCAGTATCTCGATCTCAGATAAACTACAATTCAATCTGTTGAGAACATTAAGTACTACATTAAAGATAAAACACTTTTAAACACTTCAGTTTCTTTATAGGTCAATGCTATACTTTAGTAAAAAAAAATTTTACGTTCAGTATACATGACACATATCCATGGCAACGCACAGATGAGCACAGTAAGTTCAAATACAATGAATGAATCCTATTGGCTCTTACATGTCTCAAAACTGTCACATGTGTAGAAATATGAATGAAAGTGTACTTTTCGAAACTTGAACACAATCCTTAATGCCTTGAGAATAAGAATAATAATTCTATCTGATTCTTACCTCTGTTTGATACTCCACCAGGCGTGTGATTCTTTCCACAAGGTGTGTGATAAATATGATATCCATCATGTCATCAAAGTGTGACGCCCTGCTGGTGAGAGAGGAGATCTGCTGTGCTAAAGTCAGAGCGTTTGACACATTCAGTGGAATCTGAGAGAAGATCGAGATGATGAAGGCTGGTATGAATGAAACAACATCTGACAGATGATGAATGCTATCTTCACCTGTGTGAGCTGGTATAAGCTGCGGGTTAACTCGCTGGCATATGAACACTGGTTGTAATCGTGCTCTGTCCAATGACCCATGTGATCACACCTCCGCCAGGCCCTCTTCTCCTGGGGTGCGGAGCTAGAGCTGGGTACTGCACAAGGGAGGAAGGCCATAAATCCGGCCAAAGTCTTCGGCCACCTGAACGGTCAGAACATCAACAAGTTTAATACTATTGATCTTAGCATACTTACTACAAAAAGTATACAAATGAATATACTTGAACTTTACCTGAGTGCACTAGAATGTTTTAGAGGTTTGGATTTTGAAATGTTTGACACACAGACTACACACACTGTGAATTAGGTGTGATGTTGTAATGCACTTTCAGATGTTCTGCACACACCTGAAGTCACCCTTGTTAGTGCTGATCCTCTCAGCAGAGCAGTACACAGCAGACGTCTCTAGAACCACGATCTCCATCCCGATTGAGCTGTTGCCACGGGAACTAGTCACATGACACTGCCAATTACCGGAAACACTGACATCAATGTTGGACAAGATGAGCTCGCTGTGGGTGATGGTGGTGATGGGGATGGTGAGGGGGAGACAGACACTGAGTCACACCTTGATATATCAGCCTGGTTTTGTATTACACAACAAGAATGTCTTCTCATTACTCTAATGACCAAACATTATATCTACAATGTATAGATTGATTTAAACAATTTGATTGATTTGATTTAGAAAAGCATTTCAATGAAAATCATTAGAATGAGGTTATTCTTGATCAATACTGTGTGGATTGTTGAAGAGTGTTTTGTGTTTTTTTTTTAGAGTGACAGAAAGGAAGAGAACGAGTGATGCATACAGACACACACTCAAATCTGTCATACTAGAAATGATTCAAGGATCAGAGAGACACAGAGGCCTGCTCAAGCCCATAATCCCTCACGCATACAAGCACGTATACAAGCACGCACGCACGCACACACACGCACGCACGCACGCACGCACGCACGCACGCACACACACACACACACACACACACACACACACACACACACACACATAAACACACATCACCACCCCTGCAGGTATGGTACAGACCACTCAAAACATCATAAAACAACTATATAGGCCTATGTGTTTCTGAGTATGTTGTCTCCCTGGGATCAAACCTTGGTGTTGACCTTGCCGAACTTGTCCATGATCTAACCACTGAGCTAAAGGAAAGCTGTACACCCCATCACAGTGGGGGGGTCGGATTTTGCACATATGTGTGCGTGCGTGTACATGTGTGTGGGTGCTGTAATTCTGTTCTCAATCACTCGTGTATCTGTCAAACCTGAGAGAAACAAACTCTCATCAGCAAAACTGAACCATAATGAGAGAATTAAGCCCCAGTCACCATGGTTACCACATCACACAGCCAAGAGCCAATCAGGCTAGAGAAGAAAATCTACAAATATCTGAAGGAGATGAAATGTGGAAATCACTGTGCTATAAATGATTTTTGGACATACCAGTGTGTGAAATTAATCTAATCATCAGGTGTGGTGATGTGATACAGATACAGTCTAAGAGTTTAACACAAGTGTCTTCTTTTTCCGTCACTTTGAATACATTCATCATGTAAAGTGTATATTTTTACTATTGTAGAAGAACAGTATTTTAGTAGGACTCTATGTCTCACTCTCAGGCCAAGACTAGCATTATCAGATTTGTTTAGACGAGGAGAGTCAGGGTTTAATTGAGCTTTAATCGGAAGTAGAATGTTCAGGAATTCATCAGGAATAACTGTTGGAAAGAGGAATGGAAAACAAAAGGCAGGATTGGGGTGACGTGAGAGGAGAGATGGAGAATATAGGTCCTTATATTCTCCATTAACAACATGACAACTATCAGTCAAAAGGTAATCAAAAAAATCAATTATCTTCAAAAACACCCAACTGAATTGATTTTTTACCAAAAGACATTCTTGTTCTTAAATGTTTGAAATCCTGTGATGTGGTTTGACCTCTACAGATTGACACATTGATGTTTAGTATAAATCTGTTTTAATATCTAACTGTGTGTCTTATAATGTTTTTTTGGGTACTGTATGGTAATATTTAACTGGTCTATTTGCTTGACTTGACTTTCTAATGAAACATCCGGCTCAGCTTCAGTGTTAAGATTATGAGTCAAATCCGAGAGGGAATTGAGTCAGAAGTGAACGAGGTCTGACTGCAAAACACATGATTTATAAGACGAGTGAATGACTCAGAGTATCTGATGCATACTAACACGTTTACTATCCCTGTGTGTCCCATTTACACTCCTAACTCACACTTCTGTCACACTTCATCAATATTTTCACTCTGATAAATTAAACTGACACATGCTTCACTTCACACAAACTGTGTATGTGTGTGTGCATGATCTCATCACATCATCATTGATTGCCTCCTAGAATATTTTGTCTGATATTTTTGTCTCTCTCATCAGCATCTCATTCATGGCTAACCTGGTGATGAGGCAGCAGTCATGAACGATGCTCTCCTCCACGTGCACACCTCTCTCCTCCAGTGTGTGAACGAGCTGATGATCGTGAACCCATGTGAGGTTGACAGAGGGGTGAAGGTATGACGCCGTGCACTGCAGGGGCAGACGGTCACCGCGAAATACCAGCTGCCTCTGATTAGGGATGAGCTGGAGGACAGGGAGCTCCAGAGGACCGTCTAGAAAACACATAAACATCATATCAGACATGTACTAGATGTCTTTATACATCAGAATGATCTGGATCACTTGATGTCATAATCAGAGCCACTGTTCCCACAGAAACAGCCTTTCTAGATCGGACTTTGAAGCTCTTCTTAAACTCATGACTCAGTGTCTGATAGATTAAAACAATCAGACGGCTAGATGAACAAACTCAGAAATTTAAAGCATTCATCATTAGACTTTAGCAGTGGGCTAATGTCATATGATTAAAGCTCACTTCAGTTTTATCCAAAAGATGTAAACTGAAGATCAGATATCACAAAAAGTGTGTTTATGTGAGAGAAAGATGGATTGTGTCAAAATGTCTATTGTCTAATGGTCATCCAAGAGTGTGTTCAAAGGTAAAAAAAAATCGTCTAGGTTACTATTGTAACCCCGGTTCCCTGATGGAGGGAACGAGACGTTGTGTCGAAGAACGACAGTATGGGGTTCGCTCTTGAGAACCAATCGACTCTGACTTTGTTTAAAAGGCCAATGAAATTTGGCGAATGAAATTTGCATGCCATGCCCCGCCCCGGACATCCGGGTATAAAAGGGGAGACGGCGTGCTCATTCATTACCTTTTGTGCTGAGGAACGTAAGGATGACTCACGATCGCTGCAGCGAGCAGCACAGCGACGTGGCACGAAAGGACACAACGTCTCGTTCCCTCCATCAGGGAACCGGGGTTACAATAGTAACCTAGACGTTCCCTTTCTGTCGGTCTCTCGACGCTGTGTCGAAGAACGACAGTATGGGGTTCCTATGTAACACGCCACGGCGCTGTGCTGCGTCACGATCTCTAGCGGAGCGACCCTGACAGGCTCGAGCGGGTCCAACGGTCTGTGCTTCTACGCGAGAGCGTAACCTTCCAGTGGGGAAATGGTAACACGTCCCAGAGCTTTTTGACAAAAAGGTGAGAGGTAACTTACCACCGGTCTCCACGGGCGACGGCCTTCCTATCTCTACAGCGAGATAGCCGCCCGACCGTGAACTGCACTGGGAAACGCGGCCCCTTCAAGGAGGGAGTGCGTTACGGAGGCCACATCCTACCGTAGGGAGGTTAACATGTGGAGATGTACCAATGGTCTCACCTGATAAGGGCAGAACTCATGGAAAAATTAGTGTGCATTGCTACCTGTATTTTGGGAGCACCACGTGAGGGAGATCACACATTCACCTAATGGGGAATTCTGGTGAAGGAATTACATCGTACGGGGCCACCCCTGAGGGGGGGAGCCACTACGTACGGAGCACTGGCTGAAGAAAGGGGCTCACCTGAAAAGTGGCAGCTCACTCCGATGTTCAGCCTGGTTACAAGGTCCGCTCCGCCCGGACTGTTACCATGGAGGTGCTGAGTGATGGAATTAGGTTACCTATACTCGCCTGTAGGGGAAGTAGAGAGGTAGATTAGAGCACTGAACTCACCTGAAAAGGGAAGAAGGCTCTTTCGCAGGCGTACGCCCGGCCAGTGGCTAGTTCTACCCGCGTAAAACCCGAGCTGATACTGGTTCCACCCTGAGGTTATAAAACCTTGCAAAGGTGTTGGACGTAGCCCAACCCGCAGCTGTGCAGATGTCTGCCAGAGAGGCGCCCTGAGCCAAAGCCCACGAGGAGGCTACACCCCTAGTAGAGTGAGCCCTCACTGCAAGCGGGCATGGCAGGTTCTGGCATCGGTAAGCCATGGAAATGGCATCCACGATCCAGTGTGCCAATCTCTGTTTGGAGACAGCTCTCCCTCTTTGCTGACCTCCATAACAGACAAAAAGCTGCTCAGAGCTCCTGAAGCTCTGCGTGCGTTCCAGGTAGAAGCGTAACGCTCGTACCGGACACAGCACTGAAGGAGTTGGGTCTTCCTCCCCTGTGGGGAGCGCCTGCAGGTTCACTACCTGATCCCGAAAGGGGGTGGTAGGAACTTTGGGCACGTAGCCGGGTCGGGGTCTCAGGATAACGTGAGAGTTATTCGGCCCGAACTGTAGGCACTCGTCGGACATGGAGAGTGCATGTAGGTCCCCTACCCTCTTGATAGAGGCGAGCGCTACTAGGAGTGCTGTCTTTCCCGTGAGACGAGGAAGGTCAGACTCTACTAGGGGCTCGAAAGGAGTCTCGGAAAGGCCCGCTAGGACCACATCGAGATCCCAAGAGGGTATGGAGCGCGGACGCGGGGGATTAACCCGCCTCGCACCCCTGAGGAACCTTGTGACCAGGCTGTGTTGTCCGAGAGACTTACCCTCCACCAGCTCATGGTGTGCGGAAATCGCGGCAACATATACCCTGAGCGTAGATGGCGAAAGGCTGTCCTCTAGTTTCTCCTGGAGAAAGGACAGCACTGCACTGATCGCACATGCTCCGGGCTCTTCACCATGTGAAGAGCACCAGGACGAGAAGATGCGCCACTTTGCAGCGTATAAACGCCTCGTGGTTGGTGCCCTCGCCTGAACAATTGTGTCCGCCACCGCCGGAGGCAATTCGTTCAGGATCTCCTCGTCCCGTCCAGGGACCAGACATGGAGATTCCAGAGGTCTGGTCGCGGGTGCCATACCGTACCCTTCCCCTGGGACAGAAGGTCCTTCCGCAGGGGAATGGGCCAGGGGGGAGCTATCGCTAGAGGTATTAGCTCTGCGAACCAAGCCTGGTTGGGCCAGTATGGCGCAATTAACAGGACCTGGTGTTCCTCGACCCTGACCTTGCACAGGACCTGTGCAAGAAGGCTCACTGGGGGGAAGGCGTACTTCCACTTGTCCCGGGGCCAGCTGTGCGCTAGGGCATCTGTGCCGAGGGAACCCTCGGTCAAGGAGTACCACAGGGGGCAATGGGTGTTGTCTGGCGAGGCAAACAGGTCCACCTGTGCCTGACCAAACATTTCCCATATCAGCCGGATCGTCCCAGGATGGAGTCGCCATTCTCCTCGAGGCGGCGTCTGACGAGAGAGCGCGTCGGCTGTCTGGTTCAGGTAGCCTGGGAGAAATACGGCTCGCAGAGATCTTATTTTCTGCTGACTCCAGAGGAGGAGGCGTCGGGCAAGTTGTGACAAGCGGCGCGAGCGCATCCCGCCTTGGCGGTTGATGTACGCTATCGCGGCCCTGCTGTCGGAGCGGATCAGCACATGCTTGCCTCTCACTAGAGGTAGAAACCTCCTGAGGGCGAGCATGACCGCTAACAACTCCAGGCAATTGATATGCCAGTACAGTCGGGGACCCGTCCATCGACCCGAAGCTGTATGCCCGTTGCACACTGCTCCCCAGCCCAACAGGGAGGCGTCCGTTGTCACCACAACGCGCCTCGAAACCTGTCCGAGGGGTACTCCCGCTCGTAAAAAGGTCCCGGAGGACCATGGGGCCAGGGTGCTCCGACACTGAGGCGTGATGGCAATCCGCCTGGTGCCTGTGCGCCACGCGCTCCTCGGAACCCGACTCTGAAGCCAATGCTGAAGTGGTCGCATGTGCATCAACCCGAGTGGGATAACCCCAGTCGTGGATGCCATATGCCCCAGGAGCCTCTGAAAATATTTCAGGGAGACCACTGGACGCCTGAGCTTGCTCAGGCTTCGCAGCAAGGCTTGGGCACGCTCTTCCGTGAGTCGTGCCAACATGGTGACAGAGTCTAGTTCCATACCGAGATAAGAGATGCTCTGCACTGGGGCGAGCTTGCTCTTCTCCCGGTTGACCTGTAGACCCAATCGGTTTAGGTGCTGAAGCACCATGTCCCTGTGTGTACATACTAGATCTCGCGAGTGAGCCAAGATAAGCCAGTCGTCGAGATAGTTTAGTACACGCACGCCCCGCTCTCTGAGGGGGGATAGTGCGGCTTCCGCGACTTTCGTGAAGACGCGGGGAGATAGGGACAGCCCGAAGGGCAGGACTTTGTACTGGTACGCACGACCTTCGAAGGCGAACCGTAGGAACGGTCTGTGCCGAGGAAGTATCGAGACGTGAAAGTACGCGTCCTTCAGGTCGATCGCCACGAACCAATCCTCGTGTCTGACAGACTCGAGGATGCGCTTCTGTGTTAGCATTCTGAACGGAAGTCTGTATAGACACCTGTTCAGTGAACGCAGGTCCAGAATTGGGCGCAGCCCTCCACCTCTCTTGTGGACAATGAAGTACGGGCTGTAGAAGCACGACGACATCTCGGCCATGGGAACGGGTTCGATCGCTTCTTTTGCCAAAAGAGTCGCCACCTCTGCCCGAAGAACGGCGGAATCCTTCCCTCGTACCGAGGTCTGAAGGATTCCCCGAAATTTGGGAGGGTGTCTGGCGAACTGGATCGCATAGCCGAGACAGATCGTTCGGTCTAGCCACCGCCCCGGTCTGCCTAGCATGGACCATGCGTGCAGTCGTTGGGCCAGCGGGACCAGAGGAACGATCTCCTTCACCATCTCCATGGAGGGGGGTTCTGTGGCTCTCAGGACAGCCGCTCTGCCTGGGGACGGATCCCCTAGGGGCTTGCTGTCCCGAGTACTTACCTGCCTGTGGGATTTGCAGTGTAGCACACCGTCTATTTGAGAGAGTGTCTGACTGCAATTCCGCCGATGTGACGCAACGTCTAGTCGTGACGCAGTGTTGGGTCGGGTTGACGCAACGTGGGGTCGGACTGACGAAACGTCTTGCAACCGTACACCGTCGCTCGGAGAGTGATAGCGGTTGAGTTTTAAAACCAGAGGAGGAAACAGCTCTTTTTGAGAGGAAGTGGGCGCCAGGCCCTGAAAAGGGCCCGGCACGAGTTGGGACGTGGCAGGACCGTCCCGCACCGGCCACTTTGGAGATCGAATGTCCTGGGCCGGGCATGGTGGTGTCTCCTCCGCTGGTTGCCTCCCGTCAGGACCGCTTCCCGCGCTTCCTGCGGGGTGGTTGCTGACTGGGAGGAGTCGCTCTCCTCCGGGTCGCCGATCTCCGGGTCGCCGCCTCAGGGGGAGATACAACCGGAGTGGTCGGTTGGGAGGGGCGAGGCCGTTTGGGAGCAGACGATGCACGGAGCCTAGACGGCACGGGGGCGGCCTGGCTGCGGCGAGGGAGGATATGCTTGATAGCCTCCGTCTGCTTCTGCACGGCGGAAAACTGCTCAGAGAAGCTCTCCACCGTGTCTCCAAACAACCCACCCTGCGCAATGGGGGCATCGAGAAAGCGGGCTTTCTCGGCCTCACGCATTTGCGCAAGGTTCAGCCAGAGGTGTCTCTCTTGGACCACCAAAGTGGACATCGTCCGACCCAGGGCACGCGCCGTAACCTTCGTGGCCCGGAGGGCCAGGTCAGTCGCAGTGCGCAGCTCCTGCAGAACTGCGGGGTCAGAACTTCCCTCGTCTAGCTCCTTAAGAGCCTTGGCCTGGTGGACCTGCAGGATGGCCATGGCATGGAGCGAGGAAGCAGCCTGTCCAGCGGCAGCATAAGCTCTCGACCCGAGGGTCGAAGAGATCTTACACGCCTTGGATGGAAGTTTTGGCTGACCCCTCCAGGTAGAAGCGGTCTGAGGGCACAAGTGCACCGCAACAGCCCGCTCCACCTGGGGTATGTCAACGTAACCCCTTGCTGCCCCCCCATCGAGGGAAGTGAGGGTGGAAGAGCCCGTCTGCCGTGTACGCGCCGAAAGCGGCGCATTCCACGACTTCGTGATCTCTTCGTGCACTTCCGGAAAGAATGGCACCGGGATCGGGCGTGGCTTTGAACCCCGCCCGGATCCCAGGTACCATGCGTCCAGCCGCGAACGTTGGGGTGACGGCGGGGCCGTACACTGAATCCCAATGCTCGCGGCGGCCCGGGAAAGCATGGCCGCCATCTCAGGATCCGAATCATCTCGGGACTTACCTGCCAGAGGCGGAAACTCCAGGATGTCCTCCGAATCCGAGGCTAGCAGGTCACCCTCCGATGCTGCGACAGACAGCTCGTCCTCATCCCGGGAGGAAGCGAGAGACAGCGTACCGTCTCTCGCTGATGGGGTAGACGAGCGTGCCGAGGTATGGATGCTCCGCGAGCCAGAGGCTGACGGGGTGACATCCATAGAGCCCTCGTAATCACGGACGCCGCTCCTCGAGACCGCCGACCGTGCCGTAGCCGCAGCCAACGATCCACAAGGAGCTGACAAAATGGTGGCTCGCTCTCCAAGGAAAGAAGCCACCCGTAACCGAAACGTCTTGATCGACATCTGCTCGCAATGCGGGCAGGTCGGTCCCATAAATGCCGCCTCAGCGTGCTGGAGACCCAAACACACGAGGCAGACATCATGGGTGTCCCCATCTAGGACAAGCTTGCCGCAACCAAGGGAACAGCTATGCGCCATGAGGCAACACGCTGTTTAGAATTTGCTCTTTTAAGAAAGAGAAGACACTCTCTGTCTTCTGCTGGACGCTCAGGGGAGTCGAAGATGGACAGTCCGCTGCAAACTGCGTCGTGACACCAGCAGGAAGATGATCGCCAGAAGTCGATTCTTGCTTCAGACTCGAAGTCATCCGCCAGGTTCCGAAGAACAAAAGGTAATGAATGAGCACGCCGTCTCCCCTTTTATACCCGGATGTCCGGGGCGGGGCATGGCATGCAAATTTCATTGGCCAAATTTCATTGGCCTTTTAAACAAAGTCAGAGTCGATTGGTTCTCAAGAGCGAACCCCATACTGTCGTTCTTCGACACAACGTCGAGAGACCGACAGAAAGGGAACCTTTATTATAAACCTGAGACAAACACTCACTGATCTCACTGTTAATATCTTAATCAATGTTTAAGAATGTTATATCTGTCTTTATTGACAAATATGTTTCTTTGTAAAGCACTCTACAGAGAGAGAGAGAGTGAGAGAGAGAGAGAGAGAGAGAGAGAGAGAGAGAGAGAGAGAGAGAGAGAGAGAGAGAGAGAGAGAGAGAGAGAGAGAGAGAGAAAGAGAGAGATAGAGAGAGAGAGAGAGAGTGAGAGAGAGAGAGAGAGAGAGAGAGAGAGAGAGAGAAAGAGAGAAAGAGAGCGAGAGAGAGAGAGAGAGAGAGAGAGAGAGAGAGAGAGAGAGAGAGAGAGAGAGAGAGAGAGAGACGTCACTCTCTCACACCTCTCCTCCAGACTGCAGAAACACCATCAATGGATGTAAATTACCCAGCAGCCCCTGCAGCAATATATGTAATTACAGCAGAGGTCATAAGACATGTGATAAAGCTCATGAGAGAGAGGAAAAGATCCGGCCGGAGGGATACCCGTGGTGAAAAAGGATCCACAATCATTTACATTTACATTTACATTTAGGCATTTAGCAGACACCTTTTTCAAAAGCGACTTATAAAGAATCCAGGAGACAATGGTGCAGTAAATAGCAGAAGTAATAGTAGGTTAACAATTGCTACAATGAGTTTATTAAGTTACACAAGGCAAGATAAAACCTGTAGAAGGGAAGAAAAAGCATGCTCTGAGAGGAAAGGTCTGATTTTCCTAATGTTGTAAAGCAGGAATTCGCAGGATCTCGCAGTGGTGGCAACATGATCGTTGACAACATGAGCGTCGATTATTACTACTATATTTCCAGATGTCCGAGAGGATAAAATGGTTGATGATCTTAAATAACAGTGATAGGAAAAGCCATGCTTTCAATGACGGATCCCAATGATGTCATATAGATCAAGAAGAGCAGTGGCCCAATAACTGTACCCTTAGGCATGCCCGTGGCCCAATAACTGAACCCTTAGGCATGCCCGTGCCAAAATGTTGCGATTCCAAAACGTCACATCCCCCTGATACCCTGAAGGATCGATTGGAACCACTTGATTGCCGTGTTGGAGACCCTTTGACTCCAGAGTTGAAAGGAGAATGCAGTGGTTAACGGTGTCAAAATCCACCGGAAAAGATGACAGGAGCACATCCAACTCCTCCAAATAATGGCAAAGCTGACCTGGGGGGCGATAGAGGACTACAAAGAATAGGATGAGTAAAAGTTACCACTCGTGATTCAAAGGAGGTGTTTTCACACGAGGGTGCAAGCGTTTTAAACCTCGTTTCGTTGGGGATGAGCAGACTGGTTCCCCCGCCTCTACCAGATGTGCGTGGGCTGTGGAAGAATGTGTAGTTATTAGAGAGGGCACTGGGTGTGGCACTGTCCTCAGGTTTGATCCAGGTTTCAGTAAGTGCTAGAACAGTAAAACCAGAGTAATAAGCCATGGCTGGAATAAAGTCAGCTTTGTTTTGGATTGCCTGTTTCATAAGCCTATGGGAGCAGCGAGGGAGGAAGAGGCAGATGTTATAATAGCATGCAGGTTATTAGTGCTGCATGTCCTATGTCATGACCCAGAAGGTTTAGTGATAGTGAGAATTTTATGACACATGGTTAAGTTGAGAGTAAAAGAGGAGAAAGTAATGAGAATAACGATAAAGAAATACCAAAGAGATAAGAGCTAGCTCAATAACACAATCACAACAACAATCCCACAAATGTTATTCATAAAAGTATATAGAGGCGTGATGTCCAGTCTTACCACAAGTGAGCTGATGTTCCTGAAGACAGCTGAACTTTACACCATGAAGACGAGTGGGATACACACACACTGTTTCATTCCCCACACGCACTGACCCATTTCCGACCCACATCAACAACCACTGAAGCTGACAGTCACAAAACAAATAATCTGTGCTGAAGTGTCTGCAGAAACACAACCTTCATGTCATTTACATCATTTCATTCTTCATCTAGAGCTAATGTGCATTTGCAGGGTCATAGCAATTCGATTTATATGATCAGAATGTAGTTGTTTTGTGTTATCGCATCATCATCAACTTTTATCTCATGATAAACAAGTTTAGAAGCAGAAAACTAAGTGAAGTCTTACAGAACTCTCAGGGAAGGCAAGTGGGTGAAAAGACCCTCCGGCAGTGTGGAAAAAATATTCCCAGACAAATTCCTGAAACACACACAGCCGTAACACAAAAATCTCTCCGACAATTCATGTGAAGGTCAAACTCAGAGCATCCACAATAAATAGCTTTCTGCAAAGACTCAACTGAACACACAGACACACACACAGAGAGGTTGAGAGGGGATTTTCACTTAAAACCACTCACAGTTTGGAGAGGCGGCCAAGGTCAAGAAACATATCAGGGGAGAAACAGCCAATCCTGTTGTTGGAGAGATCCCTGAGGATGCACACGCATGTACAAAAAACGCGCGCACACATGCACACAAACACACACAAACACAGAAAATTGAGATGAATAAGACAAATCAGTGAAGATTTTGGAAAATTTCAGTGGGAATCTGTGGAGTTGTGAAGAAATGTCAAGTGTCAGTCTAATCAGAATAATCTGTTGGATTATTCTTCACATCAGGGTTAATGACCATAGCACCAGTGACAGCATTAAATAACAAACTCCAAAGATAAACACATTTCACAACTTTAAATATTTCAATATCTTTAAAGTCTTTAGGGCTTCTCAAACGTTTCTATGAGAAAGCACTGTTAACATTATGTGTGTCACACCAGTATTTCAGCTGTGGTTCAGTTGTGTAATGATGGGTTCCGAGATCTTAAATTAGCCCAGCGGAGCGATTGGAACCACACACTCAAATTAAAATCCAACAACAGCCCTGAACTGACTCACATTCACAATGTTACACACGCACTTTAGAGCTTCAGCTATAATGTTGAACGATGTTAAAAATTGAACCAAATGTTCAGTATTATGAGAACCTAATGATGTCTAATATTTGAATTCTTTTAGAAAGACATCACAGAAAAGTTTTGATCTTATACTTACAGTCTCTTGAGAGATGTCAGGCCATGAAATGCTGCAGAGGAGATTCTGCTTATGAGGTTACTGCTGATATCTCTAAATAGAGACAGAGAGAGGAAATGATTTAATAGAAGTTTAAAAAGTAAAATTTTTATTTTCTTCATCATCATCATCATCATCATCTCCATCATCATCATCATCATCGTCATAATCATCATCATCAAGATCTTCTTCTTGTTCTTCTTCATCATCAACATCATCATCATCATCATCATCATCATTATCATCATCATCATCATCATCATCATCTTCTTCTTCTTCATCATCATCATCACTATCATACTGCTATTGTTCAAGAGTGAACTGTAGTTTAAGATATTTACTATATATCTTTATGAAGTCTATTTAGAAAAATGTTTCTGCTATATGCAGGAATCTCTGAAAGCCTCTCGGTCACACTGCAGGACCAACAAACTAAAAATACACAACCTTGTTTCATAAGTGAAGCCAAACTAAACTTCCTGAAATTGTTTTTAAGAGTTTCCTGCGTCTGGAGGGAGTGACAGAATTCTAAGAAGAGCTGCTGAATCCTCATTACTCAAAAACACTTTTTTTCATCTTTTTACGTTCAATTCTTCTGGTTTCCTGTCATGGAGTCATTAATGAAATGTCTGAGTAACATTTCAGTAAAAAAATATTTTTAAGTGCGTCCCAGCAGTAAAAACCATGATCAAACTGACAGATAGTTACTCATGAACTATTACCAATAGTTTTAGAATAATAGTAGGATGATTAGAAATATGTGGGCAGATCCTGTAAAATAATGTTTATTAAAGTGAATTCTGAAATGCACTCCAGACAAACTCAACACATCATACAATATTGAGGTTCATGAACTCTGAATCCTTCAACATAGCATACCGCACCCTCCGGTCTGGATGTATGACATAAATGTTTGTCTTCTGCGGGACGAAGAATATAAATGAAGTGTACATATTGTTCACTTATTAGAAAGCATCCCTCAGAGGGTGATAATGTTAAGAATGATTAAAGAAACCAGCATCTGTTGAGCGACTTCAACAGACAACATATGTCTCTTAAACAAAACTTTACTACAAATAAAGCACACATCGAAACATTCCTTCACCATGGTTTTGCTACACTAATCAAAATGAACACTTAATTTGAACACCAAATCTGTGTCCGAATAATGTGTTTTATACACTTGATCTATATGAACTATCTAATGAAAACCATGTATTATTTTTATTCTTTAACCTCTGAGATGTTAAAGAGAAATCTGACTGACAGCATCATGAGCCATCATATGACACAATGATGTTATTTAGAAAGAAAAAAAAACACAAAACACAACTGTGTACAGCTGTATTTGACACAGGAAAACTCTACGATTTGTATCCGCTGTGACATCATCACTGTTTATTTCCTCTTCCTGTTTTCCTCCTTTGACAGTTAGTCAACAGACAGAAGATAGATCACAGACTCTTTGACATTGACACAGTATTAAAAACCCCATTGCATCTGAATGTCGGCTGAAGATAAGAGATTGATTTAAAGAGTCAGGACCGTGAATCAATAGGTCACACAAGAGACACTTTATATCACACACTCTCATAACACAACTTACAAAACAATCTTACAATAACGCAACACAACTCTGTCATCATCGTTGCAGAACATATCGAACATGATGATGTTTTCAGATGTATGAATGTGTGATGATTTGAGTATGTTTAATTAGAAACTTTCATGTTGAGATCTATATTAATATTAACTTGATTGTTGACAAAAAGAGATTGAGACATTGTTGAGATTTCTTCTGAAGCTCTAATGAAGATTTTGACTCTTTCAGAAGAAATATCTGAGACACAGATGAGACTTAAATGAATATTTGTTCTCCATTTGATCGCACTGATATCTGGGAGATATAAATCATTAATGAATAACTCTTTAATATTAATAACCTTATTAACATTAATATTAATAACATTATTCTTTTTCTTTTTATGATTAATTTTGAATTACAGGAAACAAAAACCTTACAGGTCTTAACAAGAGGCCTGAATAATGTCATGAAATATAAAGCAAATGTGTGTAAGGTATTGATAAATCCAGAATAACATCATCAGAAGGAGTGTCAGTATATGTGTTCAGAGTTAATGATGATACTCACAGTTTCTCCAATGCTCTCAGGCCGCTGAATGATTTATTTCTCAGCACTGAGATCTTATTGTTGCTCAGGATTCTGAGGAGAAAAACAAACACAGGAGAGACATAACAATCCCATAAATACAGATCAGCTCTGGACAATTTCACATTTACACAAACAAACACACACACACAAGCAAAGAAGAAGATATATGTGAAGTGATGTGTGTCGTAAATTTCCTGATGGTTTGTAGCTGTTGATGTCAAAAACACTTTCCTGGGAACAGAGTCCATATAAAATAACATCCGCTTATGACTGCTCATGCATTTTTGATCTTAAAAGAAGTTCCCTATATAAACATTTTGGAAATGATTCTAAACTACCAGAAAAAGTGATATGTTGTGCACTTCTATGCTGCACACACACACACACACACACACACACACACACACACACACACACACACACACACACACACACACACACACACACACACACACACACACACACACACACACACACACACACACACACACACACACACACACACACACACACACACACACACACACACACACACACACACACACACACACACACACACACTTATTTGATATCATAGACCATGATAAATGATTTGATTTAACACGTGCACTACCATACATTAAAATCTCTCTCTCTTTCTGTAATGTGTTTCAATTTGCAGAATTCATAAAACACAATGATCAGTGACTTTGAGAGTTCTGTGTGTTGGTCTGTAAAGCATGCTGACTTCTGTCTAATGTCCAGGAAACAGCAAGAAAAACATAATTGTCTAAAATGTAAACAGTGCATGTCCTTCCAACTCTTTACTTACAATATCAATACTGGAGAGAGAGAGAGAGAGAGAGAGAGAGAGAGAGAGAGAGAGAAAGCAAATGGTTTATGTCATTGCGGTCTTTGTGTATAATTGCTTTGTGTGTGTGCGTGCATGTGTGTTCACCAGTTAAAGTTTTAGACCAGCGGTATGAGGACATTATGTCCGGTCCTCAATTCCAAAGAGCTGTTTGAGGTCAAAATTTTATGGTTTAGTAGCATGTGATGTTGTTCATGTCTTTCAGTTCTTTGTGTTTAGATTTCAAGTGTTCATATGTGTGTCTGTCATGTGTTGACAGCTGTATGTGAGATTGTGTATTTTAACATTATTCAGGCACATACTGAACTCCACCCAACAGCTGCTGAATGTCCATCCCTGAGCTACAGCGCACCTCAACATTATTATTATAAGAGCGACAGAATTTCGGCGTTCCACAGGCACCAATCACAGGAAGCAAAGATCACAATCTACACTATTACAAACATCTCAGAAGATTTCTGCCCTGCACCGCTGAAAGCCTCAGGCCTGTGTGTTTTTCTACAATATTAGGTTACCAGAAACATCTAACCAAAATAACATATTTCACATCCACTAACAGTGATCCGAGACACTCGGGACACGCTGGAGTTCATGTGTGTATTTCAGGAGCTCTGAAACACATTCTGAAGACACAATCACTCATGATATTCCACACATGGACGGGCTTTTACACAACACTTGTGATGATTCAGTTTGTTGTGTCGAGGGCTTCAGAGGCATCAATCTTCATCATAAGTGAATATAATAACAATCTTCATCATAAGCTGAAAACTCTTTCAGCACATTCTCAGCTCTACAAACCTTCCAAAGAGTCACACAGAGTGTTTTCACCGTTACCTAAAAAACCTATAATAATGAGCACAAACTCAAACTTTAACACAAGTAAACAAGATTTGAACATTCTACAATTTTAAAACATCTCTCATTGAAATGCTTCTTTTTATTGATGACAGTATGAAGTACATATGCTGAAGATGTTTCATAGAGTAATGATGACACTTTCAGAGCTCCGACCGTCCTGTGAACATCACATGTGAATGTTTCCTCTCCACGGACCCTTCGTATATTCAGCACTCAGAAATCAAAGTATGCCGAGGGAAGTCACTCCAGAAATATAAATGTGACACTTCCTTAACCCGGGGAAAGACTTCCTGACCCATCAGAACACAAACACAGGATTAACACACACATCATTCTGTCAATCAACTTTCCACCCTTAGAATTTCTTTCTATGATTTATTCCAGATTGAGATCTCTAAAGATGTCTGTAAAAGAGAACCGAATGACATTGGAAGTTATGACACAATGTAAATGTTAACTGTAGTACAAGGCCACACCAAACATCAGAATTCATTTCTGTATAAAGTTAAGACTATAAGTGCATATCAATCATTATGGGCTTTCATATCCTATGTCCATTCTAATAACAAGTTCAACATCATGATAAAGTCATGTAGAGTCACAATATGATGAAGTTACTCACAGTGACACTGTGCTGTTGGGCAGACAGCTGGGCTGCATGGTTTCAAGCAGGTCCGCATCGTCACACACCACTCTCAACCGCACGGTCTGCCTGATGAAGCTTGATCTCTCAGAGGTGCAGTGACAGCTGTCAATCATCAGATCAGGACAGTGTCTGCTGCCCAGGGCGCATCTCCAGAGGCTCGTGAGCGCGCACAGCACGAGCAGCGCGTTCATGGCGAGCAGAGGAGACTGTAGATCACATCAAGAAGAGAGAACGTGGATGTCAGACAACTGTGGATAGAAACTCTCCAGCAAGTGTCAGATGTGATGTCACTTCTGCATGATTCTGCACTTTATATGAACTTTGGGACGCATCTCACTCACTGTGAGGTTCTGCTCTGCTGTCCAGAACTAAAAAACGCCGCAAAGAAAACTCTTTATGCTTCTGGGGGCCCCTCCCACTGCGGGGGCGTGGCTCGTTAATATTAATGAGGGTCGCCGCAGGACCTCCTCTGATTGGCTGAGAGGCGTGCGCGCATTATGCTAGCTCATGAATAATAACACACAGGGACACTGACCACATGACTGTTGTTTTCTGTAAATGAGGGGTGACAGTAATTTATGTAGATGTATGTTATTATTGTATATATTATATGGGGTTAATTGTTTGGTCATCTAAGTGAAGCAGATTTGACATGGTTTTTTGTGTTTCATACAAATGGTTTTTCTTTTCTTTTTTTTTTAAATTTTTTTTTTTTTTAAAGTTTTGATGTGAAAGACCTGTAACTCCTTTCCTGATGCATCATTCACTTTCTTCAGATAAGAGAAGACAAGTATATAAATGGCACAAGAATATTCAAACAAGTGCATGAAAACAGCAATGAAATTAAAGAATAACATTTAAAAAAGAAAAAATAAAGCAAAGGATTTAAAAGAAGATGATAAAAAGAGAATAGGAGAATTTCCTGACCCGATGACCGTCCAGAGTTTCCCATCATTCCCTGCATGACGTCCAAACTCCTCTACTCAACCGCTGCCAATTTCTCATTATTTCTCCATTTCTCTTTCTCTTTTTTTCTCTGCTCTAGATCTCCCGGGAAAAGTAAGACATAAAGAAACATTGTGAAGTTTTAAGGTTGTCTTCTGGAGGAGTTGTTGTTTGGACAGATGTACGTTCACCTCAGTTCTGGATGGTGAGGATCTTCTCCCGTGAGGCCCATAAAGAGAGAGAAACATGTCATCACCTGGAAGGATAAATCTTCTCCTGAAGAACAAAACCAGATTCATGGTTTCAGACGGCCTTTCTGTAGTAATGAGAAGCAGAACACTTCAGCAGTCTTTCCATATTCAGCAGATATTTACTGAGTTCTGGGACGAGACAGTTAACTCAGAGACAACCATAGAGCTAAAATCATATAAGAAAACATGAATTAGACATGAAGGTCTGATGAGGAAAGAAAAGTTTGTCTGGATTCTGCCATTTTGAGAATGTGTGTCCCAATGAAGTCTGATCCAGGATTTGTGTGTGTGTGTGTGTGTGTGTGTGCGTGCGTGCGTGCGTGCGTGCGTGCGTGCGTGCGTGTGTGTGTGTGTTTTCTATAAGGAGTGTCTCAATCAGGTTCTCTCTGGAGGTTCATGGTTCACAGCAGCTTTTTAGAGACACACAGAAAATGAATCAAACACATGACAGAGAGACAGACTATGAGATTTTCTGTGCAGTATGATGCCTGTGAATCAAATGTTTTATCAAATGAGTTGAAATGTTGACATATTTTTGATAAATGTTTCAGTGTAAATACTCTGTCTTGCGAAAAGTTAACTTAATTTCAAAATAAAATTTACGTGGACGAATTTTTAAGCAAAGTATTTTGTTTCCTCGAAAAAAAGATTAAACTGCGTGTTTATTTTGTCCAGCATGTGTAAAAACACTGAAGTCTTGTTTATGTATATTTATTTTCTTTTCAACTTTTTTCTTTTCAGTGATTGGATTAGAACTTTATTTGTGTCCAATGTTTGAATGTGGAATAAATGTCCCTTTGTGTTTATAGTATGGTTTCAAATCTCTGTGAAATTTGAATGCAATATTTAAAACTTTAAATTAACAGAAAAAAATAAGTTGAACCAACTTAAAAAATCATGGTAATTTGCTGCAAACCTTTTTTGAATTTACTGAACTTCAAAGCTGTGGTTTACCCTATTTGTTCTTAAAAAGTTAACTCAACCCACTTTTTAACTTTAAACCAGCTCATGCCACTAGTTAGATGTATTAACCGAGGATGGTTCCATGTACTTACTGAAGAAGGTTTACCTAACTTAAACTTGTAGCTATAAACCATCAATTTTCTATAATCTGGTTTGACATAACTTTAACCACAGAAGTTGAGTAAACTCAAAATTGCTTTGCAGCAAGTTTACTTGTTTTTAAAGTTAACTCAACTTTGAGTTTTTTTTTACTGTGTAGAGAAAATTGCAAAAAATGTATGAAAATCCTTCGATCAGTTTGTCCTCATGTATAAATATTTTATTGGTTCATCTGGTTTCAAGATTGCTTATAAAACCTCCACGTAGACCTTCATGAATTATTATTTTGATAATTCTGAAAAGTTAACACAAATCTGATAAAGATCTTTAGAACCTCTATGAATTGAGATGTGTTGTGAGAAACCTTTAAATCATCCTTCTGGTTCTAATATAGTATTGTTATTGTGATCACAGAATTTTGTAGCTTTCCCATGGCACACTCGTGAAAGTGTTTCTTTGCACTTGAAATACAATACAATCACTGTTGAGATGATAAAGATGAATTTCATAACATAATTTGAACTCTCTTTATGTGATGTCAGGGATGCCGATCTTCATAAATTTATGTCATTAAAACGTTTCAAAAATGATATTTACATCACAATGATAATTTTTCATTTTAATATCATCATTAAATAGTTAATATCAGTGTATGTGTAAAGGACATTTGTACTGGATGTAATTTAGAGTTTCACTTATGTTCTTTGTCTGCTGACAGAACACTTGTGGCATAAAACATGTGTGTTTCTTAACTGATTGAGAATCAATTTACAGTACAAATGGTAACTTAACAGTGACTTCTAGTGGTCTGAATGTACACTCACACTTTCTGGGAGAATATTTTACTGATGCTGAAGTCCAAGTGTGTTTTTTTTTCATTTAATACAGAATCCTCAGTGCAATGAAGAAGAGAAACAGAAGAGTTTAAACATACTGGGGCAAACGATGGAACAAGACACACTGTGAGTAACAATCAGGACATCACAATAAACAAAATAACACTTATTCAATTTTGAGGTTTTGTTGCTCTGATTTACATCCATACATAAACTTTAATACTTATCTGTTGTTCATTTATTAATTATCTCACTAATCACACAATACTATTCTTGTGCATCTTTTGTATTTATTAATGTCATTATTAATCTGAATCATTAATTTTACATCAAATAAGCATGCAATGGGTTTACAAATATTTACAGTTATTTCTCAGTTATTCACCATATACACTGTTTATGAAATAATAATTACTGCATCAAACTGGGGGAAAAACAAGTGTAAGCTTATTATTAATAATAATAAATGAAATCTGATGTGTTAAATGTCCTTTAGTGTAGTCAGTCAGTAGAAATGTTCTCATGTCATTATATCATCTTGAGAATTCACCAAGAGGATTTGAAACAATTCTGAAGATCTTTTGAAACACTGCATTCTTGACGGCTCTTTCATCATTATGAGTTTCCGTTTTATAATGAAAGAAAGAAATATGTCTGCAAGTTTGCATTCCCCTCAAAAAAACTTCTCAAAAATAATTCCTTCTCCACATTTCAGAGTGACTCTAAGCTACTGCAGTTCTGTACATTCTGTACAGATCTCAGTTTGTGAGTGGAGGTAAAAATACTATTGAATCATGTAAATAACAAATAAAAGTTCCTATATGCATTACAATTATTACAAATCTAATATATATTCTGCATGTACAGCAGAAGACAACTACTGGTGTTATTGCATTGTTCCTCATACTATCAAACTGGAATGAAAATATTGTACATGTAAATGTACATTATAAAATAACACATACTATTATAGAGACATGCAATAAATCAAGCACTTTTAGTTAGAGTCAAGGCATCAGAATCTGACTGCATATGTTCAACATCTCACTGAAAAACAAAAAATACCATCAGATTAACAATCCATCAAACACATTTCAGATGTGACTGTGTTACTTCTGAAGGGGGGCAAAGGCGGCTGTTATTAATGCAATTTAAATGCTTTCTGTACAGGACTTTGAGACCATAACAAAGAGTCCAGTCAAACTTGATTATAAGATGGCTTCACAAGACAAGAGCTTTAATGTACAGCAGATCTCATTGATGTCATGTGTGTTAGATGAGTCCAGAATTAATGAACACCTACAGTGCACATGAGAATGAATCATTTACAGACCCTCACCATCTCTTTGTCCTGAAAGAATGACTGGATCAAGTGATAGTTTGTGTGTCTTCAACACTGCAGTTATGCAGTCATTCACACACATGGATGAACATACAGTACAGTACACACAAAACCGTCAGTCGATTCTCATTCACATCTTCACATTACTATTAAATGGGTTATTAGTCATGCATAAATGAATTTAAGATGAGACGAAAACGACCCAGGAAACATGAGCCCGGGTGGTTGAAAGTCCTTTTAAAACTTGATTCGTATGAATAGAAGACAAACATTGTTTTTCTTAATATGCAGTCTTCACTATATAACACTGTGCATCAGTAAAGCTAATTTCATGTTCATTTAATAAACCTGTATGCAAATTCTCTGACCCATTTCAAACCTTTCAATGTCTGACAGGTTTAAATAATCAAAGTGAATTCTGTCCAGTCTCTGCTAGTGTTAAAAGGCTTTTACCAACCTAAAAACATCTCCTCCTCCACTCTATTGCTTCTCAAGCCATCATTATGATACAAATATCTTGTCATACTTGATAACAAGACCATTCATTGTGAGTTGAGTAGTTGGTTAAAAGTACAGATAGTACGTCCAGTAGAGCAAATTAACCATGATGAATGACAGCGGGAAGGTTAACCGTGAGTAGTTGTCTATGTAGTGTGGGTTCTCGATATGACAGCAGTTGTTAGACGTCACAATCCTGCGCAGCACTGAAATGTTTTTGTAACAGCGGTTAAAGTGCCTTGAGGGTTCTTCTGGCGGCATGGCCTCACTTGAAGGGCTGGAGGGTGTAAGACCAAGCTCTCCACCAGCACCCATGGACGGATCTGTGGCCTCTTTGCGTCTCTTGAGCCGTGAGGAATTACTTGCTATGGTAGAAACCATTCCGTTTATCTCTTCCTCACAATCGTGCATGTGTTGACCATACTGACACAGACAAACAGGACATAATCAATGACATTCAGTACATTAAATAGGAGCCATGATGATGATGATCTTACCATCAGTGCATCGTTACAGTCCGGATGGTGAAGGGTGCAGAAGTGAGCTACAGCATACTCTATCAGTGCTCCAAAAATAAAACTGAAGCAGATGCCCAGATACACATCTATAGCCTTGATGAAGCAGTTAGCATTGGGAAGAGACGTCCTGGCCCCCATCATCAATGTGGTCATAGTCAGGACAGTGGTCACTCCTGGCACACACACAAACAGACACACACACACAAATCTCCCTGTGTCTCTGATATTCTCATCACATGAGTACATCTATTTTTAAAAGTTAACATGAATATTGCTCAAGATGAGTAATGTTGCTGTCTGTGTGCAGGTAATATAAATGTGAAATAACACAATCAAACATATTGCTTTTCCTGAGACTTGTATATAACTCTATGATGGTAAAGCTATGTCCTAGATTTAACTTCACAATAACCGCAGTTTCATATCTGGCACACACTACTTAAATAAACATCCCACCAATGCAAATGCGTGCTGGGACAGATGATTGACTGATCCAGAAGGAGACCCATGACAGAACCACTAACAGACTGGAGGGCACGTATGTTTCCAGAATGAAGTACAAGATGCTTCTCTTCAGCTCAAAGTGAAACACCAGTTTGGGATAATTCCCTGAGAGACAGAACACCATTCAGTCAGTCAGATATCATCATTCATTACATGAACTGAAAAAATGATGGAGTGGGTTTACCCGTCTCATATACGGCCTCAGAGACAGACGTGTAATGATCTTCAACGGTATACTGGGCCAGTCGCAGTGTATCCAGACCACTGACTGATTCATTGCCACGAGCCCAATAAAACATCACATCATTGATATTATAACCCCCTGAAAAACACAAACAAACACAACTTTGAAGACATAGAAATTGTTCAAATAATTGTTTGATCAAAATCATCATAGCTTATTGTGACACATTATGACACCTACATGATAAAGCCGAGTTTAGGATGAATGTGATCTGGTGTGTAATACAAGGATATGTCCTTTTAGTGGCGCTGTATCACCATCAGTGTTCATATGGTACAGCAGTATATGTTGGGTTCATGTGATGCTCATTGTAGTGTGGTTTTCCATATGTTCGCACAATCTGATTATTTTACAGGAGAATGAACATGAGAAATTTACAGGACTTTATTCACACATCCAGAGAGGAACCCAAGAGAATGCTGTGAAGTTTTTATCTGGATTTGGCGGATGAGATTCTTAATGCACAAGTCACTGTGATATGATTATGATGTCTCGTGGTAATTCAAAGGGACTAAAATATTCTTATTTGAAACAAAGACATCTTTGAACATCTTCTTAAAATCTGAACGAGCACAGTGACGTTGAATCTTTTATCACACTAATTCTAATGATTCTGTCATCATCAAATAAATATTTAAGCAGAAATTGACTTCAAACGCCTTCCACCTCAGTGTGTGGTCTCTGAATACTGTAGATTTCCAAAAATAAAATAAGCTGGAGATGATTTTGTAAAAAATGTGTCCAGGTCATATTAATTTCCAAAGGGATGAAGTTAATCAAATAAATAAGATGTGATGTTTCACATCAAGAAAATAAAAGCTATTTTTGGACAAGACACCAGAAGCCCATCTCACTCTTTAGGGTTGTATTGAACTTATTTAAGCAGTAAATATCTGTATCCAGCAAAACAAAGATCACAGGGAGACAGATAGAGTACAAGGTTCTTATACCTTATCAACTAAAATAGATGTTTACCCTAAATGACATTGAATTAAAATAAACAGCTATCATTTGAGCAGTATATATGAGATGATCAATCTGATGTCTGTGAATCAAGGCAGTTTTGCAAGTAAAGACGTCCCAAACCCGATTGCATACCACAATGCTGATGTGTAGCTCTAATGAAAAGGGAAAAGTCTTACAGCTCTCCAGTTGTAAGGTGCAGGTCTGTTTGTCCATGGGGTATTTGGTCAGGTCCATGTTACAGGCCACTGTCGTTGTGATCCTACATGAAAAACACACACCGATCCTGAAACTATAGGAAACTGCAAAAAGCTATTTCATCTGAAAGTTTCCGAACACATTCATACAAAAATGATACAAATGTATTTTAAAGCAGTTTCTGACTGTGAAGCATCTGTTCTACATCTCAAAACCTTAGATCATTTCAGTCTCATCTGAACAGCATGTGGCACATCTCAACACTGATTCTTTAATAAATCTTTTGATAGCTTTGACACCCTGTGCTTGAACAAGAAACTCTTCTGAACAGATTCTCATCACACATTCACAGATGATTTCAGTTTATCTACAAATAATCATTTATTTCTTGAAAACATATATGGTCTTCAAATGCAATATTTCACACATCTGAAGTAAAAATGTGTAGCGTACAGAATCACAAACATACTCACCGAAGGGCATAAAGAACCGTTCCGTTGGGAAAGATCCTGATCAGTCGGTTTTCCACCGTGATGTCGTGGAGGAAAGACTTCTTTGAATCCACTATAAATGTGTCTGGTACCCACAGCAGCTCCACCAGTCGTCCATCCAGACTTAAACTCTTATTACCCTCAAACACCAACCTCTCATCCGTCCAGCGCTGTCGAAGGAAAATAGTGGCTGTATAGTCCTGTGAACAGATCCCCTTCAGCTTAATTACTAAACCATAATAAATTCCATCCACTTATAACTGAATTATTATTAACTTTTCTGAAGAACACCTATGTCTCTTTTAATGCAATACTGAGGGAGAAGTTGTGCAGACAGCACCGTTTACATTCACTAGAGTTTAACAGATAATTGTTTAATAAATAATAAAGCTGATGAGGATACATCATTTTTGTGGTTTTTGAGGTTGTGTTGTGTTTCTCACCATGTTTATCTCTGATATAGTATCAATGCTGGCAATGTCCAGACTCATGCCCACCGTTACTGGACCATCTGAAGACACCATACAGAGAAAATACAGGCAATAAGCCAACAATCAGAAAATTCATGCAAAAATAAATTTGTTTGAAAGAAGTAGTTTAAATCACATGATAAGAGGTTTTCAGTTTTGGCACATTTGATGTGATGATATATTCAGAGCTCATTGGCATCGCATTGCTGGTGTCTGTTTATATGCAACCACTTTACAGAGAGCACAGGAGGAAGTTTCTCCATATTGCATAATATGTAAATGTCCGTGAAGACTCAGAGTAACACAACAGCATATGAAAGCCATCTCAAACACCTCCGGAGTCAAAATATGAGATTCAGGCCAAAAAATATATAAACAGACAAAAAACAAGTGATAAATACTGCAATCAGCCAAAAAACATCCATTGCGTTCCTAAGAGAACTAAAACGGTCAGATTATCTTTTACTGTCATGTTATTGCTAAGTCAAACGTTTACATCAGTGTGCATGTATAGACTGTAATAATATGGAATATGAATTTTATTATTGCTTCCTCACTGTCAAAGAACGGCCTGAGGTATTTATTGTATCCTTTCATGAGTTTCTGGATAGTGGGAGGAAGAATCTCTCCCTCTTTTACTTCAGCACTCAGAAGAGAATTTTCTAGAATCCTATGGAAAGAAAGAGAAAACATGTATTCATGAACGGTTTGTCATTTTTTCTATGATAGATCACTAATAAACATCTTTCAGCCATTCTGATAACAGAGCGGTTTTCAGATCTCTCATCATCTTTAAACCAGAGACGAGAGAGAGAAGCTCATTTCCATAATTGGATTACTTTGATCAGTCAGTGTGAAGGACTTGAACGTCCCATCAGAGTTTGAGTTTATTATCGCTGTTTTGCTTTTGCTCAGAACAGCAATTTTTCATCCCCCTCATCAGTAATTCTAAATCCATGTCAGAGACTACAGTTTAACCTAAAGTGAGTTTATGATGCAATGAAACACAATCCTGTATCTTTGTATACAGGATTAAGACATGTATAAAAGTCAAATGTAAAAATATAACTTATCTTGTTTTCACAGTCAAACTGAATAAAGAATTCTATAGGAATATCCATAGAGTAACTACTTTGAGGATGTTTAATCACATGTTTCATCTGTCAGATCTGTAAATGTATGACCAGTATAGCATAGGTAACATTATTTCACATCACATTACACAAAAAATCTTCCTGTTGTGTTCATATAGATGTCAATATTGTCTGGCATTATAAGCTTTTATTCATATATACAACTTTAAACAACTACATCCAATAATTTAAATCTCACTACAATCAGGCAATTCCAAAAAAAAAATGTTGGTAAGATAAAGGGATAGTCCTTCCAAAATTAAAAAAACTGTCAACATTTCCTCACATATAAATTGTCCCATATCTGTATACTTCGATTTGGTTTGATAAACACAGACAAATGTATTTTATAAGAATGCTTATTTTCAAACAGTTATTTCCACCCATTGACTAACAAACTGGACAACTTTTACACAAATGAGATATTTTCAAGAATGTCAAATTATGACAGAATTTTCACTTTTGAGTTTCACTTTAATGTGTATCCAGTGTCAAGCTTGTAAAAAACTCTTCTCTGAATGTGTTAAAATTTTTTAAATATGTCACATGTAATAACAAAAATCCTTCTTTGACAGATGATGTCAGATATGATGTCTGCTACCAACACAGTGACTGACAGCTAAAGTCTAACATCTGTTTGATATCCTGTCAACATTCAGTGAGCAAACCATAAATGATGTGAATATTCCAAAGAGAGGTAAGACCCGATTTATTATGACCTACTTCCACACAATCCAGACGGATCGGATTTAAGTGACGTGACAAACAGCTAAGTATTATGACCCATTCATGCTCTGCATTTAACCCAAAGTGCATACACACAGTAGGAAACACCTACTAACTGTGAACGAAAACCGGAGCAGTGGGCAGCCATATACAACCGGGGTTCGGTGCCTTGCTTAGTCTTCGTATTGCAGGCCCGAGACTTGAACCCACAACCGTAGGGTTAGGAGTTCAGCTCTCCACCCACTTGGCCATGATTCCCCCAATTGCTCAACAAACATCAACATCCAGACATTGTTGGACACTTGTAAATATAAATCCAATGTACACACTCAATTACACACAGAATCCTACCACCATCCTATTGTGAATAAACAATTAAAGTCCATTCACAACAAATAGTTTTTTATTATAAATTTAAGAGAGCACAATGAGAACACAAATAAAACAAATGATTATGAAGAAAATAATTAAGATCTCTTTCTGAGTGATTTATGGCAGCTAACAAACACACTGACAGCTCATTTAATTGAGGAAATCAATTATAATTTGCAAGGGAGCTTTGAGAATATTTTCTCTACATTAATACAGCCTCCATCTTGCCAGAGATCCTTACAACATCTAATATCACACATACACACACAAAGGTTTAGAGTGAGTTAACTCAGAAAAACTAAAGGAGTAATGTTGCCAGAAGACCTGAACAGATGAACACACATAAAACAGAAAACCAAGGCCAAGAAAAGACAGAGACCAGAGGTCATAATAAATAATAATAAAAGTAACTTGTGTGAAATATTGAGTGGAAATGTATGTTTAGGATGTTTAATATTACTTGTTTTATAACCCTTTTACAGTTACATATTACCTTTTTAAATATCAACAATTTAAAAAAGTCCAATACCACCAAAAATGATCTCAAGACCAGTGTGGAGTAGTACAACACTATCCATGACAATACAATACAATACAACATATTCTGAACAAAGAGAGAAATGTGATAAACAGCATCCTTATTTTTGATATACTTAAATAACAATTAATTTGGAATATACAGTAAGGACTTCAATCTAAAGATGAATCAATCCTTTATCAAGGTCTATAAACCATTTCAGTCATAAATTATGTTTTTTAACTATTATACATACTATTACTTTAAAATAAAGTGAATCTAAAAGGTATTATTCTATGAACAACAATACAGAACACAATGTGAACGCTCAGCCTTCTCTTACATAAAGCTAATTGGCATCATGAGCAAAGGAGTTTCTCTAAATAATTTTTCAAATTCTTTTCTCCTGTTTAAATTTCTGTGGCTTATAACCTTCATACAATTATCTTGAAACATCTTCTGATCTCTCTGCAAGAGGGAATAAAGTAAATCAACTCTCTCAACATTATTAATGGGCTAAAGTAACCGATCTCACAGAATAAGTGTCCCCAAAAAAAAAACAACCTTTCCATTGCTTTTCATAAGAAATATGAGAAATAACTATTTTTTGCTTACATTTGTAGAGTGCATGAGAAAATCTTTAAGACCGTTGCTATGGTAACTGCTGACTTTAAAAGTTTTTAAAAAGAACCTAAAATAGTTGCTCACACTCAAAGGGAAAACAGAACTCTGAGAATGACAATAAAAGGAAAGTATAACTGTGATTATACTGTGATTAGACTGTGAGTGATTTTAGCGTTCTGTTTTAATAATTGTGGAGGAATAAACCCAAACCATTTTTATGACTGTCATACCATAAAGCAACTATCCAGAACCAGTTGACACATTTAGAAACACTTAATGGCCTTTCATTTTCTGTTCATTTGCTGTCAGGTGTAGGGTTATATACCTTAAAGACATGATCTTTCTTCTATATATTTTACTGCAATTGAATCAATCTTGGGAATTCTACTTTAAATTATGTGTCGTTTCTTTCAGAACTAAAGATAAATGACATGCAAGATTTATTCTAATAAATGTTCCATATTATTGTCATAGTAAAGAAACTTATCATCATTGGAGTGTATCTGACACACACACACGCACAGAGACGCACCCACATGCATACACGCATGTGCACGTGTAAACACACACACATATATTAAGCAATGTCACTACTGATAAAAGAGTGTTTTATAAAGGTTTTTTTATGCTGTTTTCTGTCCTACTGCACTGAAAGCTTCGTACACAACAAAGTCTTGAGGCGTGTGTGTCTGTTTCTACACTCTACTAATGGACCCTTGTTCTTTACCAGAAAACGAAAAAGGCAGAGGATGAAAAGACTCCTGCTCAACCACATAGAAAGCCATAGAAAAAGAGACAGATTTGGTTCTCCACTGCACTCCACTGCAATGAGGAGCAGCACCAGAAACAGAGAGTTTCACATTATTAACTTCAGCAAATTCTGATGATCAATAATATACCGCAATTCTACAGTCTGTGTAAAAATTCACTCAATATACAACAAATTTGGAAAACAATGTTGTGTGTGTGTGTGTGTGTGTGTGTGTGTGTGTGTGTGTGTGTGTGTGTGTGTGTGTGTGTGTGTGTGTGTGTGTGTGTGTGTGTGTGTGTGTGTGTGTGTGTGTGTGTGTGTGCTTTGTCTGTGTGTTCGTTTTTCTGTGTGTGGTTGTGTGTGTATGTGTGTCAGTGGAGAAGATGCAGGTGTATGTGTTTTAGTTGTACTTTATTTGTTTTTCCCCACATCCCATCATTCTCTCTTGGTGTCCTCGACAAGAATCATTGGCTGGCCTTCATTGAGATGAAAAACACATTTCTAACAGATAAAACCTGCTGTACCTCTTAATTAACATTAATGATCACATTTATTCATTCATTGCATGCCAAGACAAATAGAAAGGTTTGGAAGGACCGAAGGATGAATACATGTTGTACCAAAAACACTTTCTTATGTACATACCAATTTACTTCAAGCATTATTTACTTTAGCATTATACACAATAAAATGAATTTGATTGATTAAAATCCACTTACCTGCTAATGAAAAGAAGAGCAAATAAAGAGCTGAAGGCGGTCATGTTGAGAGGATGAGATTAGTGGTCTGGTGAGATCTATCTGGAGAAGAACGCAAGCAGGTCAATGAAATTATCTCATTACTCATGAACAGGGTCAACACACAGTATGAGCTCATCTGCAGAATCAGTTCATTAAAACACAAGAAGAATTAAATATTGAGTATACTTTATTTCCGTCATGGTATTCATTCTGCTTTGGTATTCATTCTGCTTTTGTTTAAACTCAAATGTATTTGGAGTTTGGACGCAGTACTAAATTGCAAAATGCAAAGTGTGTGTGAAATGACAGCTTCAAAAAACAGTTCCCAAATGCTAAACTTCATCACAGATGGCCAACTGTGCTTCATGTTCTTCATTGTCTGAGGGATTTACTTTTTATCTGGCCTTCAGGAACGTTTATTTTGTGAAACTACACACATAAATTAGTGTAGGATGCAGAACACATTTCAAACACAAGATTGCCGCAAACAATATCAGACAGTAATGACTCTCTCACAAACACATCGACGGCAGTCATCTGCCGGTTAAACTAAAAATCACTCTTAAATCTTTCTTATTCTCTCTTTTCAGTTTACTGTTAGCATGAAAGCAAGACAGAAAATCTTCCAGATGGCATCCCGTCTAATGTTTGTAAATACTCCTGGTTACAAGATTGCACTGTAAAAAATTCACTGTATATGAGAGATGAGATGATGGGTCATGACCATATGGCATATCACTGAAAAGAACACATCTGTAAGAATAACAAAACAATGTCAAGTGCCTTATAGGCAATATTGATAAAAAAAAATTCAAATAAAAATTTCAATCACCATTAGAAAACTACCTATAAAAACTGTTGATAATGTAATATTATATCATATCACACAGATATTAATCTGACTGCTTTGGGGTCAAATCTATATCCTCTCATAATGCAGAAACCATCATAAATCACTATGACATGACCTCCGTTTAAAACTCATAACCGGCAGCGGTTTTATTAAGAGCATCCGTCTCTCAGCGCTGAGAATAAAAAGGAGATGTTTAATGATGCTGAACATAAGACCGCACACTCCTTTGCTCTCATTATTTTAAGGATATAGAGATTACAGAAGCAGTGAACAGAATATGAGTCATTGTCAGATTCTTTAAAGAGTAAAAACTTTTCAGTGCTGATACAAGAAACAACATGAGGACAACAGAAAAACAGTGTAATGCACAATGAAAATCTGTTTATTCTGTTTCAGCTTGAACACTAAACTGATGCTTTATGGAAAATAGAGCAATAATAAGAGCCTTATACACAAAATCTCTTTTCCAACCTTGTGCGCTGTAAACATATTTTTAATCATAATATTTGCTCGAGAGCCGTTCTAGAACACAAGCAGAAACTGTACGACTGTGTACTCTTACTTCCAAACTGTTTTTCACATTATCTTTAGAGACATCAGGACAATCAGTGTCCAGTTTAAATCTTAAACACGCTATCATGATGGCTCAAAATGAAGAAGATTGAGCTAGTTAATAATCCTGATGGACTGCCAACATACACAGAGCGCCAACATCTAAAACACATTACATGCATATGACCAGCACTGCTAAAATCACAGCTACCTGTTAAAACATTTGATGACACATGATAGAGGTTAAAGATCAAGAGTGGTATCTCTACACTCTTTGAGTCTAAAGTTACCATTAAGAAATCATATCATGTTGCTGCTTACACAGAATCACACCTGTGCTGATATGTGTATGTTTCTGACTCAAGAGGTGTTTGCAGCAAGACTTGATGCCACAGGAAATGAGCTCTTGAGCTTAACTCAAGATGAAAAGGGTGAAAGGAAGAAAACGTGTAGGATTTTGAATCACGTGATAATGCATTATATAACAACCTGTCTTTTTCTTTTCATCACACTTTAAAGGCAAACATATTAGCATTTTTGTAGTAATATATTTTGAGGCATAATCTAGATTAGTTTCACCCTAATCTTTCACCTAAAACATTGCCTCACGTCACTCAACATCAGATCCCATGATGCACCTGAGCAAGGTAGCACATAAGTTTTTACCACATGGAGAGAAGAAGCACCTGCTGCTGTGTGGTTCTTCATTAATGTCTGACCATCTGCCTGCATCTGTCTACAGCTCCATACAAACTGAGAGACTGAGAGAAAACAACCAAGAAATATTAAACACCGCATGACAATGACAATCCCAGAGGTAAAAAGATTTTAAAATGGTCAGACTGTCAGGACCAAACTGTTAAGATCTTTCAACCAAGGATATTATAAATCAGCTTCAGGGTCAAACTCATTCAGTATGAAGAAGCCAAAGGTCGTGCTGAGGGAAGGCTACGTAACACAATAAAAGACACGGGAACAACAAAGGAGGGGATAAACTGGTGAGAGAGTCAACATGTCAACTTTCTCACTTATCAAACTGGTCAAAATATGATTGATGGTCAATCAAGCCAGTGGACAGATGGAGAGAGAGCTTAAGGAATGTCACATCTAGCCACACGGTTGGCCTCATATAAGTGAAACTATCTCTACTTCAGTGGATCTCAACTTTCTTTCTTTCTTTACGCAACCCCTCAAAACGCACGTTTTTACCCCATAATGTTTCAGAGATGTGTATATTTGGAATACAAATAAAAACAAAAGAGCTTTGTTGTTTTAATATTATAATAGCTTTTTTATTTCTAATAGTGAACCAATAACAAAAGAAAGTTATAAGAGTTTAGGGTTTGGCTGAATCTCAGGCATAAGCATCTCTCTATATGTATTTCACATCCTACTTTCTCAGACTTTCTGTAAATATTGACGAATATGAAAATGCAGTTTATTTTTTGATTGTCTGGTAAAGCAGAACCTCCACATGCAGACAGTCTTTAAGGAGGTAAGGAGGAAATGTGACACTCTAAAATCCCAGATCTGGAAGAGTGATGATAAGGAGAAGGAATATCCTCCAAAACCCTCCAAAAAATAAATGATGTATGTTAATCCTGTTCATTCTCACTACATCAGCTCCTTAAAGTCATGCTTGATTCAGAGCTGCTGTCTACTGAAGGATTGAACACAAATGTTACGTTACACGTCACACCTCATCATGACGTCATGTACTTGTGTGTGGATGAAGATGAGTGACGTAAGCAAATATTGTGTTTTTTACCCTGGATTATTAGAGCACCATAAACAATGTTTAAATAAAGAAATTTAAAATGATGTGTTATCAGAATAAACACAGATTTTTAATTCACTCCCATAAATTAAGCAATGGTTTTATTCTGATTATTAACGTCAATAAAACTACAGAAATATATAACGTTATAAATCATAATCCCACATGTGTATACACCATCATATATAATTATATAGCACTGTATAATATTTTAAGCAAAAACACACTTTATACCATAAATTAAACATTAAAATATTAATAATGTTTAAACTCGGAGTGACCGTTATTTTGAACTCTTACCTGTGGCGCCGAGCTGACACGCGCATTCCTCAGAAATATCCCAAAATTAATCAAACAGCGTCCAGTGAGACATTTAACTTCCTGTGACATTTACATTAAATGATTTTACAGATATTTATGTCATATAAATGCACAGATATCACCTGTGAAGATGCGTGAAGTGCGCGAGACACCACTGACACATTCTCCCGCAGCGCGCGCTCTGAGTGAAGTGCGCCGGTCACGTGGCTCTTATGACGCCATAAAGTTTCATTGAATCTGGAGTGAGAAATAGAATTAGAGTTATGTCTATTGCAACACATTGATATATATAATGCTTAAGTTTATTTTAGGAAAAACTGACAGTGTGTGTGTGTGTGTGTGTGTGTGTGTGTGTGTGTGTGTGTGTGTGTGTGTGTGTGTGTGTGTGTGTGTGTGTGTGTGTGTGTGTGTGTAAACTCTCTAAAAATCATTGATTCAGATGATTATAATTCAATTTGTGCTTTACATGACAGATGATACAGAACACACAAAGACTGCTGCTGCTGTTTTATATCATTTCACATAAATCAATGTTAGTATTATATTATGGATTATAGAAATTAATGCAAATATTTTCTTGAGAAATTTGTTTATTTGTGAACTACAAATTACACTGATTCATCTAAACACAGCTGGTGCTCAAAGACACTTTTGATTCAACCTCTACTGTATACTGTACTGTATATGTTCTGTATATTACAACATACACTTTATCCTCAGGCACACCTATACATTGATGTATGCATCAAGATATCCTATCAGATGCAGATCATAGACAAGTTTTGAGGAAAGATCAGAAGGAGAAGAAACTTGTTGTAAAGTTTTGACTAGAGGGAGTTAGTGATAGTTTAGAATCTGGTGACGCAAAACAATGGAATGATATGTGTGCTTCAATGATATGTTGATGTACATCACTATATGTTTTAAAGTATGATTTATGATAAAAGTAAACCTTCAGCTGTAGCTCTCTTTGAACACAATTTTTGCTTTTTTCATTGATACCCTCAGGTTCAGCACCACAGACAGCGACCCACACATTCAGCACCACAGACAGCAGCTGTTAACACATGAGTAAGAACGATGTTGTTTTTTCACATACCAGCACCATATTATTCACCTAGAATTATCTTTACTTTGTTTTGTAATGATATTATTCCAGGTTATGGAAGAGCAGACTGAGAGGATGAGGACTGATTAACATGCATTTTTCAAACAGACTGCACTGAGAACTCTCCTGCATTTGCCATGTAATTGGCTACCATATCATCTATTGTCTGTGAATTTCTATTCTCTCTCTCTCTCTCTCTCTCTCTCTCTCTCTCTCTCTCTCTCTCTCTCTCTCTCTCTGTGTCTGTCTGTTTTACAATCGCCCTCATAAAACCCTGCTTTGCCTCTCTCTCTTGCTCACTTTCATTCTGCACACTGTTTATTTTAATGCCAGGTTCTCACTCTCTGTGGTGCATCTCATTCCCTGCGGTTAAGCATTCTCTCATAGTCACACTCACATTTAGACACACACACACACACACACACACACACACACACACACACACACACACACACACACACACACACACACACACACACACACACACACACACACACACACACACAAATAGATAGCACAGAGACCGAACTGACCATAGACACAACACACCTTGGGAAAATAACTTGAAGGCAGTTTCTTGTCCTAAATTATAGAATGTGATTACTTAACCATGTAAGTACCTGACTGATTGACTCAACAGGGATTTCATGTTGCTGTTGTTGTTTTATGGATGAGTTTCATAAGTAGTATAAGTTACAGCAAGTACTGAGATACAAAACCTTGGAACAGGCTTTCGTTACAGGACCCTGACTTTAGTCCATATATTTTAGTCTAAGTTTTAGAATGCACACTGATCAGTCTCTGAAACAGTACACATAAGACTGTTTTATGTGGTTATTTTGTCTCTCACATGCACACGTGCTCGTACACACGTGCTCGCACACACACACACACGCACGCACGCACGCACGCACACACACACACACACACACACACACACAAAGACAAGAACACAAAGGGCATCTGAAAGAGCAGGATAATGAGATTAATATAGAAAAACAAGACATATATTGCACTTTATAATTTACACATATATCTAATTTTAAGAGATAAATGTACAGAATATTTCCAGCTTTTGAGGGATCGCTCATAGCAGAAAGAAGAAGATAATGCAACATAATTGATGTGAATAAAACCCTGTCACTGCTCCCTTGTCTCCACCCAATGCTCTCATTGTTCTATTTTTTTTTAAATATTAAAATTCCCTAGAATGTCTGTAAAATGTCCCTAAATATGCAGTAATTTGAGTAGATGTATCTAAAAATCTGATATCACAGAACTTAACATAGCCTTCAACCAACCGCGAAGCAATGTGCTAAAACACTCAGAACAACTTAAAGCACTAGGCTAGCTTAACCCTGGAGACCAAAACCGAAATACCTCAACCAACACAGCCTCTTCTTCAAGAATAATAGAAAAACTTCCTGACCAGGCCTAAGTGTTCAATGTGAAACAAAAGTTTATATTCTCAAGGTTTGAATCACTTTAAAAAGTCCTGACAGAGAAGGTTATATAGGCCTTACATTGAAACTAAACATTCAGTTGATGTTAGCCTGAAAGGATTATTAATATTTTAAGTCTGCTACAGACAAAAATGTACAGTTGAACAACCATGAAATATATTAACAGATTAACACTTAACCTATAAGAGCTGTCCTTTCTTTTTTTACTACTAAAGAAGGTTTCTTTGCAGCAGATCTTCACAGGGAAGCTATAGAAAAAACTAGATTAGAGATGTCTTTCTTAGCTTCTAGTAGCATGTAGAAACTTGTGTGATTATACAACCATACAGGCTGATAAAACCATTTTGAGAAGCTTATTTTTTATCAGTGTTATACCCTTTAGACAGACATTTATTGGCCTTTTACTCTCTTTGTGTCAACAGACTGCAGACAGAGTGACAGCAGGGCATCTTTACCATACGATTTTCTTCAGAGACGAGCAGATGTATGTCTTACATCAGCAGTGACATTTCAAAGAACTTAGATGCCTCATTAGGAGACTAAACTTCCACATCCTCAGATGTTCTGATGTGAGACGCCACCAGACCTGACACAATCTGAGCTGATGATCTACACATCTCTCCAAACATCTCTCATCACTAGAAAATGATAAAAATTCAATTTACTGATAAAAACACACAACATTATTATTTAGCCAGTAACATTTTTTTAGAGACTACTGTTCACAAAATGTATGCAAAATTGTAATGTTTATGAAATATACAGATATTTTGACTATCAAATGAACAGATTTTACTGTTTAAATAATATTATGCATGATAACGTATTAAACGTGGAGTGGTCTTGGGAAACCGTGTGTGTACAGCACAGCATCCAGAGTTAAAATACACAGATCAACTGTGAGAGAACATGAAGAGTTTTCACACCAATCGTCAAACACTGATCATACAGAGTTATTGATACAGGGGATCAATAGAATAAAATATTATACTTACTTCACTGGTGACTGTAATCTGATGAACACTATATAAAAAAATAGTTTTCCACTTCAGGGAAGTGTTGCAAGTGAAAATAATGTCATTTCTGCATTGAGCAAATAGCTTGGAAAAGTAACAGTTCTTGGAACAATTGACTCATGGTAGCACTTCAGAACTTTTTCTGTCCAACATGCTTCAAAAATGGTAATTTGTTCATCAGAACAATCTTACTGGTGTAGTTATTGGGGTGCAATAACTTTTTGGTTGCGAGCATTCTTTCAAAAATCGTTCTATGTCTTTATCAGAACACACAAATTAAATAGATATTATACAACTCAAGGGTTAGTAAATGATGCAGAATTGTTTAATTCTCACACTGTACACACATATGAGAGTTTTATTCATGTTATTCATGTAGCTCTGCACTCCTTCATGCATGTCATCTTCATCTATCAACTTCTGTTTTTATCATCACTTCATTTATTGTTTGCTGATTTTAGAATAAATATCTTTGGCAAAGGTATAAAACATAACTGAGAACTCTATTAGGTCTCCAGAGCTGTAGAGTCACAGGTTTTTATTGACTCACCAGATCAAATACACAGAAAAACAGAAAGACCCTTGGGGCACTATGACGGCCTCACATAAAAGTCCACAATCCCTTCATCCTGTGACCTTCCACTGAGTTCACGGCCATATAGTAACTGTTTTACTGTTTATATGATAACAAGACACCTAAGAGAAAGGCAAGATACGGATGGAGCTTTCATCATTTTGTATTTTAAATGTTTATTTCACCCCTATTGTTGGTACATATTGAAAAAAAAAGCCTAAATTTGACATCACCCGAACACATTTACAGAGAAGTGTAAAGATTGAAGTTTGTTGTGTCATGTGGCATATTTTCTTTGATCAGTGACACCTCGAACCTTTACAGACACATCATACTTAGTGTTTCCAAACCGACTCTCTATTTAAAGAGAAGGAACGGTTGACATGCTTTAATTGGAAACTTATTTGCATTATAAAGAAAAGGAAACGCTTGAGTCCAGAAGGTGCCAAAATGTGAAGCAGGACACGTGTTTAGAACATGAACTAAAGGCCACTGCTCATATTTATAAGTTTACTCCTTGACAAAATGAGCAGTCGGCACTCTTCAACTGGGTTTACTTCCGTTAGCTCAGTATTAACGTATGCCAGATGAAATTACAGTTCTTCACTAAAAGGTATTCCATATAGTTGTTTTATAACAATGTGCACAGTATTAGTAAAATTCATTTGGTTTTAGCAGTGGGGGTTTATACAATCTGCAATAAACATCAGTTTATGAAGTAGCAAATCAGACCTTCAAAACATTAAACTGTCTCTTTAAATCTCTGTTATTTACTACCATGCTTCAAGTGGGATCATCCAACAGAATTGTTCTTAAAGTGAGTCATGAAACACACAAGCTGAATAACCTTGGTATGTCAACTCAAGAGTGTATAAACTGATATTTATACGGTAAAATACTAAAAGGATGGCCCATACAAACTTCAACACAAAAACTGAGGAAGAATCCTCAATAAAACCTGGGGCACACAAATTTTGTTATAATTTATTCATTCTCATTTAATTTCAAACATGTATGAGTATCTTTCTTCTGCAGAGCATTAAAGATGATATTTTGAAGAATGCTGATGATCAAACAACACTGAACCGGATTTCCATTGTATGAAAGAACATTTTTCAAAATATCTTTTTTTGATGTAGTGTGAATTATTTGTCCACTAAAATAATGTTTTGTATTTACAAGATCTTAATAAAACTTTCAGAACCCCAGCAGGATTTTTGCAAATATTAAGTAGTACGTGTATAATGAATATATACAGTACTTGTGTTTATGTGCATGGGGCAGGTGTGTATGTAGTATTTGCTGTTGTGGAATGATTGGAGAGAAAGAAGACTGCACAGACAAATATGCAAAATTTTGAAGGCAACACAGTTTTAATGTTAACACACAATCCCTTAAAGAATCCAGAACAAAAATGTTTACATACCTCAATATGAGATATTTTTCAATATTTCCAAATCTATAGTTTTATGATGTTATTCCTAAACATGCACCCGTGACCCACATAACATTGAACACCCTTCAAGCTATCAAACTAATGAAGATCTCCAGAGTCAGACTATAAATCTCTTGTCAATTCAAGTATTTACAACCTTTTCAGACCCTTAAACCCATCTCCAAAAAGGACCTGAATAACATTCACACTCAAAGGCTGTTCACACTGGACAACACACATCTACTGACTTCAGACCTTTGCATCATGTCTTATCTAAAACATATTAGAACACATTTAAACACATTGCCATATTACCGATCTCAGGGAACGTCAGGAGAAACATCTCAGAAACAGAAAACTCATTGATTTCAAATCACCGGCACAGAATTATGTGGTAATATGCTATCATATTCTATATGAGTGTGATTGCTTGTGTGAGAGTTCAACAAACACGTGCTTCCTTTTCAGATGTGAAAAGCATTCTTTCATTCTGTTGTGTATTTTAAAAATTATTTTAATAAGTAATAAACAAGCAGTAAATAGACTCCTGAACCAAACCTGATTGAGACAGACATCCCTACCAACACAGGTATTTGTTTCTTACCACAATCATCTTCAGTTTGTTCAGCTGCTTCCAGAGAACATTTTGTGCATTAACTTCATTTGTTAAAGGTTTTCTGTGAAGCTATACAGTGAAACAATGCTGGTCTGAAAAGCACAATATCATATTGAATAGATGAAAACAAAAATAAACTAGGTTTAAAAGAAAGAAGGAGCATATTGTGTGAAGTAAAAATAAGATTATTGCATCTGTTAAATCTGTTCAGTGCATTGTTTTCCTACTGCTGAAGACAAACTGAGGCATCTGTTAATGCTCCTGCAGCATTATGAACATTTACAACAATAAGAAACAATGAAAATCTTTAAAGGTTTTTTATTAACAACATTAACTCTTATTTGACTTGTAACTAAACATTTCTTAAACTTAAATGACTTTTGCTATTTTTTTATTTTGCTAAAAGAAAAATGTTAATAATTCATGCATATTATTGAGTTTTTGCAGGAATAAATCATAAGGTTATCAGCCGATGCATTTAACAAGCAACTATGCAAATAACCGTGAAATGACTTTAACTGAAGATCAGATCATGTGTTGTATATGCAGAGTGTGTTAGGTGAAGCCATATATTCATATTTTAACTCTTGCGTATTTCTGTACTGGTGTCTCTAATGTAAACATTTAATCTTCAAAATCTTTTGTGTGTTTTTCAGAGGTATTGTTTGATCTCTTAATTGTTCACAGGGTTTGTTGGCCCATGCAAGATGTAGTGGAAAATTCAGTGGATCTGTGTGTAGTTCTTTTAAATTCTTGCTCAATAAACAGACTGTGAATGACAAAGTCAAACCTGTACTGTAAGGCATCACCATTTTTAAGTGTTTTGTTCTTGAAGGAACCTTTGCAGCTAGATGTGCAGTTTCCCCGATGAATGGCCGACTGTGCTTTTTATTGTGGATTATTCGCAAGCAAGATATTACTTAAAGCCAAATTATTCTTATTCTTTATAATCATGTTAAACATAAAAATTGTTTTGGAGGGAAGAAGAACATTTTAAAAATGTCACTATTTGGGCTGTGAAATTTAACAATTTAAAAAGTTGCTTAATTTAATGTATCCTATTATAATAACAGCAAATTAAATTAAGAGAAGTATAAGATAGAAACAGAATTAAATGAAACTTAGGGAAGTCAGAAATGTCTACTGGTCAAATAAAAAAACGTACACAGTATCTACAGTAGCTATGGTTTCTCTCTAATGAGGAAGGATTGATTATACTTACAAGTGCACAACCGCACCAGGTGTTTACAAATCAGTCTTCATTTTCTAAATACAAGTGGTATTTCTCATCACTTTTTAATAGACCTGATAAATGTATGAAGGCCCACCTCTAAGCAAAGCCCCCTGGGGATTACAGATCCACAATGAAAATGGTTGTGAATTGCCCCACTAATCGAGAAACACCCACATGTTTCTTGTTCAGAAACAAAAAAAAATTGATCAATGCACTGTCATCACATAAGTGTGCTGTTGACGCTCATCAACATGTCAGAGCTGATCCAACATACTTTAAACATTACAATTTAAATCTCATTCATAAATGAGGAATTGGATCAATGTCACCAATGATGCTGGGTAATGAAGATCCCTTTAGGAAGTGTGCTGTACTCACAGTCACCTTTGTGTAATTTGGTGTTCTTTATGGTGTTTTTGTTGAGTGTGACAGCACTTTTGACTGTATATTTTAAGAAACCTTCCCCTGACATGAACTCTTAAAAATAAAGTTGTTGACCATAAGCCAACAATCAATATGAGTACAACCTAACATTTCAGAATATAAGCAAATTTTAAACTTTAGTAAGTTTAGTAAGATAATGAGATATATGATTAATCAGTATACATTCTTAACTTTAATTAACATATGTTGAACATCATTCATAAAACAATTCAGTCATAACAAACATATCAACATTGATGCACACTTGAAGATGAGGTGTATGACCTGGTGAAAATGGTTTGAGGACCATCACAATGCTTGGTGTTCATAGTTCTGGGTGAAAGCAGCATTAAATATTAAAGCAAGACAATAACTTTACTAATCACTATTACCTCTCGGAGGCCTAAAATATTCAGTGAAGCTGATGCAATAACAAAACAACAGGGGCAAAATGTGTCAGCTCAATATTTGATGGGAGAATCGTGCTGTGTGTGGGTCCTGCTGGGTTTCTCAGGAGCGTTTCAGCTTCTCTGAGCCGATATCACAGCAGGTGATCAGAAGCCTGTCAAAGAGAAAATCACCATATTAACTAAACATGGCCTCATGGAGCAACTTCATCCCAAAAGAACATGTTTGATGCAAATTGCCAACCAATTTACAAGCCAACTGGGAAAGCTAACTGTAATTGACTCAATAGCTGTTAGGAAATAAAATACAACAATGAAATGATAACAACGGAGAACAATTACTGCACTAATAAAGACAAAAAATTTTGAGATCTTTGTTATTAGTACAGAATTAAATGTGTAGGAACATCATGATGTTCTGTTCCTGCTTTACAATTTCTTTCTGCATGTGATCCACCTCAATCTAATGACATAAACAAGGTAAAAATAAACTCAAATGTCGGAAATAATTAAAATATAAAAAAACTTTACTCAAGTTAATTAACTAATTAATTTTTAGTGTTGTAAATTTATAATTTAATCCTTTAATTTGGAAATAGTAACACAATGAGCAGGATATGTCACACTAAGATGTTGAGTTTCAGATCTCACAGATTAAGGATATTTCTCATAAAATAATTTATAATATCATTACTTTTGTAATAACATAACTACTAATCTGAGATGTATGAAAGTTACAGTAAAAGTGTGATTTCACTAGGAAATGTAGGTCTTATGGTCTATATTATCTGACATGTTTTATGTCTGTCTGTACAAAAATATAATTTTAATATTTAATACCAGCAATAGGAAAACGCAAATCGACTTCGTCGAGTTTAACCCTGCGTGCTTTCCGTAGAGGTCAGGTTTCCATGGCAACGCGCACAAACTCGCGCTACCTGGAACAGCAGTCCGTGTGAACTCAAAATAAAGAAATCCATCATCTAACTTTCATACAGTGTTCAGATAATTTTAAGAACAATTTTAATACGATTATTATTATTAGTTTCAAAAGGTTTACATAATCCGAAGTGTTTTAAAGGGACATTTTAATTAACATTTGTATCGTTTTGTGAATTTGTCTTCATGGAGCTTCGCGTTCGTCGATATTTATCAAAGGCTCAGAATAATAAAGGTACAGCACGTTTTTAACACCTGTCAATAATTGAATAAACGTCTATAAATGATAGTGTAATGTCATGTGATGACGTAGTATCTCTCTGCTGTACAGATCCTGTGTGTTTAAAGAAAGCACATGAGCTGATCCGAGTGTCTGATTCTGGATCAGTTCACCATGAGCTCTGTGTGCTGTGTGCTGAACTGTCTCTACAGGTAAGCTGACCTCATGCACCTGTGCTTTGTTTTTATTTATTTATTTATTTATTGGATTGTTGTTTACTCCACAAAATGTCCTTTTAAAATCAAACACTAGACTTGTACCATCTGATGCAAGACACAAAGTTAATAAAATAAAGCTTTTATAACATCTCAGTATCAGCCGCAGATAGTTGTGTTCTGGTTCTGGTTCATTCCTCATATGCTGAGTCAATGTCACATATAAGAAATGAAGTGCTTTGTGTTTTATGACACTTGCTTTTGCTGATATCAGAACAGCTGTGAAAAGTGCTGAACAGACAAGCAGAGATTTGCTCGATGAGTTGTGAAGCGCACAATTCTAAATGGAGAGCTGTGCCGTTTAACCCTCATCCATTCACATTTTCACCCTGACACAGCACACACTATCAGTTCTATGAATTCACATGGCCTATAAAGTGATAAACACTTGCTGTGGTAAGCTGAATTCACCGGCCTGTGCTAAACATCCACACACCACAATGGTCTATATATGAGAGATCTGTCAGAGGAATGCTGTGTGATTGAAGCCTCCTGTGTCATTTATTGTTTGAAAGATGCACAATAAAACAAATGCATACTTTAGCATTTAACTTTGAATTGAAAGTTGTCATTTCTCCGAATGAGTTATAGCATACAACTTTAGACGAGTTATTTGTGTAGATGGTGTTTATGTGTTTTAAAATGCCAAACTTGTGTTTTTGTGTTGTCAGTTGGACTGTAGGGATATGGCTCAGGACTGCGTTAGGATGTTTATGAACGAGAAACCTCAGATGAATCAGTTTCTGTGTCGTATGTATCTGTGTCAGGGTCAGCTCATCTCCCAGCACAACATCACCACAGAGGTAAGGCCCGTGTGTGCGTGCATGTGCGTCTGTCTGTGATATTTTAAGAAATCTACACTTGGTTTTGTGTTCATACAATGAAAGTAATTGTGTTTGGTTGGTAACAGTTTAAGAATGCAATTGTATTTATGTTGTTGTTATGTATATCATGTTTCTCACGGGGAAATTCACAGGCTTCTGATAAATGTTTTTGAATCTTTTTATTTCAGGAGGACTTGGACAAAGCTGTAATGTGCTATCTGAAGGCTATTGACATTGCCAAACATAAACCCAGGTGGAATACCCAGAAATAAACACTTTTCTGGTTCTCTCTTATCTTCTGCCCCACTGGCCCACACTCAGATTTTAATTACAACGACAAAACTGAATTTTTTACAATTTGTTGTTTCAGCTAACAACACATTTAAAGACAATTGTCTATCAAGATGTGTTGTGCTTTTCTATATCTCTCTATATTAGATGTCTAAATTTCAAATTTTTCAGTTAGTGGGAAAAACAATTACAACCAAGTTTTGATTTATTTAAAGCACTTTTAATACTTTTTGATTATTTTAGATATTTTTTTATGTTTTCAAGATTGAATGATTACTTTAAGATTCTTTATTAGTAACATTAGTCATTACAGTGGTTTTAACTATCATAGTTAATGTAAATATGAGAATAAGCATCACACTAAAGGACCCATGTCTGAAATAAAAACACATGGAACACTCTGATGACGTTATCTACTAGATGTATAAATGGTCTTTGATGGATGTCTTATTCCTGATATCTTTAGATGCTCTCTGGCTTTACTCGGATATATTCATGCTGTTCTCTGGTGGATAAATTAAAGTTTTCACAGCTGTATATTTCATGTTCTCCCGTGGCTCTTTGAAAGCCTCTTTAGATGTTCACCGCGTCTCAGATCCTAGCATAAATTGAGATGTACTGAAAATCTTTCCAGCAGTTTGACTTAAATAATTAATCAGATCATTTTCTTGTTCACGGCCAACATCTTGCTTCAACAGATATAATTTCTTGGTCTTCAACGCGTCGCTGTTGTACTTCCAGAGCGTCCGGTTGTTCCTGATACCAGGTCGGCGTCATTTCCTCGTGTCTTCTCTTACACAGGTGCTTAAGGCTCTAGAGGACATTCAAGATCCAGATCACACGTGGAGGGCTGAACTTATGCTGTACGTCATTTCTAATGCTACATATACATGAGATAAACCTTAAAGACTGATTTGACTATTTTGCTTTTATTGTTTAGATTTTTTTGGATGTGGGGAAACTCTTTAAGAATCATTTTGTTGTCGTACAGAAATCTCTTCTTTAAAATCTCTTTACTTTGACTCTCCAGTGGTTTATTTTTATAGAAGTTTCTGTGGAGATTTAAATGGAAATTCAATGAGTCATAGGTCTATTATAAAGACTTATGATGTGCAGTGAATTCTCATGTTTATGTTGTTTTTTATATTTAGGCATCTTGTTGAATGTCTGTTTGATGCTGGGAAACATTCAGAAGCAGATGCTTTGGTGAAGGTCACCTCAGATTTTATGGCTTCCCATAAAGCAGACGTTTATCCCAGGCTTTTCGCTATACAGGTAAATCGGTCCGTGTCAAATACATTCAGACTACAAGAAATATAGTAATTCTTCTATTTATCTTTTTTTAACACATGTGAAATAATGTGTAATGTAACTCTTTATTTCATCCTAAGGTTCAACACAGCCTCGTTAATGAGCTCAACATGATGAAAAATACAAATATAAAACTGCTTGTGATAAACAACATTCAAAAGCTTAAACGGTATGTGTGTTACGGTACTGGTGATCTTGTGTATATAAGCACATGTTAAACCGCATTATTTAATCTAAAAGTGTTTGTGTGGAAATCTTCTTCACAGTATGATTGAAGGTAATGAAATAAGACATCACATAGACATACTAAAGGAAACTTTCCTTCTACTGACCTCTACAAATGCCAAGAAATCCAATCCTTCGCCCGACGGGCAAATCTCAAGTCCTAAACCGGACAGTCAGAGTTATGATCCTTCATTCGATACCCAGAGCTCCAGTCCTATATCTGAAGCTCAGACCCAAAGTCCTCCATCAAATACCCAGATCTCGAATCCTTTATCTGACGCCCAGATTCTAAGTCATCATCCTGATCCTCTGCCTGAGGGCCAGATCTCCAGTCCATCATGTCACACTGTCCACTCTCCTTTGGATGATAGTACTCAAATCTCACTGACTGACAGGTGCGTCCAACACAACTCACAATTTTGTGACATTAATGAAAACAATAGATTAAAAACAATGTGATTGTGTGTCAACTCTGTTGTTGTTTTCTTCTGGACACAGGGTTGAATTGTTATTGGAACTGTGTTTCGTGTCCCTGCGGCTAGATCAGCAACAAGTGACGTCTGACTGTCTGATGGAGCTTAGAAACATAGACGTGACCGTAAGAAGATTTTACATCTTTTTTCATTGTATTTCCTGTAAACACAAATATCTAATGTTGTTGTTCTCCTGAAGGTAAGTCAGAGTATAATGATGGAGTGTGTTCAGTGTGAGATCCAACTTAACAAGCAGAGAGACAGAATAAAGAATGACTCCAGATCCAGCGTAGAGGTGCAGCTTCACATTATTTCTGCCCGTTGAGTAAACACTGTTACCCATAGGACTTAAATATTTAATTCTGATGCTCTGCTTCTGTATGTCCACTGGTGTTTGGAGTAAAAAGTTATTTATTCTGATAAGATCGATCGGGTTTGTTTGGGGCTCTTGCAGATGCGGTTGAGTGTTGTAGGCCGTCTGGATGCATTACTGCAGTCTGCGGTTAGAGAGAGAGATACTCGAGTGATTCAGGCGGTGTGTGCGGCTCAATGGAACACCTGTTTACCCCTACTGCAACAGAACCTAAGGAAAAAGATCAAGAAACCTCTGCTTACACTAGCACGAGTGCTAGAGTCTACAGACAGGTGTGTGTGTGTGTGTGTGTGTGTGTGCGTGCGTGCGTGCGTGTTTGTGTGCGTGTGTGTGTGTTTTTCTTTACTTCATGATCATTAATAGAATAACATTACTGATCATGAACCCCAGTGAAGAGATTCTGTATTAACTCACCCACTCAAATTGTCTCTTGTCCACCTCAATTGTGCGAAGTTCATTAACAGACTGAGATGTGTCATTCACTCACATGTCAACTCTGTTATTGTTTATAATACATAAACTGCTTTCGAGCTGTTGTTTTTATGTATATGTTCTCATTTATTTTATTATAGTTTTTTAGTTTAAGAACAGTTAATGATAGTAGGAATATGATTGTGAGTGATGTTTGTGTGTTTTTGTTCTGCAGTATGCTGTTGGATGTGTTATGTGACGTTCATGCTGTGTTAGCTGATATAGAGGAGGATGATGACAGACTAGTATCTGCTGTGAAACATCTGGAGAGAGCACTGCAGCTGGATCTTAGAGGACATAAGTCTCCACATCTCTCTTTCTCTTTACATATCTTACAGCTGCGCTCATCTCTCAAAACCTCACCTGAACGACCAGAGGAGCGCACGGCACAACTCATACAGCAGGTCTCTCTCACTCTGACTCTGCATACATCACTGAATGTTATTAGATTCTTGCTTTAAACACTGAGAAATATGCCCATGGTGCTCAAACTTTCAAAGATTTGTTCTCTGAAATAAAGCTATATTATTTTATCCACTTTTGCTTATAAAATGTCCTCAATATCTTAACTTATTTAAAAGAATGACAAAACAAAGTCTATTAGCGATACATATTATTTTTACAGTGCAACATGAATTTTGGCATGTTGTTAAATAAGGAATTTGATAAACAAAACAAAAAAAACATTGAGTACAACTTTAAAAATGTCTTTTATAACCATTTTTAGTAATGAGATTTATTAATGAATCATGCTCTGCTTAAGATTTAATGTAGGACAGTATTTCCTTATGCATAAAATAAGGAATAAGGTATATGATGTTTAAATGACTCATAAAATTTATATTGATATTTTATCAGGCTAGAGATATAAAAGGCCGTGGAGCAGAAAGACGTCCCCTCCTAGTCAGTGCTGGAATCACTCTGGCACCTGATGCTTTCAGGACTGTGCTGGATGCTGACAATACAATAGAAGGTTTTCTTAATATAAATGTTCTCATGTCATCATTGCGGTATTTAAAGGATATTATGAGTGTAGAGAAATTAATATTGTGTTACTGGGATGCAGACTAAATGACTCATGGATTGAAATATGATTGCGGTCAAGCTGTCTGACAGGAGCGCGGGGTTGCCTGAAGCCAGCAACGACCATAATATTATTTTCAATTTAATAATTTGAATAATGAATGAAAGCGCTGAATTGACTTCATTAATCAGCATTAAAATCATGAATGTGCTGACAGTAAACTGACCTAAAGCAGATCTTCACATTCTCCAGATGCTGAAGCTCAAGGTCACATGACACGACTGGCTTCCAAAGCACAGCATCACACTGAGTGTGTTCAGAAGGTCGAAGGTCATTTGACTGGACTAGACAAGGACTCAGATGGACGAGAGAGGTGGGTGTGAGGTCATGCGTACCCAAACACATGGTTTGAGCTTGTGTGGAGGAGGATCCGTGAATTAATAATGTGTATTGCATGTTTGTTGGTTTGTCAGGGTGAAGTTATGGGCACTGCTGGTCAAGACCGCATGGACATATGACGTTTTTGATGTATGCCGAGCAGCCTGCAGGTTTTGTCTACTATATGATGATGACCGATGGAAATCCTCAAGTAAGTGAACCTCAGAGAAATAATGACATCATATGTAGTATATCACATGATTTTTTAATGCTTTCTGCTGTCTTCACTCGATATACATCGTCTGTTACAATATATGTGTATTGTAAGATTATTGAAAGATCCTGAGATACTTCTGTAAATAATTTACAATGTATGATGATTCATTGCTTCTGTCCACAATCATGAATATTTTGTGAAGCAGACAGCCTAAACTTTAGATTTATTAACCTTATTGAATGTGTTTTGTGCTGATGTCTGATGTTAGATGATGTCAGAGGAGAGATGTCTGAGAACCAAACACATCAGAGAATGCAGACAGATTTCTTACGTCTGCTGGCTGAAGTTCATTTCATCAATGCTCAGGTAAAAACATCATCTCATAATCTTAAACTCAGAGATATGAGCACAAATACATAGAAGTGAGTGTTACTGTACATTTACATCAATCAAATCCTTTAACACCCCCCCAAAGTGGTGAAGTCACTCGGTAACTGCAGCTTTCCTATCAAAATCACATTTATTGAAAAAGCACTCTAAGGTAACCAAAGATATGAACAATAAAAAATAAGGTAAAAAAGCAATATAACAAACACAAATTCATATAAACCATTTATAGTTTCATACCAGAAGTGTTGATTTATTGACTGATGATGATGATGTATATTTTCATAATCTGCATCTTTCAGACTCATACAATAATTTTATTAGATTTGAGTTATTTTTATGGCATTATGATGTGTTTTCACTTTTTGTTTGAGCCATGTGACAAACCTTGAAAATAAAAGCAGACAGAAGAGACTCGGAGTAAACTGATGTCTAAATATGAATAAAGTGTCTTTCACGTCATGTGAATTACAGTTGTTTTACATTCAGTGTTTAAGAAAGATTAAAGAAGATTTTGTTTTGATAACAGATTTCAGCATCTGACGTAAACGATATTTTAAAGTTTCAGGTGACTTTCAGCTCATCGGCTCTTTAATTTTCTGTGTTTGTCATATTGTTAATAAATCGTCTGATTTACTGTCACAGGTTTTCATTCGGGCTTTTCAGTTTCAATTGGTTTGTTCCAAACAAGTCATTAATCATCATCTGACGAGTTATTATTAAAGACTTAAGACAGAAGGGAAGCGTTTCATTATACCATTATACATTGTGATCGACCACAATGTATCATGTCACGGCTGTGTTCTCGGTATTTTTGTAAAAACAAGTTTTAAACAACAGAAGAGTTGATAGAATATATTTTTGGGTTGTTCTTGATGATTGTAAAGATAATGAAGATGAGAATGAGGTCTGGGACTGGCTGTGATGGGTTTTTAATGACCACATTGGACCCAAAGGATGATTTGTGTAATTATGTCTTGAGGGACGACACATTTGCTTTGAACTGGAGATAGAGATGTTGTGAACTATGGATGAGTCATGACCTTGACAAAAGCAGAATCTCCTCTTTGACAGAGCGTGGCTTTGTTCTTCATGAATGTGTTTCCTTCAAAAGACGTATCTTTAGTTTGATGAGTGTTCTGTCTTGGGGAAGTGAAGGGATCGGGCTGGATTTTCCTCATGGATCTGTGAGACTTTGATCGTCAGTCACGCTGTTTTAACTGCAGAGATCCCAGTTGTCCCCCTCACTGTACTCACACAGGATTTAGAGCTGAGAGAGAGAGAGAGAGAGAGAGAGAGAGAGAGAGAGAGAGAGAGAGAGAGAGAGAGAGAGAGAGAGAGAGAGAGAGAGAGAGAGACCAGGCCAGGCCAGAACATCAATTGAGTTCATGATTTGTTTGTGTAGGTAACTGTTGTAAAACTGCAGTCAGAGGGAGTGGAACTGAATGCTTCTGCTGTACGTCCTGAGAGTAAAGTGAAAGCTTCACCTGATGATGATGACCGTTGGACCCTGTACAGGTGAACACAAAAACTCACATTTGAGAAACAAATGTGTTGTAAGAGGCTTAGTCTGTCTAAACGCTTTTAACAGCTCACAAACATGTTTACATCAAAGCAAGTGATTTTCGTCTTTTCTTTCTTCTATTCTATCTTCTATTCTATCATCTGCCATGTCATCTCAGCAATTGGATCAATTATTTATCAACTTTTGCCACGGCAAACTTCTTGCGAGGGGCGGAGCTGGGGGCAGAGCTCAACGAGGCCTGGTTGGTGACTAATGCAGCTGTAAACCTGTGGAACTATAACAGCTGTCTGCTGAAAAATAGAAGATATCAAGTTCTGTTGCCCACATACAGCCGTTTACTAGAACTCCTGAGACATACAGGGCATGATGGGTAAGAACTGTCAACTCATCATAAACACATAAATCCAGTGTTACAGTATGTGCAGCGGTTGTGTTTGTATGTTTGTATACAGGGAGATGGATCTTCTGCTTCAGTTGTGTGATGCCGTGGCTCAGGGTCTCATCACATCAGCACAAGTCCATCTGGAGACACACGAGAGCGAGAAAAGAGGCACACAGGTGCCAGATGAAAAGTCAAAGAAAGGCAGAGGGAAGGCCTCAGAGAAATCCAACTCCACACAGGGTCTGCCGTATGACACGGCTGTGACACAGGACCTAAAGAAAGCTTTAGAGGTGAAATATTTCTTATCTACATAAAACACACATCCCAATAACACATGCTTACTTGAACTGTCATTGGCCAATGCACTAGCAAGGTCTAAATTGAACACATGCCAAACACACAAACTATCATTAAATATGAAGTTTAGAGCATTTCACTTTAAAGAAATTTTTTTTTTTACCACACATAAAAGACATGGTGTTGTTATAGTAACCTTAGTTGAACCAGGGTTAATAACCAGAAAAATCCACATACATAATCATCATCATCAGTATTTCCATATTTGATATAAAATCTAATTGTTCAGAGTTGTTAATCAGGTTGGTTTGTGTGTGTGTGTGTGTGTGTGTGTGTGTGTGTGTGTGTGTGTGTGTGTGTGTGTGTGTGTGTGTGTGTGTGTGTGTGTGTGTGTGTGTGTGTGTGTGTGTGTGTGTGTGTGTGTGTGTGTGTTCATACCTGACTCTTTACAGGTGTGTGATTACGCTCTGAAGATGTCCAATGGGAACACAGAACTTGTGTGTATGGAGATTAGAAAACAGCTCATCTGTACGTGGGTGAAGGTCAAACAGCTTCTTCAGCAACAGATTGGACTTAAACTGGACATCTGTGATCAGGTGTGTGAAGTATTTTACTCCTTCATGCTCTTAACATGAATGTCTACATGACAAATACATTTCACTGCGAATAAATCAGCGTCTCTGTGACCCACCAGAGTAAAAATGAGGCGGTGACAGCAATGTCTCGTGTGCTGGTCGGTGTCGAGATGATTCAGTGTAACAGAAACAGCAGACTGATGGAGTTTATAGTGCCAAGTGTGCCTGTGGTAAGATGTGTGTGCGTGTTCATGTGTATGTGTGTGCGCCTGTGTGTTACTTAATGAGCCGTGTTTGTTCTTCAGTTAGTCCAGATGACACAGGACTGTCAGTGGTCAGACTCTGTCCTGGAGTTATACGTGTGGACCCAGCTCACTCTGTTCGCTCATCAGACACTTGACCATGATCTGGTCATGACCTGTACCCATAATGCATTTCAGCTGGAGGAGAGGCTGAAGATAAACTCTGAAGCTCTGTAAGTGAAATCATTCAAATCAACACATTCTGTCATTAGAGGATGATGATTATAATGATGATAGGTTCCTGAAACTGGCATAGCCCTTTATAGTAGTAACTTTATTGTGTGTGTGTTTAGGTCAGAGAAGTGTTGTGTTCAAGAGATGTTGTGCAGCGCTGCATGTATCAGAGGTCAGAGTTTGGTTCATGAGGCCAGTATTGAATCCAGCAGATATGTGGAGGGTCTACAGATGCTTCAGTCTAGCGTGAGGTCAGAACACATATCATCATCAGGAGCGCTGATGTTAAAGTGTGTTTGTTTTTGAGTTTTGTGGTTGTGTTGTAGATATGCGGAGCAGGCGGGCAGCTGGTCTTTATGCATGATTGCAGCGGGTCACCACTGGAATTCCTGTCTGCCTTTACTGACCACAAGAAAGGGCAGATCACAGCTGAGAAAACCTCTTGAGGTCATTCTACAGGCCATCAACAACACACACCACAAACACATGACTGTAAGAAAACAAACACACATATCGGTGTCTTGTATTAAGTGCTATACTGTTTCATTGGATTTTCTTTAACGATTATATTTTCTGTAAGCTGCTGTTTTCCTTGTGTTCAGGACAGAAATAAAAGAGCATCAGAAGTGAAGAGTGCTGTATCTGTGCTGGACAAACAAGATTTAACAGGTAAATATAATTTTTGTCATGTAATTGTAAAAGTTACAAGCCCATTACAGAGCTGTAATGGATCATTTCTCAGTTGTGTATCTTAATTTTATTGGTCCTTTTGAGTTGTTATCTTTTAATAATGTTTTTGTTAATTCCAGAAATTTAGTAGAATCTGAAATACATGAACAACACAGCCATCTGCTGGAATAAACCTGCAGTGCATGAAACCACACAAACATAAATCTTTTTACATTATCGGGGTCTGAAGACATTATGTTACCCTTAATACTAGAATAAACATTAAAAACATTATAACTGAAAATCATGCAAAGAAAATCGGTGTCAAGAGTCCACATCAAGTTTTTAGGGGAATTTTAAGAAAAAATATTCAAATTTCAGTTTTCATGATAAATAATTATTCCGTGTACATTTATTTTTTTTCAGAGTCGTTTTTTAATGGCTTTATTTATAGTCAATCTGTAAACTAAGATTAGAATACAAAATGACAGATTATTACTGTGACACTTCAGATTATTTCCATAAAATAGTTTATTTTTCCTTACCAGGCCTCTTCTGTGTGTGTCTGCAGGTGCAGGTGATGGTGATGTCGTGAAGTTGTGGGTGTGTGTGTACAGTGCTCTTCTCAGTGTTTATTCAGACTCTGGTGAATGGATGAGAGGTCTGCAGCTGTTGGATGAGGCTGTCAGAGTGATCCCGTCCTCCACAGATCGAGTGTGAGTGCTCACATATCTACACACCTGCAATACATCATGGGTCACAGAGTATATGCACACATTGAGTTGAAGATGAAGAAACTCATATAGTATCTACACAACTCTAACATGTTTGTATCCGTGTTTGTGTGTGTTATTAGAGAAATTTTTTAATTTTCATATTTTTATCAAATTAGTAATTATTTGTGAGTAAAAATAAAGAAACACTGGTTCAGTTATGGTTTGTGATGTTACCGTTTCAGACATTTTGTGTTATAAAGTGTGTGTGTGTGTGTGTGTGTGTGTGTGTGTGTGTGTGTGTGTGTGTGTGTGTGTGTGTGTGTGTGTGTGTGTGTGTGTGTGTGTGTGTGTGTGTGCGCGTGTGTGTAGGATTGTGTTTAAGCACCGTGCGATGGTTAAAGCTCGGCTGGGAGAGAGTGTGGTGTTTGATATGAAGCAGATTTGTGATGAAGGAGACGTCAAATGTTCTCAGATGTGGAGACGTGTCGCTCTCTGTGCTATAGACAAACACCAGCGCGTGACATGCTATCAGAATGCCATCACAACACTACAGGTAAAACACCATCATCACAACACACTCCACGCAGAAAATTGCGATATTATGCTCATCACATGTGTACGTGTGTGTGTGTCAGGATTACAGCTGTCATTGGCAGAAATTGGAGTTCCTCCTAGAGTTTGGTGAGTGGTTGTATATCACACAGTGTCCTGTAACTGATGTTCGCCTTCAGATGGACTGGGCCATAGACATCCTGATGTTTACAGACTCACAACAGAAGACTGGTAAGTGTGCTCATGTCTGATGAACAACAAACAAACAAACAGCTGTGTGTCAGGAGTTGTGCTTTGTCTGTTAGCAGATGCATTTGAGTCTTCAGTGTCTCTGTCTGATTTGAGAGATATCAGATGTCTGGAGGGTCTGATAAGAGCGCACACACTTCTGGCTCTCACACAGGAGCGATCTTCACCCAAACACCAGCATCATCTGCTCATGGCCTACAGCTTCACTCTTCACATCTGGAAGGTACCTGTGCTTCACATGACTCAAACTTCACTGTCCCATAGATCATGTTAACCTCTTTCTTTGTTAAATGCAGGTATCCATAGCGACGGCACAGGAAGTTATGAAGGATATGTTGAGGAATCGCTCCTCCAGGAAAGACAGAGAGCGACCGGATGAGAAGAAGCTGAAGCAGGTGAGCGGCAGCAGCACAAGAACAGCATAATACCATACTAACCCATCTGCATGTGTGATGTGTGTGTGAATTTCTCCCTGTATGTGATTCATTATTTCTCCAGTTGTCTCCTATTGAAGAGAAGTCTCGAGATAAAGTTCCAGGCATCATTCTTCCCATCACTCCTGAGCAGTGGGCTCAATTTGAGTGTCCAGAGGAGATAAGACAGGCTTTCTGTTATGACAGCGGCCCATACACCATCAACACCACCAGCATCTGTGTGCAGGTCAGACTATCTCCACTAGAGGGTGTGAATGTACCTAATGTACAGTAATAGCATTCTTGAATTTAAAATGTTAGGTATTGTTTAGATTGATGTAATGTCTTGCTTTTCAGAAGCGTACTCTATTTTATTTGGATGTCTTGGTCAGAGAGTTGGAATCGATTTACTTGACCCCTTTGACTTTTGCTCCTCTTCATTTGGCAGAGGTCATTGCTCATGACCTCATTCAGAGCGAGAGTCACTCGGATGTCTATCGTCTCAGGTAAAACACACACACACACACACACACACACACACCCATTGTGTGTCTTCTGATGGATGTACAATGATATTCAGACAGCATCATGTGTATTCAAATGTTTGTCAGAATCCTAAAGAACTGTTATGAGCTGAGCTTCAACTCTTCATCTCCATACTGTGAAGATCTTCAGAGTCTCACACGTGTTCCTGAAGAAGAACTGACACAGTATGAGTCTCTAACAACACTAAAACATGCACTCATTATTACTGTCATGAGAGTTAAAAAAAAAAACAGTGATATTTTATGTTGTTTTAGGAGTCAGAAATCACTTAGCCCTCATAGAAGTAGTACTCAAGCTCAGTCTGAGAGCAACATGAGAGATGAGGTCAGTACCATACGTACATACTGCAGTGTTAAAAACTTGTTGTACTTCTTCACCTATTGTCCTTTTTACCTTTACCATTTACTGCTTGGTTGTGTCTTTTATCCTTTGTAAGAACCTTTGGATAAATGCGGCTGCTAAATGCCTAAATGCGAATGTGTTGATGTGTGTCAGACGTCAATAGATGAAGGTGATCAGGTGTTCGGAAGACGTCTCAGGATCTGTGAGCTGTGTTTGGAAAAAGCTGATGTGTGTCTCTCTATAAACCAGCATGAATCAGCCAGACAACTGCTGACACAAGCTCGCACAATAGCAGAGGTCTCAAAAACCCATACACGCAAACGTAGTTCATTTTATTTATTCCTGAGGATAGATATATGTCATTATGCCCTATTTAGGCCCTAAAAGTTTTTTTTATTGTTCTTCTGAAGCCGAATAATGTTAGTTTAAGAACTCTGAGGATTGTACCAATGTATTTAAACACTGTACAGATGTTTCATGTAATTGTTGTGTGTGTTTTAGGAAATGGATGACCAGATGTTATTGGCTAAGAGCTTGCATCTTCTGTCTGTTCTGGCCAATCATCAGCAGAGATCCAGTGATGCTATTGATCTGTTGAGGCGTGCGCAGGAGTTTGATGGAGATGAAAACTTCTGGTACTCACTGGTTCAGACGCTGATCACAGCTATAGCTCAACAGAGACGCAAGGATGCACATCATCAGGTTCAGATGATTGACAGCTGCTGGATTCTGTTACACTGTAGAAAATCATTATTCTTAGTGAACATTGACCTGAGAGTGTAACAGCAATCACATACAAATGAGTCAGTATAACACGAGTGAATAAATCTTTACAGTAGATTTATCAGGGATCACATGTTTGATTCAGTAATGGTTGATGTTTTTATTGTTATCCTAGTATTTCATTGTTTCTCTCTTGATGTTGACAGGTGTGTGAGATTATAGCTGGAGCATGCAGAAGCTTCAGATCAGTGCTGGAACAGAGAAAGAACCGAGCTGGAGTTCTGCGTTTCTATATCTCATCAATAGAGATCAGGTACTGACACGATTTTAGTGGATTCTATACAATAATCACAGTTGATAGACGCTGTTACACTCTTCATCTCTGTATGTTTGTGTGTGTAGAGGTGCTGTTGTGCTTCGTCAGATGTTGTGTCCTGATGGTTCTGAATCCTCTCTGAGTGATTCATGTGTGGAGATGTTAACATGTATGTGTGTGAAGCTCAAACACTCTGCTGATGAATTACTACAGCTGGGTTACAGGACACAGGCCGCAGACGCCATGCTAGAACATGCTAACACGCTCCGGTAACTCATCAACGACATTAGCATCATCTTCACAACATAATCATAGCATTTGTTCTTTGTCATGACTTGTTATGTTTTGTGTTTGTCTTCTCACTCATAAAGAATTTTAGCTCTTCATACTGTGAGTGAAGAAGAGAAACAGCACTACCTTCTGGATTCATTCACTCTCATGCAGTCAGCTGTATGTCTTCAGCAGGATGTCATCACTGATGTCTTAAAAATTCTTCCACCTCATCAGGTATCAAACATTAAAAGCATGATCACAAACTCTAATTCTAAAGTTTATTATTTTGTGTGAGAACATATTCGTCATGATCTCAAAACAGCTGCAGACAATATACATATAAAAAATATTATAACTTCACAATTTTTGGATACATGTTGGATGATTTACATCAGGCTGTTGGTTTAACTACACAGCAGATATTAAAACATCTTTACATATTGACTTCTCAGAGACATCCTGAATCTCCTCCTCACCTCTGATCTAATTTGTATTTTAATTTTAGTGTAAAGAATACAAATGAGATCAGCTCATGGAGAAATGTGATTTAGTTTTGCAGTGAGCTAGATGTCACATGACCTCTAAAGGAAACTCTTCATTCATTTCATCTCATGCTGTGTTATAGATTTTCATTTCTCTGAACAGATGATCACATTACACAGCACTTAGCATGCTTCTATTTATATACAGAGGAAATAAACATATTGAAAAAAAATTTAATACCTTACACCGTTTTAATTTATAGGAAACCAAATATAAAACTTCTCTTGTAACTCTCCTGTGTAAAATAAAGAACACAAAAAATGAAAAATAAAAACAAGTGTGAGGATGGTAGCGTTCTGTGTTATTGATTATTGAATTGTTACTTTAGTAAATACACACTGAACATTGTGTGCATGCATATGTGTGTGTTACAGTCTGGTTGGTGCAATCTCCCAGTGGTGCGGGTTTGTGTGCGTCTGAGGCTGGCTCTCGCTGATCTCGGTCTGATGATTTTGGAGATTCAGTGTGCAGATGAGAAGAGAAGAGCCATCGCTCGAGATATGATGACATCAGAGGAGAGAGCCGTGGAGGAGTTCTTGAGGAGCACCTCTGATCTCACTCATCTTCAGAGGGTTTGACTACACAAATGCATTAACACAAACACACACACACACACACACACACACACACACACACACACACACATGCTCTCTCCTCAGTTGTATGATGGTGTCTCTTTCTCTGCAGGAGTGGGGTTGTGTAGGACAAAGTTTGGGTCAGGTGATTGTGACTCAGCTCACTGCTGTGAATTCCCTCTCGCTGGACTGTTCAGAGACCAGAGCTCGTTCACTCGGCATGCTGGGAAGGTGTCTAAGAATTTTAGCCCAGCAGCAAAACCCTCTGTACCCTTCAACTCTGTGGGATGAGCCAGTTACGGTACAGCACACACTAAATGTTCATTTTCAAATATATATTACTCGAGATAAAAACAGACACTTTATTAACATGAAAGTTTCTCTCTTTCATTGATTCACACTGTACAACACAGGATCATCACAGTAGAGAAGGAGACCATGAGGAACACACAACAGTCAACAGCCAGCAAACTCAAGCTACACATTTAAAGGTACAAACACACATGCACACATACGCACACACACAAACTATATATTTCCAGGTACACACTCGCACACAAACCAACACAAGATCTCCACACAAATAAACATTGTTTTTGGTTTTGGTCAAAGTTTCAATAGAATTTGTGTTTGTGTTTGTGTATGTGCATGCATTCGTGTGTGCGTGTGTGTTTTGTCAGTACTCTCAGGATGTGTTGTGTCAGGCGAGTGAGACTCTGCTTCAGTCTGTTGCTTTAAGTTTACAGTTGAAGCTCACACACTTGATTCCTGCTGTGTGTTGTGATCTGATGGAGTGTCATGGTCAGTTTGAGCCGGGTATCAGTGGACAGTACCTCACACTGCTTCAGGTACATCAAAACATCTGATTAACAAGAAAAACAAATTAATTATTATCAGTCAGAGATGCAGTCATAAACCTTATGTTGACTGTGTGCATTTGTGCATGTACACATATGTTTAGTGCTGATGTTATTCTGATGAAGGTGTTTTGTCTGACCTCAGAGCAGTTTGTGCTGTGCTGACATGTTGTCTATCGTGCGAGCAGTCTGTTCTGATTTCAGTGATTCTGATCTAAATACGAATGGGATCTCCAGTGTGGGTCACTGTCAGGTACTTTACTTCGCCACGGGATCTGAAGAGATTTTAATGATTATTGTAAAAAGTGCTCTGAGCGTGTGATCCGTGTCAAGATCAGATGTGTGTTTGTGTTGTCAGGTCTTCAGTCAACTGACCATAAACCCAGAGCACATGAAGATTCTGGGAGAAATGCCACCGAACATGAAGATCCTGTTACTCCAGCACTCACATGACGGGTTAGATCTTGAATCTTGTCATATGATGTTGCTATCGAAAGAAATTTCAAAGCCATTGCTGGTACTGATCTCAGTGTTACATTTGTTTCTGTGTGTATGTCTAGATGTGTGTTGTATGGTGGGTTCTATGAGAAGACGAAAAGCTCAGAGATTCATAAAGGAAAGAGTGCCAACTCCTCAGGTATCAACAGAGGCTCTTCACGATTTCTTTGTTTATCCAGTAATTTGTTTTTGTGAATGGTGAACAGTACGTTTTGTGTTTGAAGGTGGTATGGTTTGCTCTAAGGTGGTGAAGGTATCAGTTAATCGCTCAGACCTTCTGCAGCTTCAAAAACACATGCAGGAGTTCAAACATCTGACTGCGCAGAAGCACTCAACCTGCACGCAGACAGTACGTCACAACTCAACTGTACTCTTAAGCACCTGAACAAAGAACTCTTATACTTACTGACGAAGAGAATCACATACATCTCTCTCTCTTTCTCTCTCTTAATGAAGAAACACACAGATCCAGATGTGGATGGTGTGTTCAAGTCACTGGTACAGGAGATGGAGGACTATCTGCATCCTGTTCTCTCAAAGTTTGACTTCTCATGCTTCAGGTACACACGCACTAACACAGAGTGCATTATAACTGATGTGTGCTGTGAGAGAATGTTATGTTGGATTTTGAGAATGTATTGTCTCATTTCCTTTGCCCTTCTCTCTTATCAGTTTACGCTCTTCATCTGCCACCACCACTGTATCTGCCTGCAGTATTCCTAATAAACCTCAACCCGGTACACATGCACACACATACACATATTAAAAGCACGCACACACACTTATTGAAATGTTTTATGTGTGTGTTTTGTGCAGAAGGTGAATGTGTGGTGATTTTAGCAGACAGGATGTTGTTGGATCTGCCATTGGAAGCTCTGACGGTTCTTCAGTCTGATGGTATCGTGTCTGTGTCTCGTGATTTCTCTCTACAGATTCTTCATGCACGTCTGCAGACAGAAGCAGGTGAGAGTTTCTTCTGAGAAAGATTCCTGAAACAAACCAAAACACAGGTTAATAACAAATGTTTATCGTAAGAATTGTGTTAGAAGAGTGTTTATAGAGAGAAAATACTTCAACACTAGGAAAATTTTAAGTACATCTTGAGGTATTTCTGTGTAATTGTTAATCTGTTTTTACTTAAACACATTTTCACAGCCTAATAAAAATCATGCTAATGAAACTTATCTAAACAGAAGCGGATTTACAGCCTCTAACATAATCTCTTTACGTTCACATCTACATTTTTATTTGTGTTATTTATTCATTCTGTTGACTTCAGCTTATTTTCTGTATGTAAATGATAAATGAAAGTTAATGTTAATGTAATGTGGATTCAGGAGGTTTACAGCTAGATTTATTTTACATGAAATGTTGTAGTTGGAATGATATAAAAGCAATAATATCCCAGAACACAGAATATAAATGTCTGAATATGTAGGTCAGATGATGTGAGTATTTGGGCCAGTGATAGTTGGGGGATATGAGAAATGGGTTGAGAGATTGAAGGTCATAGATTCTGTGACGGATGCTCTGTCTGCGGGCAAGACAATTTTATATCACTTCATTTCAGTCTACAGTGGGAGATATTAGACTGAGAAACATTGTGAATTGTGTACAGTATGTGGATAATTCTCATGAAACTAATCGTTTATTATATGATAAATAATTTTAATGTCTTAAAGAGAAAACAACAGAACAAAACCTTTAACATTAGGTCAACATGATGAATGTTCAGGCCATACACACTTAAACAAATATTTGTTACTTGTATCCATGTTGTGCAAAAAACACATTAAATGAGAAATTTACAGGGTTAGTTGTTTTTTAAAGTTATGCTTTCTCATTTTTGTATTTTGTATAAACAAAAAGGACTTTATTTTTTAGATGTTAATGTTCCCACACTTTGTGTTGCTTTTTCTTTACTTTTTTAGACTCAAGTAAAGTTTAGTAAAATAATTGACATTGCAATTTTGATTTCTATATTGAATGATTGATAATTGACAACCTTCATGCCATCTTGGGTATTTTGGAATATCAACTTCATATAATAGAAATTACTCAATACAAAATAAAATGAGTAACTAATCTTGCGCACTAGAGTTAGACACCCATTCATACGGAGCCAGTTATAAAATTACAAGTGTAAAGTTTACACAATGCTTAGAGAGTTTTTTCTCAATTGTCATTGATGTCTTAAAGTTTTTAAATCAATATCTTCATTAACAGACATTCACAGATTCACTGAAGTTTATCAGATTTTCTGCTCACTAAATATTTGAATATAAACTCACTGAAGTGTTTAGAAGAAGTTGTTTACATGTCTCTAATTATAAATGGGATTTTGTTTACCGAAAAACTATTTCCCTCAAAGTTCTTCAGTATAATGTGTGTTTACGTGACTTTTGCCAGAGGCGGTTGTTTGATTCAGATTATTAAAGTCCAAAGCAACTCAGTCATTGATCAGAAATGTCGCAGGAGCTGCGCTTGTTTTTCCACAGCTGGTTATTAAATGCTCAAATGCATGCCGGTCAGATGTTCATTTCCTGCATGAATTCTCTTTCCTGTTGCTTACAGTTGAAAGTGACAATAAAAAAGAAGTTAAAGGTGGCCGAGGAGTCAAGGGACGAGATCAAAGTAAAGACATCAAAGCGGTGAGTCTGTCCAAATGAATCTGTCCACCGTTGATAGAGACGCAATATTACCCTTCGCTCTCGATGATAATGATGAGTTTCAAAAGTGACCATAAACACAAGTCATCTTTATTAATTACTCTGCAGGTACCAGTGAGTCGAGCTCTGCCCCCCCACACCATCCCTGTGGACCCACACCGGTTCAGATGTATCCCACCACCTTCAGACGTCTTCACATAAACTTTTTTTATGATTCACTTCTGCTCTTTATAATGCACTTTGTTTTCTTTCTGTTGGTGAAATTTTTCTTAACACAAACTTCAAGATGTAGTTCAAGATGATGAACAACAGACAGGTAAGTTGGACTTTTTCGTCTTAACATGTTTACTTTCATGTTGAGTCACAAAGACTGTTAACCATAGTTACAATTAACAAATTCCACACTCAATGGTCCAGGTGGAAGAAGCTAAAAAGTTTCAATCATGTGATTTTATTATTTTTGTACAGAAAACATTAGATCCATCCTGGACTCATACTCACCCCACTTGACATCTCCGTGGGAAGGTATATTCTGTGATGCCCATCACTCACCCAGGTCAGAGGTCACACATGAATGCTCATGAAGAGAAGTGAATGAGAATGTCTGATGATGTTTTTCTCTCAGTCTCACAGATCTGGAGAAGCTGTTGAGTTCCTGCGGTTCTTTTATTTATTGTGGGACAAAGAACATCTTCTCTTGTGTTCCAGCAGACCAACTGACTGCTCTTAACATGTCCGGTACATTCATAGACACTCACTGTGATATTGTGACAGACTCGGAGACAGTGTCACAATATACAGAATTATAACAAGAATATCTCACAGCTAAAAACTTCAAAACACTTTTCTTGTTGTGTCAGGTATCCAAGATCAATCATATAAGACTCTTGATTGTATAGCTCTTAATCATTTTATTGGTGATAAAAAGACTAACTGTGAAATTTTGATAAAAAATTTAATTACCAGAAATCCTACAGCTTTGGACTTCATGTGAAGTTCCTAAAACATGTTGTTGTGACCAGTGTTTGTGTTTTTGTTCTGATATGTCTCTATTAAGGGTTCGTAAGGCTTTGATATGTTTGGTTTGTGGTGTTAAACACTCTTTCATGTGTTCAGACTGGCTGAAATACTTATCCCGTCATGATGAGAAATCATGATAGACCTCAGATTGATGTGATTTATTGATCTTGGCCATCTGATGGAAATTATTCTTTAAACTGAGCTGTCGGGTAAAACATTATATCAGATATCAAAGAGCATGTGTTTAAAAATATTCACATCAATAACACTGTAAAATTCTTTTTGTCTTCTACAACATGATCTGATCATTTCTGATCTCAGAAACACCTGAGACATACATGAGAAGAGTTTTTGATCATGTTACATATTGCTAATGATGAAACTGAATTATGTATTTGTGATTGGTTCACACTACAGTCCAAATATTATTGATCTTTATATAACAGATAATTGATATCTGTCTAAACTTAAAAAACAGATATTGAAATCCTTGGTGACAAGAAAAATCGTTTGTTGAAAAAGACAGATTTTTTTTTAAACAAGGAATAGTTTAGTCAAAAACTTGAAGGACCCTCAAACATCCTATTCGTATATTACTTTCTTTCAACGATGTATACAGAAAAAATATAATTTATCCTTCCAAGCTTTATAATAGAAGTAAATGTGGGATGAGATTTTTAAAAGCAACCATCGACAGCTCCACACGGCTCCACAAGGACAATAAATGCCTTCTAAAACCACGAGAAATATCAATATTTACAACATCTGTAACTGAATATATACCATAAGGTTAGAGGTATATATTTAAATATATATCATATTAACCCTTCCGACTTAAAACCCTCTCATCATCATCATAATTTTTATATTTTTAAGAAATAGGATTTAATATAGGATTTTGCATCCTAAGTCAACAGAATTTGATTCTAAATAGTTGTACAGAAAACACAAATAATAATTTATTATGTATTTTAACATATGCATTTGGCACAAAAGAAGTTAAAAAGTTTCAAATCAACTTGAACCGCTTTTCTGAGTGCCAGTATACACACAAACATGATTCAAGCTATTTTATTCTGTCTTGAGATCATTTGTCTGTTGAATAAATATGATTGTCCAGCACCCAACACAGTCCAAATGCAAAAGTAACAGGAAGAGGACCAGTAATACATGAAAACATTCATCTGAATCTGCAGCATCAGTGGTTCTGCTTTTATAATGATGTTTGTGTGTTTGTTTTCTCCTCCCAGGCTGTCAAATGGTTTTTCTCTTTGACTGTGGACCGAGGCATCCATCCACACAGGACATGAGGTAAAACTAACACTCTCTCATACCTGATGTTTGAAACACAAAATAAGATATTTTGACAAATGTCAAGGTGGTTTTGTTGTGGTTCGGAAGAAAATGGGTTACGTTTAGTTTGATTATCAACATTCTTCAAAATGTTTTCTAAAGTAACTCATACTAAAAACAGATTTAAGGCTGAATGTTTTGTGTGTGTTTTGCAGTACTTCTGTTAGGTCCGGCTTCGAAGGTTCTGTTGGTTCAGCATCTCTTTTCACTCTCACTGGATGTCATTCTGTTCTTCTCAGTCATTGGAGCTGCAGCACAGCATCAAACCTGCAAAACATGCGGTCACTTCTGGACAGTAAGTGATTTGACTCCTGATGATCTCATATAAACGGATACTGCAAGATAAAGATTCTGTAATGTTTCTCTTCTAGATTTTCTCAGAAGAGGTTTGACATCTGCTCAGGCCATTCATGTTTTGAGATCACAGAGAGAAAGCGCACATGACAGTGTAAAGCTGTCCAGTCCAACAGGTACTCTGTGTGTGTATGTGCGCACGTGTATGGGTGTAAGTGTGTGTGTGTGTGTGTGTGTGTGTGTGTGTGTGTGTGTGTGTGTGTGTGTGTGTGTGTGTGTGTGTGTGTGTGTGTGTGTGTGTGTGTGTGTGTGTGTGTGTGTGTGTGTGTGTGTGTGTGTGTGTGTGAGTGCGTGCGCGTGTGTGTGCGTGTTTGTGCGTGCGTGCGTGTGTGTGTGTGTGTTTGTGTGTGTTTCATTTCTTTTGTTGTGTTTCAGCAGACTGAATGATAAAATTGTTTGTGTTTTTTTGTCACAGCATGTGAGATTACAGCTGATGTGTCATCTGAAGACTCAGATTTGATTCAGAAACAAAAATCTCTCAACTCTTCTGCTTTAAACTTCATTATTTATGGACTTCCCAATTTAATGGTTAAATAAATCTGATAGATTGTTTAAATCTAACAGACTTTAGATAAGATTGCTAAAATAAAATACAAATGAAATAGTTTCTGATGTACATTTATGTTCATTTAATTCTGTCATTTGTTTGTGCAATATGTCTCAGAGATTTCACAATGAACTCATATAATGTTCTGTTTGTCAGGAAATAACTTAATTCGTGATGATAATAAAAGCTGAAAAATTAAACTCTCGAGTTTTCCTCATATGTGTTGATTCTTCTAAATGTCACACCATTCCACACCAGAACCACCACATTATTGTTACAGCAAAGTGTTATCACATTCAAATGTCATAAATGTGTGTTCCTCTAGTTTGTGTTGGATTCTTGTTTTGTTCACGCAACACAAAGTGATCAGGGATCAGAAGAAACACTTCAGGTAAGAGTTTCCGGATTAATAAATCTAATGAATTCAAAGAGTTAATTCTTTTTAAAAATTTAATTTCTTATTTCAGCCTAATAATCCTGCAGAGCTGATTGACTGTTAATCACATGATTTACATCTCTCTCATTTTGCTGGCTGGTTTAATGTTTTCATTGCCAATGAATTATATGAATTCATTAGAAAGAGGTGGAACACCCATAAGATGAGGAGAGGGTCATTGAAGGTAAGTAATTCTCCATGATTCTTTATGAAGTATAAACTTCTGTTATGTTCTTATAGATATGTGATCTATAAATTCAATTGGCTAATTTGATATTGAGATTCATTCCTATGTGTCTGATGAAATAATTGACATGGATTTACTGTATATTGATGAAATGTCTTACGATGTGATATATTGATGCTATGTTTTAATATCAATAGTTATTTTACATTTAATCATGTAAAAGGATCTGGATTGATTATAATTATAGTTAGTAATATTTAAAAAGCTGATTTTATCTGTGACTTTTTTACTAATTAAAAATTTTATATGTATTTTTTCATGTGTATCTCTCTAGATTTCGCAACCTGATTGATTGTAATATCTTTATTGTATTCATAAATCATAAAACACTAACTGTTACAAGAAAATGAAATGTTTTGGGTAAAAGGTTTAATTGGATGTCTTTGTGACCACTGACCTCATTTGTTCAAGTTCACCCTATAAGACATATTTCATCACATTCATGTTTTATCACCTGATGACTTATCGTCCAATCACAAGAACACCAACAATTACATTCTAAGACAAAAGACTCTTGGATTGTGAATAATGTCATTATGAGGGTTTGATTGAGATTGAGAAGCGGATGAAATAATGAATGCACTTGAAACACACACAGCTCCTTTTGACTTGTGCGTCAGTACTTTAATAAGTGACCCGAGAAGCTAGGAATTAAAGTACAAAAGCTTGGAACATTGCACGATAAAGTGATTGTGATTCCATGATACTTTAAAATTAAACTGCTATTAACTAACTAATCATAGAATGTAATCCAGATATTTATTCATTGTTAAATCTAATTACAACATTAGGAGAATATGTGCCTTTGACTGGACTCAGTTTCTGTAGCTTCTGTTTCTCTACATCATATCAATATATTCCGACACATAGGTTATGTACTAATATGAGAAGTTTGTTTTTAAATAAACTGATTTAAATTTACATAAATGAAATGAGGGAAGCAGAATTTTTCAGTTCAGATATGTAAGTGACAGTTAAGTGACAGTTCAACCAAAATTGAAAATGGTCTAATTACTATTATTAATTATTAATTCATTCTCATGTCATATCAAACCTGTTTGAGTTTTTTTCTTCTTCAGACCACAAATAAAGTGAATATTGTTAGTCAAACACTACTGAACCCCATAAACTTTTTTTCCATCACATATCATTGACTCTCATCTCATGTTGTCATTAATCCAAACTCAACGGGAGTTAAGACTTACACATTGTTTTACATTAAATAATTTATGAAATCTTGGTTTTAAGGACAATGATTATTTTGTCAACTTTAATTTAAAATTCAAATTTAATCAAACGTACCTATTCAAGTAATTTTGTGGTATGAGGGGGCTTTATATGAAGTCATAGATCAACACTTACAAAAAAAAATGTTTAGATGTCTCAGGATGTTCAGATGTGTCAGTCAGACAGATGTTTCACAGTATCTAGTGTACTGTAATTGAAGTGTGCTGTGCTTCAGCACAGACTTCATTTCTCTGTGTGCTTCATATCAAATGACTGTATACATAATAATGAAGCTGTAAATGTTGTCTCTCATGCCTGATCATGTTGGAACTCATCACTCATATTGTACAGTTTAAAAATACACATTTTGATGTTATGACCTCATTGTCTTCTAGCATCTAGTGTTAAGTAAACATGTGTTTGATGAACTCCAGCTACTCAAGATGGAGAAGAGCATCTGCGAGACTGAATGAAGATGCAAAAGACTGTGAAGAGCTCTTGCACTGGAGAATCAGGTACGTAATATGATTGGCACACAAACATCTTCTGAACTTCTCAAGTTGATTGTTTGGTTTTTAATTTAAGCATACATAAATGCAGAAATCAAACTTGATCTTACACAAATAAAGGTGATTTCTGACTTTTTCCCAATGTGTGTATGTGCATGTGTGTGTAACTCATACAAACAGTGTTGCGTTCAGTTTTTGGGTCAGAAGTGGATCAGATTTTATATTGTTCTCTCTTAGAGATGAGTTTGGATGGATCTCTGCTTCACACAAATCACCACTAAAGAACTTTCAAAGAGTCTAATGTTCCAAGCAGAAATAAAGATGTGTGTGTGTGTTTGTCTCAGAGTTTGCAGACTACTGATTTTTGCTATTCGATTTCTTGTCAAAACCTTTCCCTTGTTACTCTACTACTCGTGTGTTATACTATAAATAACTTTGTCAAAAAGAGTTTATTATATCCCATAGCTTATATCAACACATTTCTAAATGTGAACTGTAAAAGCACTCTGATTAAAGCATGACATTTAATATATGTAAAATATAACAGCTACACACATATAGTATTCCTTAAATTTACATCCAATATCCTGGCTAAAGTAATCAACTGAAGTAATCTATCACTTGACAACTCAGCTAGACTATGCATCCCTAGTCTGTGTTTGTGTGTTTGTGTATAACTCATGCAGACAGTGTCGTCTGGTGTAAGTGTTCAGTGTGTTTGTGTGTGTGCGTGTTTGTTGAAAATATACTGTGATAGTAGAATACTGTTTTCTTCCCTCTGAGCTTATAGATATCCTGATGGATTGTGTTGTCATGAAAGTAAATGTGTTGCTGCATTTCAGATGAGCAAAAATCCTTCAGGAAAATGTAAAGGATCCAAAGAAAAACACATTTCCTCTTCAAAATCACAAGACTGCGCTTTACTGTATGTTTGTGTCATGTGGATCCTTTGAAATAATCACATATGAAGATTTTCATACTGTATAACATAAAACTCTCAGAATACTTTCTCTGTGTTTACAGTATTAAATAGACAGAAGTGCAGGTGTTAAATAATCTCTTTATATTGTTGGAGTTGCTGAATGAAAAACATAAGAAACACAAAGTTTCTGTGATGGTGATGCTGAACATGTTTCTTTGTAGATTATCTTTGTAGGCCATCACAATCGGTCATGAAGTCTCCCTCTTCAGTTTTGACGAATAAAAAAGAACATTGTAATAACAGTAAACAGATCTGAAATAAACATATAAATGTGTGTACAGTATAATAATCCAGTGGAGAGAATGATGTAAACATTCCGTATTAACAAACTCTTGCATCATCACTATTTTCCATCGGCTTCTTCATGGTAAATAGAGGACGAGACCATTTTAAACAAACATATGAAAAACACACACTAGTATAGTATAGTCATATAAATAAACTCTAACCTTATGACAACCATCATCTCTACACTGAATTTAAGAAGATTTATAAGATGTTAAACTAAAAGATCTATAATCACATCATTCTTAACTAGCTATACAAAGAAGGTTATTATGTGTGTGTTTAATGTTTTGGTGTTGATGTTGGGGAAGATCTTGATGTTGGGCTGTTAATCTGTTAAGTGTCATTGAGTTGAGGTGAGCAGGAAGTGATGATGGATTAGTTGTGACACATCGAGGACACATCACTGCCCGTGTGACATGTAATTGCACCCAGGCGGTGTCTGTGGGGCTTGTGCCATCGTCCATGTGCAGTACATATCCATTTTTTCCCTCATTTTATGATATTCTGTCATCCACATCTTCATGAGCAGTGAGAGCAGACGTGAAGAATATGAAACCTTTTAAACAGAGTCATCGGGGAGTGATCTGTGAGATGTTCTGTCTGTGTCTCTGAGGTTAACACTTGATCCTGATTCTCTCTGTCAAAGCAATAACTCCAATGCTTTATGTGTTTATGGTTAAAGATGAGATGGCTGGAATATATTCCGATGAAAAGAGTTTCAGTCATTCTGACATTTAGACTTTAAATTAAAACAAGATTTTAGATACCATACATGAGTTTCATATTTTTACTTCTGTTATCATGTACTCCCCCTCACGTGTTTGTGAATCTATATGAGATACTTTTTCCAGTGGAGCAAAAGAGAAGATATTTTGAGAAATGTGCGTTTTTGTGATCACACAATAGAATTTTTGGAATTCAGTGTTTGATTATCAATATTCTCTCAAATCTTGTCTTATGTTTTGAGGAACAACCAAACCAATAATTATGTTGCCAGATATTGTTAATAGGGTACTGCTGAACAATATAACTTGAACAAAAATAACAAAATTCATTGTGTTCGGTTTAGTCTCTGATCTGATGAACTCTAAAGGTCAGGTGTTTTGTGAGGTGTTTTGGGGAATCTAATCTGCCGTCAGGAGAATTTGTGAGATCTGGAGGATCTCTCTCTCTCTCTCTCTCTCTCTCTCTCTCTCTCTCTCTCTCTCTCTCTCTCTCTCTCTCTGTCTCTCTCTCTCTCTCTCTCTCTCTCTCTCTCTCTCTCTCTCTCTCTCTCTCTCTCTCTCTCTCTCTCTCTCTGTCTCTCTCTGTCTCTCTCTCTCTCTCTCTCACTCACTCTCTCTCCCTCTCTCTCTCTCTCTCTTTAACAGATTATCTTTGGGATCAAAATAACATCACTTTCGTAAATTTCTAAAGCTGAGCATTTGTATTAACACGGACAGATCTGATCTTTAATCCTTTGCTGTACTTCATTATTTTCATTTCTATTAAACACAGAGACTTGATTCAGGACATCAAGTGGTTTTATATCCTTTCTAATCCTCCAACATCAAATATGATGCCGAATAGAAGTAGTTAAACAGATTTACATCAGAATCTCTGAAGCTCTTAGATAGACATTAAATCTGCTAGTGACTCAAAGAATGATTTCTTTTAATGAGGTTGATCCTGTATTTACAGTAAATCTCATTCCTGTTTCCTTTAGGAGATGATTCATGAACTTTGTGCTCTTCAGGAGGAAATTATCTGTTCACATCACATTTAATCTGAATCTTGAGGGGATTGTTTATAGCTTTCATGCTATTTATTATTAATAAATGAGTAAGTGAAGTTTCATCCCTAGTATATCTCACAATGCACCGCACACAGTTTTAACTTAAAAAATTTATATTTTATTATTGGTGGGAGAACTAGACCCAACCAATTGTGTTTTGTTAGTGAATGTGAGTGTTCTGAATGCTGGATAGAGTAATAGAGCTTTAGTATTGAGTATTGAGCTTTAGTATTGAGCTAAGCAATAAGATCCTCAAACGGGTCAATACAACATGACTTCATTGTCTTGTCTTGGCTGAAGTCATTTGAAAGTTATTTTATTTTTTAATTCATGTTGGCTCTGTCCAGACCTCCTGAAATACAAGTGGAATAGAAAAGTTTGGAAACACATACATAAATTCAAGACACACTATCGCAAATGCAAAAAACAAAATCCAACTGAAAGTCTTGGGTGTTTTTTAAATGTTTGGATTATTGTTGCCTTTCATGAACTCATAACTTCCTTGTTATTCAAGAAACAGTTTTAATGGAATCAAAGGTCAAAATATAATTCATTTTGAAAATTGTGTGACTATGATGGCTTAAAACATGGCAAAGGGGTCTTTAATTTAATGCTATTTTGGAGTGAAGACCACATTATACTGATTTATTTTTTACCTAAAGGATTTAGGTTTTATGCATTAGATATGTTATGTGTTGTACTTTGTCTGTCTATTGTTGTGTACAGGTAAAGAGAGATGATGCTGGAGTGACAGAGGTGTTCTCAATGAACAGATGACAACATTGAAGGAGTTTCTAAACTTCTGAATGATGAAACACAGTGAGACACAGAAACTCGCTTTCATGATTACAAATGTTCTCAAGATGATGTCATTATAATTCTGAGTTATGTGGTAACTCTTTAAAACAAATGTTGTTTACAGTGATGCCATAGAAGAACATTTGGTTCTCGAAAGAATCATTCAATGTGAAGTTCTTAAAAGAACTGTCTTTATGAACCCATCCATCTAAAAATGATTTTTCTATGGCATCATATTTTATGGAGTGTGGTGAAATGAAGCTTATGTCTATATGAATTGTATTGATTATGTTGTGTAATCTTAGAATATTGATAGAAGACAAAGTTTAAACTAAACACAACATGTGCTCATTATTCTTGGAAAACACAGCAGCGGTATTACTTTCATTCAAATAAAAAGGAAAATCTACATGATGTTTAAAGAACGTCAGTTGCTCATGGTAAAGATGGTAATGGCATTCACTGAATACATGACGATTGATTTTAAAGGAGAACAATTGGACGGATGTACAGACTCTGTGACTGAACACAGCAGCTAATGATGGACATTGTTCGTCTAAATGAGGCTATTTTATCTGTTTATGTTTTAAACGCTGGTCAATCAAATATGGTTGGGATTTTTGTGTGTGTCAGAGACAGCATTGTTCACAGTATTACAGTACTGACCTCAGATCATCTCTTTGTGTTCATCTCAAGACAATGAGATTGTGTTCTCCATTAAAGATAAAACATGAGAAAACAAGCTTTTGTAGTACTGAGCATGATATTGTCTGTCATGTCTGCAATTAAAGAATAGATGTGATGATCTGCTGGACTATACATGATTTCTGATGCAGTATGTCAGGACATCCCACATGTAAATATTCAAAGCTGCTCTCATGAACTGTTTATACTGACTGACACATCTAAAGCCTGTTTTTCACATAAACGGCATTCATACAAAAAACATTTGACACTGCACCGCTGTGAATATCCACAGGTGTCATTAAGCCATCTTTCTATGAATTTTAATTTTCATTAAGGTTAACTGTGATGCAGGTCTATAAAAGTGAATTGAAGTGTGTGTTTGTGTGAGTGTGTGCTTGCATGTGTGAGAGTGTGTGATGCTGGGCTATAGAGGTCAATCGAAGTGTGTGTGGGTGTAAGAGTGTGTAATGCTGGAATACAGAAAAGAATTAAAGTATGTGCATGCATGTGCATTTTTGTGTGTGTGCATGATGTGGGTGTGCATTTGTGTGAGAGTGTGTGATGCTGGGCTATGAAGGTGAATTGAAAAGTGTATGTGAGGGTGTTCATTGTGCGTGTTTGTGGGCATGTGTGTGAGTATGCGCTTGTGTGTGCGTGTAAGTGTGCGTTATGCTGAGCTATAGAGGTGAATTGGAGAAGGTTAATTGGCCGTATGGTGTAATTTATCATCTCTCTGTGTGGTGGTCCCTGGTGTCTGACTCCTTTATTTTAGAGTGTATCTGTAGAAGAGTTGAGTAATTAGGACAAGGCAGAGAAAAACTGCTGAAATAATTGAACCTTACATAAACATGTGGAGTCCTAATGATGAAACAAATATAGTAGAAGAAAAAAGACAGTTAAAGACATTTTCATTTAAATGTGATTTACACAAACACACACGCATGCTCACACACACACACACACACACACACACACACACACACACACACACACACACACACACACACACACACACACACACACACACACACACACACACACACACACACACACACACACACAATCTAATACAGACTAAAGCAGTTCTGGTCCAGAATAATGTCATTCTCAAACTTTTGCCAAGTGATACACAAACTCTTGTGTGAGTGACAGGCACACTGTCTTGTCAAATGAGAAATAGTTTTGGCAGTATTTTTAGAATGATATTGCAATAATACTGAGAAATCCATTATACTTTATAACCATTTTATTGAGTTTAAGTTTAGACACATTCAGTTTGGAACATTTACACAAACACTTGAAAAGTGATGGTTTCAATGTCTTCAGTTAAGCTTCAGAATATTAAAAACTCCAGCATTTATTTGACTTCAAGGGATAAAAGTTCAGGACAGAACAGAACATATGATTTCAAGTAGAAATTGTTTGAATGTTAAGAACTACCTGATATATTCCAGTTAATGTGTATCTTTATGAGGTCATGTGGCCAGGTTTTTGCAGAGGGACTCAGTTTCATTTTAAGTGTGTTAATATAAAGTGAGAGAAAAAAAGGTTTGACATCAAATAAATCTGATGAAAGTAATTCCTCATGCTACTCTGATGTTGATAAATCTCAACAGAGTTTTGAGTCACATTGTTGAATTCATGAATGTAAATGTACCTTTGCTTCTGGGTGTACACAACATTTATCATCTGTTGTCTGTATAGCACTAAAACATGAAATTAATCTTATATATCAACATTAACACTTAACATGAGTGCATTGTATTCAAGTGAAAAAATGATTTTTTCTTCAGAATACAAAAGAAGATATTTTGAGGAATGTAGATAGTAAAACAACATTGACTTCCATTAATGAACACAAAACCACAATCTTCTTGCAGTATCCTCAACACCTATAGATAAAATAGTCATATATAGATTGATGACAGAAGTCTTGAGAAACTATGAGGCATGTGTGCTTTGTATATGTGTTTTTGCATCATCACCTGTTGTGTAAAACACAGATTGAACTGATGCTGTAATGTTTTAGTCTGTAGGTCAGAATGGAATGTCAGTGATTGAGAAGTGATTGTGTTGTCTGTTTTAACACAATATTGTGTGTATAATACATCTGATTTAAAACACACAACAGAAGAACTGAAGAACACGTGTCAAATGTTCTTGATTTGTTCTTATTATATTTTTGGTAGTAGAAGTGGAACTGATTTAGGTGTCAGGTTTGTGTGCTGCTACATATCCACATCATAATGGAAGTTCATTATTGCTTTGGTTAAATGTTCAGATGAAGTGGACTGATGTCAAATATCTGTTTTAATTCTGATACACAGTTGTACACTAGCTACAGTAACTTCTGTAAAACTTTATACACTCTATGAATGTCTATAAATTTTAACATGAATCTGAATATGTACTTTTTCTGTATAGTGGTAACAAATGTCATGCTGATTGTGTTTATTCTCACATTGGACAGACTTTATTCTCAGGGATGGGAAGTTGACCGAAAAGGATGCATTCACTGGGCTGTTCTTTAGGTTTGGATTGGACTGCTGCTGGCATCCCGGTGGCGATGGTCGACATCTCTCCTGTGTGGCTTTCATTCGTCAGTCCAACACGTTCGGTGGTCTGGTTCATGTTAACATCGATGGAACCAATGTCTCTGCAGCTTGCCAGCTGAATCAAACACTTCCTAAACTGAGCAGAACATCACAGAAGATTACAGATCAGCAAAGAAGACCACTGATCCACAAAGCAGATCACATATAAACACAGAAGATCCTAGATCTGCACGCATAGTCACAGATCAACACAAAAAATCACAGATCAACACAAATGATCACAGATCAACACAGATAATCACAGATCAACACAAATGATCACATATCAACACAGATAATCACAGATCAACACAAAAAAATCAGAGATCTACACAAATGATCACATATCAACACAGATAATCACAGATCAACACAGATAATCACAGATCAACACAAAAAATCTAAGAACAACACAAATGATCACAGATAATCACAGATCAACACAAATGATCACAGATCAACACAAAAAATCACAGATCAACACAAAACAGATAATGACAGATCAACGCAAAAATCAGAGATCAACACAAAAATCACAGATCAACACAAATGATCACATATCAACACAGATAATCACAGATCAACGCAAAAAATCAAAGAATAACACAAATGATCACATATCAACACAGATAATCACAGATCAACGCAAAAAATCAAAGAATAACACAAATGATCACAGATCAACACAGATAATCACAGATCAACACAAATTCCAAATCAACACAGAATATCACCAATTAACATGGAAGATCACAGATCATTTAAGAAAAACCCAGGAGATCAAAGATCAACACAGAATATCACAAATCAACACTGAAGATCACAAATCAACACTGATGATCACGAATCAACATGGATGATCACAAATCAAATGGATGATCACAGACCAACACAGAAGGTCACAGATCAACACGGAAGATCACAGATCAACAGAGAAGATCACAGTTCAACACAGTTAAACACAAAAGATCACAAATTAAAACAGAAGATCAACACGGAAGATCACAAATGAACACATAAAAACAAAGATGATCACAGATCAACACGGAAAATCAAAGATCACCCCAGATATCACAGATCAACAGGGAACATTACAGATCAACACAATAGATTATTAAGGCGTTTAGTACTGAGCTCAGCAGATTTTTTTTTTTAAAACACATAAAACAGTTTTATCAACATTAAAGTTGGCTCTTCTTTAATGGAACAATATTAAAGTACAGAATGAGCTTTACACACACTCGTATGTATTCAGTCTAACATTGTGTAACACGCTGGTAAATGTTGTTCATCATGATGAGGTCATAATTAGAAAGTAATCATTGATTGTTTCCACATTAACTGAATGTTTTACAGCTGACCTGCTGTTGTCCTGTCACAGTTCATTAACACAACATCTCCAGTGCCCTGTAGTGCACTCGTTAGTGTGAAAACTTTGTGTTCTTTAGATATAAGGAGAATCTGCTGTGCTCTCTACAACATCAAAATCATCAATGTGCTTTACTAACACAACACACACACAGCACACACATGAACACACACACACAAACGTACACGCACACACACACGCACGCACATATGATTTGATTTTGGTGTTTAAATATGTTTTTAGTTTTTACGTCCACATTTATTTATTATCTGAACTGAATAAAACTCATATTTAAAGTCATTTTTACGACAACACAGACTTTTTTAGTGAGATGGGCATGATTTTTTTTTGTCCTGGTTTAATATTGTGCACTAGTTGTGAATGTGTGGACAGAATTCAGATGTCTTTCTCGCGGCTTGAGTTCTGCAGACACTGACAGTTCCAGTTCAAGAGCCTGACTGACATCTCACTGCCAAACTGAGTTTACATCAAATAACCTCCACACCTGCTCAATAATTCATCCTACTTGCTGTTTGATCTACAACTGGAGGTATTTATTTATATTTTATTTCTGTAATTTATGTCAAATATGGTCAACTGACATCACCTCACAATATCTCTGGATCCACCGTCCTGCGTGCTCACAAACATTTGGCTTGACTATTTCTGACAGCTGAAAGCTAACCTATTTATCAGCAGGGGTCTGAAACTGGGACACAGTAAACCTTCTTACTCTAAATGACAATTTAGGCACATGCATTCCTACATCACTTCAGTTTACCAATCAAACATGCACGGGTCCTAGATCATTACAAAATGTTACTCCATTGCAGAAAACCCCAAATGCATTTTTACATTAAAAAGAAACATCAAATCTCATTTGAAAACCAATAATGCCGTTGACATACAGTACCAACAGGTCAGTTCCATCACTGTCGGGCTCAGGCTCTATACAACCTTATTACAAAAACGCTTAAGATTCTGCAAGGCTCTGGATTTCTAGAAATCTTATGCCATGATTATTTGGCACTGCTGTATATTTTGACATTCTTTAGGGGCGGTTGTGGCCAGGTGATTCGAGTGTTGCACTTGTGATCCCAAGGTTGCTAGTTCAATTCTGTGCCAGCTGGGATTATAGGTGTGCGGAATAAATAACCGGCACACTCCTCCACCTTCAATACCTCCACTGTGGTGAGTCCCTTGAGCAAGGCATTGTTACCCCAAATGCTCCCCAGGCGTGTTCAAGGTGTGTGTGTGTTACTAACTGTTTGTGTGCACTTGGATGAGTTAAATGCAGAACACAAGTTCCAAGTATGGGACCACATACTTGGCCACACTTCACTTCACTCACTCACTTATTTAAGGTTTAGCTATAAATTAACTGTTAAGAGTATTAAAAGTTTCTGGTTCTGTAGGTCTCTGCTACTACTTTGTGTATAGTCCATTCATTGTTTAGTCTTTAAGGCTCTGCTATACATTAACTGAAATTGTATTGTTCTATATGGCTCTGTTATGATACGCTTTAATGTTATAGCTCTCTGGTTCTATATGGCTCCTTTGTGATGTACTTTAATTCTACAGGTCTCTGGGTCTTAAGGACTCTTGAAATACATTTTAATTCTATAGGTTTCAGGTTCTATGGGGCTTTTTTGTAATATGCTTTAATTCTATAGGTGTTTGACTCTATAGGGCTCTGTTATTATATGTTTTAATTCTATAGGTCTCTGGTTTTATAAGGCTCAGTTCTGATGAACTTTAATTATACAGGGCTCTGGTTCTATATGGCTCTGTTGTAATATGTTTTAATTCTATCGGTCTCTAGTTCTTTATGGCTCTGTTGTTATACATTTTAATTCTATAGGTCTCTAGTTCTATGAAGCTCTATTGTAATATATTTTAATTATATAGGTCTCTGGTTCAGTGGGGTTCTGTTGTGATAAGCTTTCATTATAAAGTACGCTAGATCTATATGGCTCTGTTGAAATGCATTTTAATTCTATAGGTCTCTATTTCTATAGGGCTCTATTTTGATACGCTTTAGAGCTATAGGTCTCTGGTTCTTTAGAGCTCTGTTGTAATACATTTTAATTCTATCGGTTTCAACGTCACTATTGTCTTAATCTCTTAAGTTTCAGTCAGTAATCATATGCACATTTACAGCTGTATATAATTTACCTGTTTGTTCATAAACACATAGATGATGGGGTTATAAACCGCTGCCGTTTTGGAGAAGAATGCTGGGACAGCTGCCAGTCGAGGGTCCAGATGAATGCTGGGATAAGACGTGACCACCACAGAGAAAACAGCATACGGAGTCCAGGCCACCATAAAGGCAACGATCATGACAACCACCATCCGGGTCACCTGACGCTCGGGTTTCCTGGCATTTCCTAGCCTGCCATGACTGTTAGACACCTGTAAACGTGTGTATGAGTGTTGACAACACACATCTGTGTTGACAAAATAATCAAAACATATCATGGTTATATTCGGAGGTTGATATAATATAACCATTACTGACATGTAAATAACATTACTTTTATTTGATTATATTTGTGCCAAATAAGCAACTGAAACTTGTTAAATTGTTGAAATGAGAAATACACTTTTATTAATTGCAACTTTATTTCTAGAATGTGACATGATTTTCAAATGAACAGCATTTTTTTTCTGATCAATTCTCTAAGTTTTGTCAATTATGGTTTATGAATTCGCTGCTAGATTTTTCGTTTGCGCTTTTAGAGTTTTCAATTAAGCTCCTGAAATTTATGTTTGCTTTTCTGGCAGAAATCTCCCCTGTGGACAGGACTTATGTGTTGATCTGCTGCATTTCCAAACTGTTCAGGAGTTTTGTTGTCTATGCTGTTGTTCAAAGTTAGGATTTCTATTACCTAGCTACCAGTGGGGACTAATATGATTGTGTTATTTGTAAAGTTTTGCTATGGATATTTATATTCATACTAAAGTTCAGTATAATGTTTATTATCTGTTTATTGAAGAACCACACCTAAACCAACCCAGATATCCCTGTATGAGTAAGTTACAAGTGCCATATTTGGAAAGTTTTTGCCCATGCCTTAATGTTTAATGATGATCACAGTCAGATTCAGCAGTAGACAGTAATTACAGTGCTAATAAGTCTCCACTACATTAGGTTTATATTTTGCAATGGTCTTTACTTTGCTGTACATAATGAAAATGTTGTTTCCAAGAGGACTTAATTAATAAAGACACCTTTTATATTTGTTGTCTTGTTAAAATACATAAACGTTATTTGAATGTTTTGATACGATTGGGGTTGAATTTTATTTGGATGTTATGAATGGAGCACAATGGAGTTTAAAAGAAAGATTGGCTTTAATACTTGACTTTAATGGGCACTTCATTTCTATTAAAAGTAGACGGTATGCAGAAGGGCCATTATCATCCTCTTTTAGAAAGGAAACTCACCCTTTAGGTTCATAAATGTAACGGAGATAATAAACTAGCTCTTCTGTACAGTATACAGCAATGTTTTTATTAAGCATGCTCATTTCTCACTGCCCAATATTCTGTTATTTTTCTTTTTATTAAATGTACTGATGCATATTCTTTTAAAAACATTATTTTTCATCCATACGAAACACAATGGACAAGCTAACTATAGATAAAATGTCACAGTACATGAACAAAACATTAAGTGTTTTTGTTAATTATCTGGATAACATTAATTACCTGAAGCTAACAACGCTTAGATCCACACTTCTCATGTCTAGCCAATTTTAAATACCAATTACTAACTAATTTACTAATATACTTAATGATAAAGTAAGTTAAGTCCAAAAACAAAAATATTGTTTTGACAGCATGTAGATTGCTCTTTAAAATCCTTTGCACTGTCTTCAGTATCGCCTCCCTGGTCATGGAGCAGTCCATCAAAAACTCACAAGCCAATGAGAATAAAGTGCACATAAGTCCCACTTAAAGGTGGAATTTGTACATTTCAGAAGCGTAAACCCAAACTCTGAAAGTGCAAATGAAACATCCAGTTGTGAATACTTAGACTATGATTTTCAAAAACAAAACTTTGAGAATTGTTAAGTAAAAATAAGCAGTCTATTTGAAAATCATGTCACATTCTAGCAATTAAGAGTTTTCATGATCAACTAATTAATTGTGTATTTTTATTTTATCTCTGCAAAAGTTTTGTTTGTTTTATTTGGCACAGATCTAATTCTATGGACATTCAGCACACCTGTAATCTTAAAATAAGATCCGATTGTGAACCACCACCATAATTTAGCTAAAACTCACTGTACAATAATATAATTCTATATAACCCCCAGAGTCTTCAGACTCCTGTGGTTGGGTGGATGTTCTGGACTGACTGACCTTTCTCAACTTCTTCAGCAGTTTCCAGTAACAGATGATTATAACACCCAGCGGGAGAATAAAACAGGTGATGAAGAAAGTGATGATGAAGGTGTGATCGTAGAACCTGCCGGAGTACCTGCACAGAAACACAGCCGGTGAGTTGTTCAGGATTTTTGAAATTGTACATATAATAAATCTACGTTCATGAGCAGAGTTTATGTGTGTGATGAAACACATTGGCCATCTTTTTTAGTGAATCAAAGCTTTATAAAACTGTATAGACGGTTTAAGCTTCTGACTGTTGTCTTAAAGTGGATCTGAATGTATTCTTCTAAGGATGATGACAGGTGAAAGAGTTCAGACTTGTGTTAAACGCTGTGAGACAAACAGTCCTGGGGTTGAGATCCTTCAGATGATCAGAGGATGAAAAAGTCACAGATAAAGTCAAGTTTTGTAGTAAATCCTGCTATACACATGAGGAAACATGTCTCATTCGAATTCCAATACATTTTGATAATCTGACTAGAATGGGACATTGAAAGCTCCAAGCTCCAAGATTTTGTTCAATAATTCCGGGACACTGTGATAGAAAATAACTAGTCAGAAAATTCATGACAATACAGATAATAAGTTATGTAGTTTAAAAGCTGTCTGTATCCTCTTTCTGTTTCTAAAACATCTTCTTAATGGAGAGAACGAACAGAACTAGTACCGACATATTAAATGACCATTGACTGAAAGTGTGTAGTGATTGTGATGGGTTTGTTGAAATGTCCTGTGTGGGGAACAAGTAGACTTCATCAAATAATGCATGTTTGTGTGTGTGTGTGTGTGTGTGTGTGTGTATATTATATGATTGGTTTCTCACCAGTTAGGTTCACATGTGGTTCCGATGCGGCTGACGGTGTAACTGCTCCAGCCTAACACAGGTGGGATGGTCCAGATGAAGGAGAAGGTCCAGACGAACAGCAGACCCAGAGCTGCGTGTTTCCCTCTCAGACGGATGTTTCCCAACGGCCGACAAATCACAAAATAACGCTCAAATGCCAGGACGGCAAGAGACCACAAGGCCACGATACCTAGAGAACCAGGGATTAAAAAAAGCTCTTTATAAAGCCGCTCCAAACATCTGATTTCCTTGAATGATGCTGATGTGTTGATGGCACAGTTCACTGACATTATAACCACCAAAGAAGAATACCTTTTAGATCCTGCTCTTTATATCAAAACTATCATCATTTTCATATTCAGTAATGTAAAGAATGAAATCATTTTGTATATAAAAGTCTAAATTTCTTCATCAGTAAAACAAAATTAATTTGAATCTGAATCCCCTGTGATGGAGGCTGTCAATCAGTTTCTTCACTTTTTATCACTTTTTATCATCAGTTGAAGGCATTACCCTGCAATATTGCTTGTGCTGTATGCCACTGTGTGAGTTAAACATCTGACCATTCTTCAAGTTTTCACCTGATGAGAACAATCTTGAAGGGTTCTTCTGCTCCTCATAAAGTTTGATCACATCTTTAAACTCACACAATCTAATGTTAAATAACTGAATCTTTGCATTCATCTCTATTGAAAGATGATCAGTTATTTGAGTTTCTCACATCACAGACTTTTTAAACATAAAGAGTATAGGGAAAAGTTTTCATGACTTACCAAAGAAGGTGACAGCAAACCCTTCCAAAACACAAGCCCATCTCCCCAAGAAGAAATAGCCGTGATAGTTAGTGAGACAACTTATTACCCCTCCAGTTAATGAAACGAGAAAATCAGCCAGAGATAAATTAACAATGATGTAATTGAGAGGCTGTCGCAGCTGCTTGAATCTAAAGGTGACGAGCATCACTGCGCCGTTCTCCAACAGAGACAAACTCGTCACAAGAAACATTAAAACTGCCAGGAATGTGTAGTTCCAGGGTTCTATAAATGTCAAAGGTCCTGAGAACGGATCTTCTGTGAGAATTGCGCTATTTGCTGCCATCTTAAACGATTCCATGTCGCAAAATTACAGGAACTCACCGGAGCAGCGGAGCGCGGCGTTACATTTGGGAAGAGGGCGCACGCATGTCTCCATCCCATCAGCTGCTGCACACACTACACTGCCTGTGGGATCACTGTCTTTATACTGTCCCAGCTGTCCATACACAGCCCAACTCACGAGGGAATGTCCCAAAGATATTAAGATCCAAGTGGGTCAGGTGCACTTTGGTGGTTTGTGTTGTGTTCCCTCACCCCATGGGCTTTTATGTTGATTAGACAGGTCAACATCCTTCTTCGTCCTTTTTAATCATCTTCATCTGTATCATCATCATCATCATCATCATCTTCATCATCATCATCATCATCCTTATCATCATCATCATCATCTTCATCATCATCATCATCCTTATCATCATCATCATCATCATCATCATCATCATCCTTATCTTCATCATCATCCTTATCTTCATCATCATCATAATCCTCATCATCCTTATCTTCATCATCACCATCATCATCATCCTTATCTTCATCATCATCTTCATCATCTTCATCATCTTCATCATCTTCATCTATCATCATCATCATCATCGTCATCTTTATCTGTATCATCATCATCATCATCATCATCATCATCATCATCATCATCATCTTCATCTTCGTCATCTTCATCTGTATCATCTGTATCATCTGTATCATCCTTATCTTCATCATCATCATCATCATCATCATCTTCATCATCTTCATCTGTATCATCTGTATCATCACCATCATCATCATCCTCCTTATCTTCTTCATCATCTTCATCTTCATCATCATCTTCACCACAATCACCATCATCATAATCATCTTCATCATCATCTTCATCATCTTCATCATCATAATCATCTTCATCATCATCACCCTTATCTTCATCGTCATCTTCATCATCTTCATCTGTATCATCATTATCATCATCATCATCATCATCATCATTTACATTTACATTTACATTTAGTCATTTAGCAGACGCTTTTATCCAAAGCGACTTACAATAGTCGAGGAGACAATGAAACGGTAAATAGCCGATACAACAATAGGTTAACAAGTGCTACAACAATGCTACCAAGTTACACAGAGAGAGAAGTTACAAAAAGTATATATATACATTTTTTTTTTTTTTTTTTTTGATAGAGTGAGTAGGTTAGAAAAGTAGTGAGTAAGTGAGTTAGATGTAGCCGGAAAAGATGAGTTTTTAGGTGTTTTTTGAAGATAGAGACCGAGTCTGACAAGTGTGAAGCCAGAGGCAGATCGTTCCACCATCGAGGAACTGAAGCAGAGAACGTTCGAGAGAGAGATTTCTTACGCTTTTGAGCTGGTACCACAAGTCTCAGCTCATTTGCGGAGCGCAGAGATCTTGAGGGTCTATACCTTTGCATTAGTGAGTTAAGGTAAGTGGGTGCTGAACCGGTGGTGGTCTTGTAGGCAATGAGAAGACATTTAAATTCATTATCATCATCATCATCATCTTCATCATCATAATCATCTTCATCTGTATCATCATCATCATCTTCATCATCTTCATCTGTATCATCTGTATCATCATCACCATCATCATCATCCTTATCGTCATCATCATCTTCATCATCGTCATCATCTTCATCTGTCATCATCATCATCATCATCATCATCGTCACCATCATCATCATCTTCATCCTTATCTTCATCATCCTCATCTGTATCATCACCATCATCATCATCTTCATCCTTATCTTCATCATCTTCATCTTCATCATCATCTTCATCATCTTCACCTGTCATCATCATCATCATCGTCACCATCATAATCATCTTTATCATCTTCATCTTCATCATGATCTTCATCATCTTCATCTGTATCATCTGTATCATCATCACCATCACCATCATCATCATCCTTATCTTCATCATCATCTTCATCATCTTCATCTGTCATCATCATCATCATCATCATCGTCACCATCATCATCATCTTCATCCTTATCTTCATCATCTTCATCTGTATCATCATCATCTTCATCCTTATCTTCATCATCTTCATCATCATCATCATCATCATCATCATCTATATCATCATCATCTTCATCCTTATCTTCATCATCATCTTCATCATCTTCATCTGTATCATCATCATCATCTTCATCATCTTCATCTGTATCATCATCATCATCATCATCGTCATCATCATCTTCATCTGTATCATCATTATCATCATCATCATCACCATCATCTTCGTCATCATCTTCATCATCATCCTCTTCATCATCTTCATCTCTGAGTGCTGCGCGTTTAGGACACTTACTCTTGCCATGAATGTATATTCTCTCTGCGCAAAATCTCCCCGATTCCCCAATGTGACTCTATCTCACAATGCAGACAACTTAACGATTTTTGGGATTTGTCGATATCACAGCTATGCTCTTTATTCATTTAACCTCATGAATTCTATTCTGTGAATAATTCGATTGTTTGGAGAGCATCAGAGACTGTGGAGATCTCCAGAGCCCATCTGTCACCTTCTTCATTACCAGAGGAAACACTGGCAACATGCAGCTCGATATAACTGTGTACACTGCAAAAATTGGGTTCTAGTCCTCAGACTTTAATACTAGAGGCTTTAGACTTCATTACACCAACCTTCTTGAATACATTTCAGCTATTAGATGAGCTTTCTCAAGACATGTGTGTTTATCATACATATATGTCTTTTTATTGAGGACAGAATGGACACATTCTAACGTAGAACATTTGGGTATTTAAATCTATGACAAACAATGTTTTAGGACACACATTTGTGTAAGAGGATTTACACTCTTTACTGTCTTTTTGGATCTGGATATGAAAATTATATAGTCAAAGAGTTAGTCAAACAGAGTAAGTGAAAAACTGATTGACTTGTGTATGGTGCATTGCTTCAGCTGGAAGACTGATTCAGCATTAAGTCTTTGAAAGTAAAGAAGGACGGATGAAGGACTGAAACTCCGTAGAAAGTGACCCGCTTCTGCTGTGGTCCAGCTTTGATCCCGACACCCTGTCAGCACACGGCAAAGATGAAGATTTATTACTGGTGATCGAGCTGTGGTCCACACGGCCCTCGCATACACAAAATCATTAGAATCACATCATCCACATCATATGAGAAATATTATAACTAAACAGTATGAGATATAAAAAAACTGACTAATAGTTTCATGTTTGTTGCTGCTGGACTCTCGTGTTGCTCCTGAGTCCATTCAGAATTTCATTACTAACATGAAGAAACTTTAGTAAATTCTCAGAGGAAAATGTTTTCAATACTCAGAGTTTTTTTGGTTAAGGAGAACTAATCAGTTCTCATATTTATTTTAAGTATCATCTAATTCAGATATCACTTACAGATTTTTGCTTACGCTATTAGAAAAAATAGTCTTTTCTATTAAATCAAAGTTCTTTTGAGTAACACTGAAACAGATCAAACACGTGATTCTTCTTCTTCTACAGCTGGTTTCTAATAAAGGTTCTACAAAAGTGCATTCTTTATTTAGAATGAGAAGATAAATCTCCTGAGATCTGCTTATGGAAAGGTCAAATGTTTTATCTAGGATATATGTATGAAATGATCATATCAGCAGATGTTAATAATCATGACAAGAAACAGTAGCATGGAAATAAATTATTTCTCTATGTTTTCATTAAAATGACATCCCAGGTAAACAGTCCTGTTCAATAATGTGAAATATTCTAATTTCTTTTAGCAGTTGAAGCTTGTCGTTTCTTGAACTCATGTTGGTTTGTGGTAAACCATTCTTTTCTCTTCTGTAGAACACTTCATACATACAAACCGAACAATCCATGAAGACAAAAGTCATATCGACTTTAGGAAAGTGTTTTCAAGATAGTCATGTCTGGATTACACAAGAATTCTGGTCCCTGTCACTGCAGGAGAGAAGAGCTTCATTCACAAAACAATAGGTCATTTTATCTAAACATGGTTTACAGATGGAAAATCAATGGGAGGTCTTTTAGAAAATGAGCTTTGGGCTTCTGAAGATCAATTTAGAGTGAAAAATGAACTCAGATAAGTCTCAGTCGGTCTCAAGGATCCTACTGTACATTCATCCTCATGACCTTCATGATGATGTGCTCATAGATCTCACAGGTAGACAGATAAACCCGCACCTTTCTACTAAAACACAGAAACACAAAACTTATATATCTACAAAACATTATAACATTAATATTTCCAACTTTCTGAAGGATCATGACACCTTAAACACTGAAAATATTCTGACATTCGAGATTGTAAGGACATTTTAGATGTTTTGATAAAATAAGAGCAGCTACAGGAGTGGGTTACGAAAGAAAATCTTCTTCATAAATCTTTCACTAGAAACTGTTTGACAGGACACGCAGGGTTCACTGTGTGTACTGAATATTTCATCAGTTACTGTATATATATATATATATATATATATATATATATATATATATATATATATTTATGTATACAGTATATTTATATACATATACTGAAGATTCTCAGGATCATGTCAGTTCTCATCTTCAATTATACATGTCTTAAAGTAAAAGACTGGACATTGTCACACTTCCTGAACGCCCTATAGAAGATAAAACACATTTCCATTTCAAAAGACATAAAGAAAACTTCAACTAAGAACCTTCGACTAACCCTAAAAACAAATCAGAAGAGATGATCACATTTTTATGCCCTTACGAACATTGAACTACGATATAGTGGTTTTACTATAGTAAAACCATTCTAAAGCCAAGGTAAACATTACAGATTCACCAGTTTAAACACAATATGCAGGTAATCTGTGGTATTGCAGGGATTACAATCAGACAGAAAACATGGTTTATTTTAGTAGATGATTGAAAACCATTCAGTTCTGCTGGATGAGTTTTTGTCTTAATGTTGCTGCCAGAAAGACAGACTGTACTTTACATTTATGAAAACAAACAAGAAGAAATCCACCTAAGCTCTTAAATCTCAGAACACAATAATGGATTTATATAGATTTAATGATGTCTTGAGTCTTTATATCCACGTCTTATCTCTGTCTAGCCTCTCTGGACTCAAAGTTAAGCACTTGAAGTTACATCTCAATCTCAAGTACTAATTCAACCAGACATGCCGTACTATAGAAAACATACATCAACACAACAATTACAGCCATGAAAAACATTACATAACATTTGTGATGTTCTGTCATGAATACAGCAGAAAGTTTTGAGAAATGTATGATGCTTTCAGCACATCTTGGCCACTGCTGTATAACCTTCAGGAAATGAGAGGTCATATAAACCTTCACACAGTAAATAAAAAACACATCTCACATTCCAAAAGGGTCCGAGAGAGCTTTGACTTGAATCTCTTAAAGCTCAGTGTGCAGTATTGTTCTTCACTTGTCAGATTGTATGATGAGACTCTGCTGAGATCTATAGGGTCAGAGGCACAAAACAAACTCTGTGAAAATACTGTAGGATACAATACTATTTACTCTAGCTAACTGTGTATATACATGGTGAATATTTTTACAGCAGTATTTTATGGGGTTTAAGTTCAGTTCAAATAAAAGATATTAAGAGGGGGTGTTGGTTTCTGAATATATTCTGTCCTGTAGCTGTATGATAATGAAGAGAAGCTGTTCTCTCATTTTCTTCCTCTAATGCATCTACATTGTGGAGACAAGGCTGTAAATGCTGTATTAACACAATCCGAGTATGTGTGTGATGAGGGAAATGAATTTCTCTGGAGATTACCTGTTGTCCCACCTGAAATCCCAAGCCAGACCCGTACACCCACCTCCTGGATCTGTTCACACCACTTTATCTCTATCATGAAGTAAATGAAGCGTTGTGTGCTCAGAGAGGCGTTTAAAGGGGATTAATGACTACAGACTTTCTGTAGGGAACATAAGAACAGATACAGAGCTGTTTTTTTCATATAAAATCAATAGCTGAAGTGGTGAGGAGTGTTTAATAGATGATGTATGATAAAGACACAAATTATACATCGTAACAAATAATGAAGTCAAAGAAACAAAAAAGAGATAATAATGAGAGGCATGAGAGAGAAATAACTAGAGAAATGGACATTTTCAAGAGTTCATTTAATTTATACATTTCTCAAGCATGAAATAAAAAGCATTTTAAAGGGAAGTCTGTCAATTTTGATTGATTTTGAGACTTGTGTGATATTCAGATCTTTAAAAGCTGTTCTCAAAAATTAATAAAAAAATGCTAGAAAAATAAAACAACATGAACATTCTTCAACAATTGCAATTTAACATACAACAAAAGAACACAGAAGTGTAAAAACGGTATGAGATATAAAAAAGTGTATCCTAAAGTTTATCTGTTGATATCATTTTAAATAAATGTATGTTCTTTGCAAAAACTATAAAGTCGTATATCTTGATTAAAAAAATCTTTTATATTTTTTTCTTAGGAAAGACCATAGGATAATACTTGTATACGTTTGCACAATTGAAAATCTGTTGATCTTTATACTGTTCTAATACTTTCAGTAAATTTTTTAAAGGTTCCCTTAAAAAGTCTTTGTCTGGTTCCATAAAGAAACGTTAACATCCACAGAGGCTTTCTGCCACAGAACATTCTTTAACTGACTACAAATAAAGAGAAGTAAAAGTGACTAATTTTTAAAATTTGGAGTTCCTTTCCCAAAATGTGACATCTTGTACATCAATCAGTGAACAAACAGGGGTTACGTCAGTCATTAACTGCAGGAACTGAGAATAAAACCAGTAACATTCTGATTATAATTCTGGCTCTGTAACCACTCTAAATCTAAATCTTTAAAAATGTGAGAAAGAATAATTATTTTAAGAAACTTTGTCTTGTTCTATGTGAAAGCAAAATTGGCTCTTCTGCAGCATGAGTGCTAAGACGATTTTGAGAGTGCAACAGAAGAAAAACCATGAAATGTGGCCTTCACATTTAGCCAGATGTTTGGATCATTTATCACCGTGTGGATATCTGAGACTCAACATCAGGGTCGACCTGTGATACCTGAACACAGAATCTATTACATCTATTATAGCTCTGACACCATAACATTCACTGGACCTGCACTATCAGTATTCTAACTTCTGAACGTTGTTTTGACAGAGATGAAAGTCAAAGTCTAGAACCTTGAAAGTTTTCAAAGAAAAATTGGGTATTTATTTGATTTATTTTTTGTTAAATGATGAGATCTTTATGAGAATCGCACACATCAGTCAGTACGATGTCTAAACCATTGAAAATTCTTACTGTGTAAGTGTAAAGATGTTAAAGGTTTAAATGCTCAGATCAGATCACACAGAATATCAGATGTTAGATGGTTTTGTTCGTCTTTACTGTATTCACTGTATATGAGATGCACATTTGCATTTCTGAAGGTAAAGATGTGAAAGAATATCCTTACTGACCTCAATTCTGCTCAATGATTGACATTAAGAGCTAACATATATAATGTGTGAAGTACATCAGAAGATTGACTTTCATTGTTCATGTGGGAATCTGTGAGAATCTGTGTAGGAAAATCCACTGGAGTTGTGCTGTCTGCCTGTATAGAAAACAGAAAAAAGAAACTACCCAATAAATCACAGTAACACACACAATAGAATCCACTCGACCCATGGGTTTCATGTTATCATGCTGTATATAACTTTAGCTGTATATACCGTCGAGGATTATTAGTGTCAGTGATCTGAAAGAAATCAATCTGAGACTCTGATATCTGATCGTGGTTCAGGTTTCGACCCATCACGGCATCTGCATCATGTAAGGATTTTTCTGAGCATGTCTATTTACGCTCAGGCCAGAAGAACAAAAACCAATAACTTGACTGAACCTTCAATAATAATCTTCTCCAGGGCTATCAGGGTAAAATTTCCGGTTCTTAATGTTTGAAGATCTCAGTTTATCTGTGAAGAATCTCTTTATGTGAGCAGATTGACTTTCTTCACGACAGTAAAATGTCCCTGCAAAGATTCAGCCAAACACAACAGAGCGGTTTCTTTAGTTTACAAACACTTTCTGATGGTACAGCAAACATTTCAAACATTTCTAAAGATACAGTACAGTTTAATACCCTCTCATAATTTGTTTTGTTGTCTTATAAATGTGTCTTATAATGATTGAAAAAATTATTTCACCATAGTTAAATTCGGTTCTGTTTCACTATGTCTGTGTAATAAGATCCAGCAGCTGTTGGGCACATTTATTTACACTTACACATGGGAAATAATGTTGTGAATGTACTTATAAACACTTACAGAACAAACCCTGACTACATTTTTTTAAAAGAGGATTGTGTTTCTTGTAATGATACATAATAACATGTTATTTAACGTTAGTGTTGACATACATATGCATATGTATCTCTTAAATAAATGTGCATAATGTATGCTGAATAATAAATAATAAAGCTGATCAAATAACCTTTCATTGAGTGATTGACATGATGCTTCAGTACTGAGGGATTTAACCTGGTGTGTGTCGTCATCTGCTGGATGAAGAACTGCAATGCAGCTGGACTTTCTAAGATCAGTTTCTAACAGCAGAGAAAGGCTGATTGTGTGTGTGTGTGTGTGTGTGTGTGTGTGTGTGTGTGTGTGTGTGTGTGTGTGTGTGTGTGTGTGTGTGTGTGTGTGTGTGTGTGTTCACACTTATCTATCAGGAATGAACATGCAGTTGATGACGTGTCTGAGAACACACATTAAAAGATTCTTGAGGATTCTTGAAGGCATTTAAGCAGTGCATCACTCCGCCACACGGTGGCAGCAGATCAGCATTATTTTACATCACTGCAGGTAAACTGAGACACTTCTTTATTCCTCCAGGTTTGTTTCTTTAGTTTTGGGACTCTTGCGTCCATTGTCAAGAGTAACTCCACGCAATTGTACAATGTTGATAAGAGAGTAAAGTGTTGAGAAGAGCTGCAGAAGTGTTTTAAAACAAGAATATATTGTATCAAGAGTCACTGTACATATACAGTCATGAACAGAAAACAAAACCCTTGGAGATTAATTCAGTGATCAGATTTGATCATTATAAGAAAATAAATGAATAAGACTAATATTAAAACTTCTACTTTTGAACAGCAGATGTCACTGTATTCTTGTAAATAAATGAACATGTGTCGGAATAAAGAAGTTTGTTTTATGTGACACTTTCCTCTGTCATGTTTATTTATTTCAATATTTAATGTTAATTTAGAAGTCCTCAGAACACAAAAAACTGTCAAAACAAGTCACTATAAATACTCATCTGTTGTCCTATAATATATTCAGTAAATTTACTCCGTTACATGGGACAATGAAGAAGAATCAAATGTATTAATATTATCATCGCTATTATTATTATTATTATTATTATTATTATTATTATTATTATTATTATTATTATTATTATTATTATTATTATTATTATTATTATTATTATTATTATTATTATTATTGTTGTTGTTGTTGTTGTTGTTGTTATTATTAGGAATTGCTGTAAATAAAACACATTTCGTTATTTAACATTAATTTGAGTTCCTTTGACAGACAACATAATTAAACAGATAACCTCTTTATTGTTGATCTGTTGGTGATTTTCAGGTTTATTTAATGAAAACACACAGTTGAGATTATGGTACAGATTGAATGATGAAAACATGAAAGCTTTAAAGCTTTGACTTCAATCTTCAAATATTTTAAAACTCAGATCAGGACAATGTCATATCAATACATATAAATCTTTATGATAAGAATTGCAACAAAAATAGTTACACTTGAATAAACGAATAATAACAATAATAATAATAATAATAATAATAATAATAATAATAATAATAATAAATTAACTTTATTTGCGGTTCTGAGCATAATGTTGAGGCTGATATACATCTACATGAGCTCAGCTTCTATAGAATAAATTATAATAATTATACATAATATTTAGTGGGAAATACAGATAAAGTAATTTATAAAAACAAACAAAGAATATATCTATGCAACTAATCAACTAAAGAACACACATTTATCAGTTTGCTGTATTGATGGAAATATATAAATGACAGATGCGCTTTTTTTACAAACACACAAATAAAATAAACCTGTTTCTTTATTGGTTTGTTTTTATAAATCATGTTCATATTACTGAAGAAGCCTTATATTGTAATGAAAACTGTGTAAAGTCGTTGACAGTGTTCACATTTCTTCTTTCTTGTGTTTTAATGAAGGTTGAAATAACACTTTTAAAATCATTTTTTTATTCTCACAGAGCCATAAACACATGAACCACAAGATGTGTGTCTCTGAGATCACAACATTACAACAAAAGTGTGCTGACACACAAATATTAGTCATGAAATTAAATATTTATGTGTCATTTGATTCATGTCAATGTAAATGAATATTATTTATGTGTTTATAAAGCGACAGAACAGCATCAATGCGAGGAAGACAATTATTAATACAGAATTAAATCAGTAATAAAAACATCACATGAGAAATATAATATTTTTATTATAAGAATATTTTATTATAAGAATGCGCCAACTGTGACTGTGTTGGAGTTTCGATCGTTTAATAGCAACACTTTATAATAATAATAATAATAATAATAATAATAATAATAATAATAATAAAGATATAAACGCAAAGTGCAGTGTAATGAAAACACTTTACAGTTTATAAGCAAATTAATTCTGTGAATAATTGCAAATGCACAAAAACAAAAAAGATTCAAAGTTTGCTAATAAAGTTTTTATAAAAATATGAATCACGAGTGTGCAGTTAATGAGGTGAATGTACTTACAGTCTCATACAGTAAACGCGTCGCGTCATTAAACGCGCTTCTATACTGCGGCTTTGTCCCGGTGATGCGCATGCAAATGCACCCGCCCGCGTCCTCCAATCACAGAGCGGCGTCCCCGAGCTTCTTCCAATAGGAGACGCGCGCTCGCAGGTGGCGGCGCGGTTATCAGCTCTCTCCGTAGCGCCCGCAGCACAGCCGGAGTTCATCAGCGCACCGCCGAGCTGCAGATGCCGGCTTTACAAGAGCTCAACGCGGGCGATAAATCTCCCGACTGCCGCCGAGTGGACCCCGCATCGGGACGCGCGTGAAACCCCGTGGGAGAGAAGTTCGGAGAAAAGTTGTTACAAGTGTTTCCGTGGATGCCTTTTCCTTCACGGCTGGTCCCGGTGCACTCGTACAAATGTTAGCGGTGGGGCAGATGGACGCTAACCGGCAGAGCGCGTTCGTCCTGGGCAGCACCCCGCTGGCCGCGCTGCACAACATGACCGAGATGAAGAACTCGTTGTTCCCGTACAGCCTGCAGAACCCCGCCGGGTTCAAGACTCATCTGAGCGGGCTGAGCAGTCAGATCCCGCTGGGAACCCCGCACGGAATAAGCGATATATTGGGAAGACCCATCACCGCAGCCGGACAGCTGCTGTCGGGCTTCCCCAGGATCAACGGCTTGGCCACATCAGCCGGGATGTACTTTAACCCCGCGGCCGTGTCCCGGTATCCCAAACCCCTGACGGAGTTGCCCGGGAGGGCGCCCATCTTCTGGCCTGGAATGATGCAGGGGTCGCCCTGGAGAGACCCCCGGGTGCCCTGTGGGGGTGAGTCCCGTCCCGCGAGCGTCTCTCCGGCCAGATGGGATGTTGAGTATGGTTTGGCTGATCATGTCTTGTTTTTATCTCCAGCTCAAGCAAACATGATGTTGGATAAGGATGGGAAGAAGAAGCACTCCAGGCCAACTTTCTCAGGACAGCAGATCTTTGCTTTGGAGAAGACCTTCGAGCAGACCAAATATCTGGCCGGTCCAGAGAGAGCTCGACTGGCATATTCTCTGGGCATGACCGAGAGTCAAGTCAAAGTAAATATCCACCTTATATATGATCAATATATGCCACAAAAGTTTGATTCAGTTGTGAATAAAGTTTGGTGCACACGTGTACCTGTTTCCTCATAGTTTATTATAAAGAGAAAAAAAGTTTTGCATTTGTTCTAATGTGATGTTCTTCTTTTGGAAAGGTTTGGTTCCAGAACAGAAGAACCAAATGGCGCAAGAGACACGCGGCTGAGATGGCCACAGCCAAGAAGAAACACGACTCAGAGACGGAGAAGATGAAGGAGAGCTCAGAGAATGAGGATGATGATGAATATAACAAACCTCTGGACCCAAACTCGGACGACGAGAAGATCACGAGACTGTTAAAAAAGCACAAAGCCAATCACGTGAATCTGATGAGCCCTTGCAGCAACAGCTCGGACACTTTGTGATGAGATCAGAGCTTCTTGACTTTCTTCTGGAGATCCAGGGTACAAGAACATGGAGAGACTCCTTCTCGTTTCCTTTCCATGCAGCTGTACAGTTACACGTGTACGTGAGATGTATATATATTTTTTACTGAGTAAATTATGTTATTAAACCCTGAAGGACTGAAGATGGGTATTTGACACAACACTCTGACACTGGTTTCATTTCACAAGCAGACACACATTGTGTATAAAGACAAGTGTTGTAAAGGATGTCAACACACTTTTGTTTGTAAACTTTCTTGTTGTAGCTCTCAACAGACGGACGTTAAATATCGGATCAAGAGAATATTATTGCTTCCGTGCTAAAGGAAGAAAAATAAACTTTGTATTATCAATAAATTATTTAACAAGCCAATGTTTTAAATCCATGTCTTGTCATTTATAATCGAGCACATTTGATGCTGCAAGCGTTGCGAGATGCGCACGAGGAATAAACCGCGCCTGGAATATCTCGATCTTTAATAGGTGTAAAATAATAATAAACAACATTTATTCGTTTTTATATTTTCGTTTTAATGTATTTCGATTTATGTAAATAAAATGGGATCGATTCGAGATGTTTCTCTTATTAAATAAAACACATTTGAACGCAAATAAGTTGTTTTTTAAATCAAAACGTTTATTTTTTTTGGTAAATTTGAACTGTAATATGCAGATTATTTGCGAGATATTTAATATTTTCAGGTGTTTTGATTATGTCGGACGAAATGCGTTTTCATAACAAATAAAACAATTTAATACGGGTGTGTTATTGTTTTAAGTGCTATTTTCTCAACTTTGTATTAATATTCGTAAGTCGTAATTTATTATTTAGTTTTTATCCCCACAATTTATAAATCATATTAGACTATAATACAATATAAATGTTTAATAATGAGTATTCCGCACATTTAACTAAAAGTTAAACTTTCCGCAAATAAATGCATTGGTTTCATCAGTATTATATTAAAGCATAAAATAATATTTAATGTGAAGGATATGATAAATGTGTTTTTTTATGTTTTAATGCTTTATTCAGACGTCGTCGGCTTATCTGATGTAAAAATGTAAATGACAGTAAACTTTTGTTAAGTGTCAGTGGGAAACGGATGTGTTTCTCTATAGACAAACACTCATTCACCCAGTCATTAATGACTTCTAATGGTTTTATTGCTTCTTGACCTCTAATATCTATCTGCTTAAAGAGGACAGTGAATTTTACCAGCTGACCTGCGGGAAAAAACACGTTAACAAGCAGTTTTGTCTTGACCAAATCACCGTCAGGGACACAAAATCATTCCCACAGACGTGATTTACAAATCAAGAATCAATCTAATGGATTAAAGTCTCTAGTGTTGTGAATGAAATCAATAGAGGAAAGGTTTAAAAGGAGCAGATCTGCTCATCACACTTTACATTGTGCACATCAGACCATATCATCTATCTGTAATGTGCACATTATAAAGACTTTCCTCCTGGTCCTTAATGTGAGAACACGTTTCTCTTAAAGCTAGACTGCACAATGTCATCATAATTCAAACTCTATGTGTTCAATAGTTGGCACAATAACATAAAATAATCATAAAAAAAAAACAAAGGCGAAAAACAAAAACAAAAGATACAGCTTTTTAAAGATACCCAAGCCTATTTAAAATGTCACATTCAGAACCATAACATTATCACAAAGAAATAAGTTAAGAATAAGAACAGTTCTGTTACTGTATAACCAAACAAAACTGCTATAACAAACTGTCTTATCTACTCACATCATTTATGGCACTGCTTAAAAGAAAAGCTTTGTATTGGCTATATTTAAATAACATTGGCATATTTGGGTGATTATAAAGATGATGTTGATGTCACGTCAAATGCTGACTGTAAAAAGCTTGTCTGTATTCATAAGTCAGCAAAATAATTTTGGTCAGAATAATAAATGACGTCTTTAAAAAGTTCAGGATATAAAATGAGACTTGGCAGCCATACAGGCATGTTACAATAGTAACAACAAATGAAAAAAACAAGATAAAAAGAAATCTAACCAGATATAAAGTCTATTCTAACAGAGAAAACAGCCCTAAAATTGTCACACTGTGTATATATATATATATATATATATCATGATCCAATGTACAAATAAACCTATAGCTTTAGAGATATACAACAAGAGTCTTTGCATTGCACTTTTTAAAACATCTTACATACTGTATGGAAGTAGCTCATATACTTTATAGAGGCATATCTAAAATCTGCACATGTGTGTTTTAAAATCCATCAAGTGTTTCTGATGTTCTATTAGAGTTTTGGAAACAAGGCCTTTACAGTCTTATAGTGATAGAGAGGAAATGCAGCACTGCATTTGGGAGAATGCATTCTGCATTTATAGGAACAGTCCCACCAGACTGCCTGCGTGTGTGTTTAGTAAATGTCCATGATGATTTTGACATTAAAGCATTCATGATGTCAGAGTGTGGTTACTATGGATGTGTTGCATGCAGTGCGACAAATGCGACTGGTCAGTCCTGCTGAAGAGTCTTTACAGGGTCCTCTGTGTGTGTGTGTGTGTGTGTGTGTGTGTGTGTGTGTGTGTGTGTGTGTGTGTGTGTGTGTGTGTGTGTGTGTGTGTATGTGTGTGTGTATATATGCGTGCATGCGTGCGTGTGTGCGTGTCCATCCATCCGTGCCGAGTTTCTCACAGGGGACCTTTTCATGAATTCTTCTCCACCCTTTGGCACCATTTGCCTGGCTAACACACACACAGACGCACACACACACCCAAACACAAACAGTATGAAAATTACAAAATGGGTTTGAAATAAATATAGAAAAAAATTTAAAGATATCTATTATATTGAGAATGAAATGACAGTAAATAATATTTACCACATCACTGCACAACACAACACTTGTGCTTATTGGCATGTTTTCCAGCCCCGTAGGTTAACCGGAAGTACAGGTAGACAGGCTAAAAACAGTGAAATTTAACAAATAATTAATTTAAAAATTATCTATAAATTCTAAAATCTTAAACATACGGTGAATTGCACACAAGCACACAAGCACACAAGCACACGCATACACACAGTTTGATTCACCATATTAGTAAAGTCCTTCCAAAGACCTGTCTCGATGTCATATCAGTAAAATTATATTTTTTTATTCGCTAAAGTCTCACAGAAAAATATGCAGAGCATTCCATATTAAGACAAACAAAATTTGATTGATGGATTTGAGTCTTTTTCTTTCATTCTCACAAGTGGGCTGGTCATGATTTCACTACAGTTTGTAAAAAAAAGGATCTCTATACAGAACTTTTATCCACTAAAGATGCTTTCTTTTGGACTGCAAAAACATTCTTTAGATCATAAAAAGGTGATTCAATGGAATCAACGTAAAGAAACTTTATTTTTAACGGTGTATGTTAGCTAAGACATTTTACCCTCACAAATATAGATAAATCTGCATGGAAAAACACACACACACACGCGCGCGCACGCGCGCACACACACACACACACATACACACACACACACACACTAAGGTGAATACCTTGTGATCCCCCATACACACGTTGGGTCCCATGTTGTCATATGTTATTGACTTCTCCTCGCTGTCAGACTGTAAACACACACACACACACACACACACACACACACACACACACACACACACACACACACACACACATGCATTATTATAACAATGTTAAAAATGAAAAGAAAACATTTCTAAAACTGCTCTGACATTGTTAAATGTAAGTGCTTATAAATCATAGTGAAAACCAATTCTTGATCTTACTTAAGGTTTTAGAACTTTAAATCTACCTGCTGTAAATCAGTTTTACACATAAGTGCTTAAAAGCTAAACTACAGCAAAAGCATTAATCATATTTATCTAAATGGAAAAAAAAACATATCAACTGAGAAATATGATGTGATGCTCGTAAAAGAACTGAAGACAACACACACATCTTGATAGTGTTTTCTTAGCAGAACTAAACACTTTTTGAAGATGCTGGCAAACAGAAGTGTAACACACACTCATGCAGAAAAAACTAAATCTGAATTAACTTCAAAGCAATAACACACATAAGCTCAGGTCAGAATCACGCTGCTGACCTGGATACACAACACACACGCACAAGCACACACACACGTGTGTGTCCCGCGCCTCCCTGAGCTGTGATACATTCATCAAACGGAAACTTGATAATTTACAAAGGCAGCATAAAATTGTGGATTTTCGGGCTGCGTAATCTTTAGACAGATAAACAAATTACGGCTGGGCCCGGGCCGTTCCTCGGCGCTCGCTTCACTGAGTATTCATTACTGCACACACGCGGGCCCCAGCGCAGCAGCCAGACCTTTGCCGTGTTAGGGCTCGGCAAGCAGAAAATAACATGACGTAGAGCTAACGGAGCGTGTCATGATAGATGAGTGCTGTTTACAGGCCCATGTCTAAACAATCTGTAACGCCTGCGTGTTAGACAGAGGACGAACCGCTCACACGGACACCAGAGACTTTGTCTGAGTACTGTATGCCTATTAAGAAAGCAAACAGCAGTGTGTGTGTGTGTGTGTGTGTGTGTGTGTGTGTGAGTGTGTGTGCGCGTGTCATTAGAGCTGTTTTCTCGGTCCAGCATCATCACTATATTGACCACAGTCATCTATACACACATCAAACTTCTAAACAACTGCATGGCAACACCCTGGGTACCAGCTATAACAGACAGCATCCCTGCAGAATTTCACCACGATTTACTGTCAAAACCAAAATGAGTAAGTTCACAATCATTAGGCAATAGATCAAGCATCATTCCCTCTTTTGTTTATACATCGTTTTCTTCATAATCATTATTTTACATGCAGTTTGTATTTATATTCATTCATATGAAGTTAAAAGTAAAGGGTGAAAATTACCTTCAGCAGCAGGTCTTTGGCTGAGGCTGACATGAGGACCCTATCACACCAGGCAGGACATCTAGTGTTCATGTACTGTTTACCCTGATTGTAGTCTTCACTGTACGGATAACTGCAAAAACACACTTATTTTATTCATCATAAACACAATGAATAATAAACGCTGTGTTAATCAATTACTATCAATATTAATCACAATATTTCTTAGTAATCATAACACTCATAATTTACAATTAATACATAACTAGACACACCACTTGGCAATGTACAACACAGATTTGTTATTTATTGAAATTATTTATTTTAATAGATTATTGAATTTATTTATATTTATTGATTTATGAATTATCGTGGTGGTTTTGATATAACTACAGTACATATGGTCTTCATCACACAACACATGAGACATGCTGCGATACAATATCAGGATAAATGTTGATTTCAATAAATAAATTACATTTAACATAAATTAAATGAGATTTTTAGAAAGACACAAATAGTAGAAAAAAATTGGGGGCAGTTTTTAAGAGAGCACATTTTTTCAGGCAATTTTTCTTACTGACGTAACACTGATAATTCTTATAATTCAGTAAAGCAAAAAAATATATATTGTTGAAAATCTCAAAAAATCGGATACCGAAAGAAATTGTTACATTTTATTTTTGCAATAAAGCTCTCTGGTGCTTAAACGAACCACAGCCTGTGTTTCTTTAGACTGAAGTGTGTTTAAGGAGTGTGCGTCATATTTCCACAGGCATACATCAGAATTGAAGGTGAATTAAGCAGGAACACAGAAGCTAAGTGATAGGCTGCTAGGACACACACAGACTCCTATTCGCTCAATTGAGCGTGAAAGCAGTTTATCACACCGTTGCCAAGATGGGCCATCGGCTCATTTACAAGAATCAGCTAATCAAACACCACCGCTCTTCAACAACACCATCAGCACCGGAGCAATTTCTGCCGTCGTCATGACGACCACAAACTCTCAAGGGTCAAGGGTCTAACCGTGGTGGTTAGCAGGGGTTAAAGGAGGGAGGGGGACTAGTTAGCCCGCATCCGGCTAACACACAGGCCCCCGACCGTGTGGCCAAACAAGAGGCGGCGAGGGGTCTTTGCAGAACGCCCGAGAGCAATTAGCATTGATGGCGCTTTAAGCATGTGGAAATGAAGGCCAGTTTTGGTATGCTAAAGAGAGCTGAAGAGATGATTCTCAGCATGAAAGAGCCGATGAATAGTGAGTGAGTGAATGATAGCGGAGGATAGAGAGAGAGAGGGGATAGAGATGCAGAGTGTGGGAATTGAGGGGTGGGGGAGTCAGCTCTCTTCAGGCTGGACCACACAAACAGTTCAGGAAGTCTTAGTGGATCTCCTTCATCTGGATTAAACTCATCTCTTACTGATCTCTGAAACTCATCCGCCGTTCCAGATGGTCGGACGCATGGATGACAGAATAAAGATGGCTGCCAGCCGGAGGAGAGAGTCAGCATCTCATAAGATCATACCGTATTCTAAAAACATTTAATCAACAGATCTTTAAAACAACAGATATTAAAAAACAACTTTCACAGATCCTACCATCTGAGTCACATGTGACTGAACTGGAGAATCTTCCATGACTCTTCAGGTACAGGAGCTGTGCAAGGCAATGTCTGATTTAAAACGCACAAACAATCCAGTGTAAATCTTATCACTAACTCAATTCTCTAATAAATAAAAAAAATACACAGACACTTGGCCGATATCAGCTAGAGACGGATTGGCAAAAGACTTCAGAGACGAGATCTGAACTCAATATGACCAGTAGAACACTGGCACTATACTATCCACATCAACCACAGCGCGCATGCACGCACACAACCATTTCTCATGACCAGCTCCTGCTTCCTAAACATAATAACAGATTTACAAAACAAACTAGATTTGTTTAAAAATGTAATAACAATTTTGTATTTTTAGGAAGCAGTGTGATTGGGCAAACACATGTACCTCTGATAGACACTCTGACACACATTCTCTCTCTCTCTCATTCGAAACACACACACATACACGTGCACGTGCACGCGCACACGCACACACACACACACACACACACACACACACACACGCGCATGTGTGCCCAATCACACAAATTCGTACACAGGTGATTAATGTTGTTGATTATCAGTGTGGAAGTGTGTGTATCAGCAGTGTAAACTATGAGCGTGGGCGTGTGAACCGGACACAGTCAGACACTATCACAAGACTAATTACACATTATCAATGATAAACTCAACAATCACACACACACACAAACACACAGACCTGTGTCTCACACTCAATGTAAAGAAAAACTTCAGATACAGATGAAAGCTCCTCACATAATCACAATACTGTGAAGGATTTATGCATAAATCATCTTTATCAAAGTTCAGCACCTCATGTCATTTTTAACCTTGTGTTTTTCAGTCATGTGACCCTGATCGCAGCGACCGAACCCTTGTACCACATCACCTGTGGAGCCCGATGGGCTGTTAACGTGTTTTACACAATGACTAATAAATGACAAAACAAACACGGTCTCATTCAGACGGCTGCTGTTTAATGAGGGCCGTACAAACCAAACACAAAGAGCCAAAAGATAAGACCTCAACTATTAATAAATGAGGTCAGAGGTCACGTGATACGTTACATGAGAAAGGAAGTCACAAAACCGTGGGATTGGACAGAACTGAGCTGTCCATCAAATGTAGAGCGTTATCAGAAAGCTTAATTCATGAATGCTGATGTGTGGTTTTGTGTGATTGTATGAAGATTTGATGCAGAATGTCTCATGCTTTCCTCTGGCCGTGTTTCAAACAGGTCCTGTAGTGGTTTTACAGTAGCTTCTACGTTTGAGAGCTGAAGTATATCAGATGAGTCTCCGCATCCACACCAAACGGTGAAGAATAACAGCGTGTGACCTTCGACCTCTCCGGTCAGAAACATCTCTCTGGTCTAGACTAGACAAACACTAACACACAGTCATACTGAGAGATGACTGCGGTTATTACTGCTAACATCCCATCGGCAGACTCCTTCATTCAATTCCTGCATTGATCGTACACAATAAAACCATATAATACACTGACTTCAGATCATTTCCAATAGAAAGATAACAGAGAGATGTCTTGTGTCCGTGTGTTCTCGGGTTGATCTGTATGGTCGGCATGGCTCCAGCTTTAACATTGACAAGAACAGACTAAATTCCACACATGTGTGTGTGAGTGCTCGGACTCGCTCACAAACACAGCTCCACAAGACCCTTTATGTGAATTTACAACTCACAGCACATTCTCAAACACACTGACATTACAGGTTAAAACACATGTTCATAGATCACACCAAAATATCATACGACCAGGGCTTTTCACACACTTTCTATTCTTAAGACAAATAGTACAGAAGATTGTTTTTTTTCTTATCTTTTAAACACCGCGTCAGCTCCTGAACCATAATATTGCTCACAACGAGACGGGTTTAATAAAAGAACTTGAAACTACAAAAATATTTCATTTTTCTTCAGTCTGTAAAACTAATTTTGGATTTGAACTTGATTAAAACCTTTTTTAAAACTTTAAACTTACTAAAGTTATATTCTATTTTTGTTAATACAGTGTTTTTAAAATGTGTTAAATTGTTTTATTAAAAAAACCAGAATCAGAGTGATGTAAATCCAAAGCATTAATGTTTAATACAATATTACTACGTCACAGTGCTTTAAAGCTATTTAGAAATGATTATTAAACACATTTAAGCATTACGTATGTACCATGCATGAACAGGACTGTTGTGGTAAACACCGTAAAACTATCACAAAATGTTTGTGTCATGTGTAGTGAGGAGCTAAGACCTAGGAGAATTGGGTGTGTGTTTGTGTCTTATCTATTCATTTTTCTAATAAAAATGTTTTTTTGAATCCTGGTGATTTTCAGAACATCTTGTGTGTCACCTGCTTGACACTGAATATATCTCTCAAGAACTGCCCACTTTCTTTTAACTAACATAAACAGCAGCCAATCACAATATCTGTGATTATCAATAAACAAATTAGAAAAGTTTACATCCATAAATCCAAACAGAAATACTCACTTTTACAAACGCACATAAAACACTCTAGTGTTATCAGTGTGTGCAGTAGTTTGTTAAGTAATTATTGTTTGATTCTAGTGTTTTATTATGTGCTGTGATTGAATCAGAGCTGACCGCTCTGAAGGTCAAGCATCATTAGTTCAATGCCACTAAACATGAGATCTCAGTCAGCCCCGCCAGGCCGAACCGAACCTCTGAAAGGCCTGATTATAAATTCATTTGTTTGAGGAAGAAATCCATTATGGCTTTAGAATATTAAGACAGAAGAGACGGGTCAAAGCGTCTCATGGGAAGCGTAATGTGTGCTCTGTACAACACACAGTTTAACATATTCCTCTTCTCTATAAAGCATCTATGTGAGAGTTTGTGGTGTATGTACCTCGGAGGAAATGAGATTTCCAGCTCATGAAGACGATCATTAAAGATTGACAGCTCTTTATCAAACTCTAAAAGCTGGAAAAAGAGGGAGAGAAAGAGGGAGAGAGAGAAAGAGAGTGAGAGAAAGAGAGAGAAAATAAATATATGCATGAACATCATTATCTTCAGATTAATTGACACATATGTCAATCTAACAACTGTTAAGAGCGTTGTGTGTGTAATTCTCAAAGTATGCACAGATGAAATGAATAGATGTTAATATGTCATAGTTGAAATCATTGTCTATTCCAACAGTTTTTCAGCAGTCTGTGAAGAAAAGTGTTCAAGATGAGACAGAGAATCATAAGACAGTTACTTTTAGATCACCAGAAACTTCAACTAACAATCATATATAATTATGAAACACAGCTCAAGCGGTGTGTGTGTATGTGTGTATGCGTGTGTGTGTGTTCATCAATCATATGACATCTGTCTCTGTCTGTGAGATAGTAAAGTCATTAATCACACTGAAGAATAATTAGCCTATGTGTGTGTTCACATTAATTATCAGAAAAACAATCCACAGGTGCACCTGACATCTTCATCACTTGGTGTGTGCATGTGTGTGTGTGTGTGTGTGTGTGTGTGTGTGTGTGTGTGTGTGTGTGTGTGTGTGTGTGTGTGTGTGTGTGTGTGTGTGTGTGTGTGTGTGTGTGTGTGTGTGTGCGCATGTACCAGAACTGTTCAACAGTTTCTGAGGTTCAGAAGGGCATATGAACAACATTTATCACTTCAAACACACAAAAACACACTTACATGCACAAAAACACAAACATGTGAATGCATACGCAGCTTAAGATTGTTAGTAATAAAACACATTTAAATTTGCCATCAGTTTATTGAGTATTGTGGTTCTTGATCATTAAAGATTATTTAATGGTTCGTGTTAAATCAGATTTGAGTGAATCTCATGAAAACCAAGTCCAGGACATTTTTAACTCTCCCAAAAATATTTTCATTAAAAAAAATCACCAAAAATATGACATCTCTTATATATTTTATTTTAAAATATATATTTTAAGTATGGACACCGATATATTAAGTTAACAAGAAGAAACAATAAAATAAACTTCAAAGAATCTGAGACAGCTCATTGCAATGGTTTTGACATGACAAATAGTTTATGAAAGGTAAGAAATGAACCTATAATGAACTTCACAGAAAGCATGAAGCACTCATATTTATTTGTTGTTTATCAAAAAGTTTGATCTAAAGATTTGATATAAAAGTTTACATGTTACATTTTAACACATTTTAACTCATCTCTTTATACTGTATGTTCACTACTGAGGATGGGTCAGAGGTTCAGATTTCACAGATCCCTATCCTGTGTGTGTGTGTGTAATTCATTCATTGTAAATCCTCTGGTGGAAATTTCACACTTCATTTCATGTGGCTCAATTAAGCAGAATGATTTGGTCTGGTGGTCAGCAGTAAAAAGCTCACGATATACAGCTCTCGACCCTACAGAGCCCATGACCTTGACACTGTGTGTGAGTATGTGTGTGACTGTGTGTGTGTGCATGTACCAATAACCCAGAGCAGAATGACCAAACACCCCAACAAACCACTCACAATTCTAATCTCACCCTCAATAATCTCAGCAGGCTTTAAATCACTAATCTGAGGACAGACAAGCCTGCGAGAGCCCCGATGTGGAACGTCCAGTTTGGATGGAGCAGCGTCCCGTGCCATAATTGTGCATTGATTTATATGTGGTCAAACAGGAGCTCTGACAGCAACTGATGCTATTAACCAACACCAATAAGAGTCTGGAGAGACATCATTTCATTCACGTTTATACCTGCACTTCACTTTCATCACACGCACACACAGTGTGTTTAACTCCCACAAACACAGCTGGCGAACGTCACATGCATTAGGTTCTCTATCAACATCATATCAGTATGTTATTCTGATTTTGTGAACATTATTCATGAAATCTTTCAGAGTTCATATTTTAGTCACAAGACAAATGATGATTCTGTGACTTTTTATTTTGTGTGATTTTGATTAACACAGACTGGAAGTTCCCACAGCTTTCACGAAGTGTGTGAACAGATTTTATCTTATGTGACTATTTTCCTCTTGCTTCTCTTGGAAATGTCAGTAGAAGAAATTAAAACATAAAGGCTATTCTGTGAGTTTTATGATGTGTAGATGAATGCTGGAGTCTGTAAAGCGAGCTGTTTTTTCTCGTGTGTTTAGAGATGCTGTAGTGGGAATGACGGATGAAATATTTTTTTTAGGACACTTAAGAAGAGCATCTGAAGCGATGCAGCGAGTAGATGTCTCCTGCTTAAGGGGAGAGAGAGAGAGAGAGAGAGAGAGAGAGAGAGAGAGAGAGAGAGAGAGAGAGAGAGAGAGAGAGAGAGAGAGAGAGAGAGAGAGAGAGAGAGAGAGAGAGAGAGAGAGAGAGAGAGAGAGAGAGAGAGAGAGAGAGAGAGAGAGAGAGAGAGAGAGAGAGAGAGAGAGAGAGAGAGAGAGAGAGAGAGATATGCTCGGATACACCTGATAAAGTTTCAATAAAGACATAGTGAAGTAAAATCAATGTGAGTTAGTGGGGTGGGGTGCTTCACTACAAACACACACACACCAAGCGAGCTCTACGGCCCCTCGACGCAACAGGCCACAGAAAATTTAATCTTCCCAAATCCTCATCAGAGTGCTCCATCCTCACGGCCCGACAGCCGCCTGGATAATTAATTATACAATTTCGATGGCTATATCGACTAAACAAAGCTATTAATCATAGCAAAAGTCAATAGGCATGGACATATTCAATCATGTCCCGGCCAATGATTACTCCTCTCAAAATACAATAATTATTTTTGAGAGCTGCCTGGAATTAAATTTCTGTCAAGCCGGTACAACTCGAGCGGTTGATGAAGGATGCTGGGAGCGGAGCGGGGAGGGACATTCGTCCCGCTGGAGAGGTAGTTTGTTTTCCAGGGATCATAAGACGCTGTGTTTAAGTAGAGCGTGACCATCAGATTATCTCTCATATGACATCAAGACATTTATCTTACCAACACAGAACACACGCACCCACAGACAGATACTCACAAACACGCAGACAGACAGATACACATAAACATTTACACATGCAGACAGACAGATACAAACAAAAACTCGCACGTGCGCGCGCAAACGCACACGCGTACACAGGCACATAGCCACAAGCAGACAGTGCGATACACGCAAACACGCACTTACACAAACATGTCCACAAGCATGACACACACAGGCACATGCACATGCTAAAGTCATAAGAAAAGTTTTCTTAAACACAATGATTATGTGAAAGCCTTAATACAGCTTTACACATGTCAAATACACCCAACTTACAACACATACACACAATATGAAAATCTTACCCTTGTTCCATTGTTTTCCCGGAAAACATCCTGGTTGATGTAGTTAAACAACTTCTTTTCCAGCTGTAAGACGACCTGTAAAAACACACATCACAACTGAAATAAAACACTCACTGATGGTGCCTGATCCGTCAGTTTGTGATGATGACATTACAGATATATTCTGAGTAAAGCTCCCTTCTGTAATATCTGTGTGTGTGTGTGTGTGTGTGTGTGTGTGTGTGTGTGTGTGTGTGTGTGTGTGTGTGTGTGTGTGTGTGTTTCTGCATGTGCAATTGACCTTGTGGTCATTGTCTGATTCTCTAAAAATCAGTTTGTTGACTTCATTGGTGCCGTCCACTCGCACCGTCTGCATGGTGGCCGTGGAACAAAGACTCTAGATAAAAAAGAAAAGAATTTATTTTCTGCCTTTATATACATGATATTTTAATTTATTATGAATTTCACAATATAAAATTCTAATAAAAGGTCATCATCCACGAATCATGTTCTTCCAAACCCTCACATCTCATAACATGAAGACGGGACATCTGAACATCATTCGTAGGTTTTTTAGGAACAACAGAAGTAAAAAAACATCCATCTCTCTTTATTTCTCAGTATGTACTGACCTAAAAGACTGTGTGTATGGTTAAATTCCCTTTTGTCGACTCTTTTAACAATTAGTTAAACATTGGACCATCTGTGTTTGAGAAGACTTGAATGAGGTAATCCTGGACCGGCCGGTTCCCAGCGCACACAGCCGAGCTCCAGAAGCGATTGAAATTCAAAGCACAGATTAGCTAATCAGGTCAAGCCAATAAAACCGCCAGAAAAAACCCTTTGGAGAGAAATGTCACAAATCAGACGGGCTGAAGCACAGAGGAACGGTACATCAGAGCAAACAGCAGAGGGAAGACCCCCCCACCAGCCTGCTTAAGCTGCTTTCTAAAGAGAGAACGCTTCGGCCGGGACCAAGCTAATGCGCTTTACTCTCATTAAGCTGATTTTGTAATGAATAGCTTTAGATGAAGCGCTAGAGATGCGTCCACCAAGAGTCCTTCGCTGTGGACACACCCACTCAAACTCAGATTTTTTTTTACATTTAAAAATAAAAAAAGAAACTTATTTAGAGTCAGAGTCAGGAATGGAATAAAAGCCCAAGTTTAGCTGAAACTCAAATCACAGTCACTTGAGCAGAAACCTGCAGATTTAATCTCAAATCAAAAATAATAAAATCATCCATGTAAAGAGCAAAAGTGTTTTTACATTCACATGAATTTATTCTGTAATAATGACTGAAATATTGATCTGAGTTCAAATGAGTATATTATGAGCGTGAAGAGACAGGAAAATAATATATGAGCAGAGTGATCATGCTAAAGTCAGACAGAATTGATCAGTGATTGACCAATCAGATGTCACATGACTGACACTCTCTCTCTCTCTCTCTCTCTCTCTCTCTCTCTCTCTCTCTCTCTCCCCCCCCCCCCCCACCCCCTCTCTCTCTCTCTCTCTCTCTCTCTCTCATATAAACACAAAACATTAAGAGTCAGGTGTATGAACTGGCTTTGTGTTCATACACATTATTTGTAACTGACTCAGTTACTTAAACAGGTTTATCAAGAGGGTAAATGAACAATAATTTCTTATAAGTATGGATGTGTGATTTTGATAATGAAAGAGTTCTTATTAGTATAAATGTGTGATTTTGTAAATGTTAGTAATGTGTTTTTGATGCTTATAATATTTTCATCAAAATAGGTGATTCTGAACCAGAAACATTCTTAGAAACTGCTCGGTTTGTTACCCTCATTCTGACCCAGAGAGCCATTGGTTAATGTGACTGCACTATTAAGAATTCAGTATCTCACACGTATGCTTTCCCATCAGCCCCTGTGCCATAGGAAACTCACCACGCAGCAATGTAGGGGGTCCGTGCACTGAAAAGAGACGCGCTCACATAAAGACAGGACAGGATAAAGCCGCCTATTTATCTTGGCCAGGGGAACATCTGGGAAATCTCTCTAAAACAATGAGTACAGGGCCACGGGTGTCACTCCTGCGCTCAAATACCTCTGGGTCCCGGCCGACCGCGTTTGTTCATCGCGCCAAATAATGGAAGGGCCACAAATCATTGTGGGATGCGAGAGGTGCTGTGTGTGTGTGTGTGTGTTCGCCCCTCTGGTATTTAACCACTCAAATGGGCCATTCTCTAGAGCCCGGCAGGACAAATTGGCCGGCCTGGAAGTCTTTGAGAGTCAGGGCAGCGCAAGGAGAAAGAAGCAGGACTGAAACACAGGGAACAGCCCCATAAAAATTCATCACTTTGACCCGAGTGACCCTATCACCAGAGGGGAGGGGGGTCAGACACACCCAAAAAACTGTGTGTGTGTGTGTGTGTGTGTGTGTACCATCAGGACCATGTCACGCACATGCATTACATTAACACATACATCTTTTAAAGGCCTAATACGCTGTCCAACAACAATTTAAGGCATAATGTGACATGTAAGACTGTTAAGTCACTGTTTGTTGCTTCTTTAGATTTAATAACTTGTTTTGGTCACAGGACAATATCAATCCCAGCATGCATTGGGACAAGCTGAGTGAAAATCTACAACAAAAATATTTAATTCAACTAAAAATACGATCTAAAACTAAAAAGAATGTTTAAGGTCAGCAGAGTTTGGAACAGGGCCACAGACACTTTAATATATCTTCTATTAATCTTCATAATGAATCTATTTAAAGATGAATAAAAATTTAATAGCACTTTTAACCCGTCACACACACACACACGCACGCACGCACGCACGCACGCACGCACGCACGCACGCACACACACACAGCTCTGGTCAGGAAAGTGAGCAGATGTTTCATTGTGTGTGTGTGTGTTGTATGTCAGTAAGGGGGTGTGTATGTTGACTGGTTTAAGTGAGTTAAGAGATTCATTGTTTTACACATTTATTCCACCTGTACATACACACAAATGAGCAGATGAAGTGTGTTAAAGACTCCTGCTGTTTCTGAGCTCTGCACAGATGGTCAACAAACTGTTTAATCTCTGTTGAGCTCCACTGACACACACTTCATAACACACACAGATCTACAGTGACCGGAGTATGATAGAGTATAAAAACACCTGATCAGATTATCAGTAATACTACCACATCAAGAAATCTTGGTTTGAAATTTCACTCACTAAAGAAAACTGTTTGACTGATGAATGTTAGTGATGAATGTAAGTTTATACGTATAAACAAAATCTATATGAGATTGTTATTTGTAAAACACACACTAACGTCAGTTTTGGTAAATATATTTTGATATATTTTGTTTGACTTTATCACATTCTGAATATCTAAAGTGATTTTACTTCTACAATAAATGTAATTTTAAGAATATTTCAAGGATGTTTACACTGAAAATATCCTGAGGATCTTGCAGGAATAACGGACACAGATTTTAAGATATTTGGTACAATGATATTGATATTGAAGTGAATAGATGAACATTTGTGGTCTCTCAATACTGCTGAATAATGGCCGCTCAGAAACAAGTCACTTTCTCTCTCCCTCTCTGCCATTAGTTTCATAAACTCATACCATGAGATTCACACAATGACCAACACTTCATTAACACAAACACCTCTCTGATGCTCAATTGAATGAGTCAAAAACAGGGTGGTTTCACATCCCAAATTCACAAATAAATGTTAATTTCTATACATATAAACAGCATGAACTTATGAGACAAAATTATCTGTCCGAAAAAAAATTCTGAAAAAGAATTTTGCCATGAATGACTCGCTCTCTAGTTGTTCAAATCTGTATAAAATTCTTTGTTTTTATGCTCATAGAGAAAATGTTTGGAAGAATGATTGTAATCAAACAGTTTTTCCTACCATTGTGACTGATCTTTTCCCTGTCCTACATTCTTCTAAATATCTAATTTTGTGTAGACAAGAACAAAGAGGCATACATTTATTTTTGTACAATATTAGTTATGTTGATCCAAGAACTGTTTGGTTGAAAGCATTCTTCAGCTGTCACTGAATAATATTAAAATGTTGAAAATGAGCCGGTGACATGTTCACAGGGTTCTGAGGTCTTTGTGAAGTGGTTTTGACTGATTTTTCATGGTCGTCCCTCTGACTGTGGCCTCCCCTCATGTCTTTTATAAGTAAAGCTAAGAAACATGATGTCGACCGGACACCATGAAATCAGGAACAATGATGTACTCCCGCCTCAATGAATCTGACTCTCTTGCACTGATCTGACTTCAACACCAGAAATAAAGCTCAAACAACAAACTACTGTGACATTACCACAACGAGAATCACTTCAGCTTCACCCAAGAAGAGAAAACAGCTCAGCCTCACAGAAGAGAAAGAACATCCCTTTTGTTTTCAGTATCTGCACGTGATGTGAAAGGTACTCTTGTTGTGTTGACTGAATAAAACTTTACACAAACCTTTAACATTTAATAACCTCTCTGACAGACAGATGCTGGACTGCTCTTGTCCTGTCTCACAGATAAATCACCAGAGGAATTAAAGGACGAGAGGCCATGAATTCTCAATGTGCCACTTAATGGCTCTCTTAAATATGATGGGCGAGCGGCAGGACGCTAGAGAACCAGAGAAGAGCGTTTAATGTCAGTCAGTCAGAGCTGAAATGCCACAGTCCACACCAAACACACAGAAGAGACGTTCAGACGCGGATCTCATCTCAGCTATCTTAAGAGTCATGATGAAAAGAATCTATTCACATAAAATCTTGTTGCACCCAAATAATTTATATAAAAGATAGAAATAAAAAATATGTTTAAACATATATTTTGAGGTCATATTGTTAAAACACCTCTAAAGTATCTAAAAAAACTTTTATTTAAACGATTGAATTTATTCTTTAAAAGTAACTTACACATGGTATTTTAATTTTAGTATATTTTGTCATTTTAAAAACTGAATGATGTGTTGAAACAGAATTAATTACAACACACAATTGAATGTGTATGTGTAAATAAGTAAAAATTTTAATCTGTGAATTATTGATTGAGATTTTTTACATTTACTTAAGACATTTTATAATATTTATACCAACTGTTTTTCATTTTTGTTCATGATTCAGTTATTTTCTTTTATGTTATTATTTGTATGATATTTGTCGTTTTAATATAGCCATCCTTGTGATGTCTATGTCTCTGAAATATATAATATTTTCCTAGTTAAGTAAAAGATAAACAAAAATATAAATTAATTGTCAATATTTTATAGTGAAACGCGTGGACTGTGTAAGAAGGTCCATAAACTGATTCTTGAACATTTTTGTTTAAGATTTGCATGCCTAAAAAGTTAGGAAAACGTGGATCCCCAATAGAGTTTGCCTACAAAAATGCATTCAAAGCAGTCTGAGATTTCATATCCTGCTCTTTACAGACAACCCAAAATAAGAGTTTTGCTGGTTTTATCCAGCTGTAACTACCACAATGACAATAACTGCTGAGAATCTCCATCAAACCCACCCAGACAATAAAACCACATAAACACACACATTTGAAAGAGAAAAAGAGATGTGTGTTTGTTGAGAAAATGCTCTACAACACAAGAACACTTGAGTATGTGACACAAGGAAACACTAGAAAACTCTCCACATGGACACTCCTGGGGGGTCCTGTGATGTCTGTGCCAGGCAGACCCTTCACGCCCGGCTCCACGATGAGCTCCACGGGCCTTACGGAGCGTGCTCAAATGGCCTGTTGTTAATGAGGCTGTGAGAGGAACAGCCTGTGGCTTTTCTTCATTCTCTGGCTGTTTTAATTAGACTGATTAAAGGCGAGATGTGTGACGCTCTTTGTTAAAGCTTTTAAATGTAGAAAAACACAGACAGAGAATACAAGTGTTTGTTCATCAGATGAATCCATCAGAGGGATCATGTGGGTTTATACGGACCGAACCCTGCACCACGCTGTTTACTGTGCTTAATAAATTAACACATCATTACATAAGTCTTCCTTATGAACTACAACACAGACAAAAGACAACACACACACACACACGCACAAAAACTGAAATATCCATCACAAGTAATGATGGAATTACCGTGTTTGAGGGTGCAGGGTTCAGTTTGAAGAAGTCATTGTACCTAAAACCTGAGTTTGTGAGTGTGTTTTCTGCTGTGTATGATTTCAAGCATGCACATTGTAGTGTGGTGCATCACATCTACAGTTCTGATGGTTCTGGATTAAGATAAAATGTGTGTAAACACAGATGTGTAACAGCGTGTCTGTGTGTTCACGGCTGGGTGGACAGGGTCACTGTCTGTCCCATGAAACACAGAGTCATTGACTAATGGATGGATGTGTCCCAAAATTAATTAGCCTGACTAATGTAGTGTGTGTTTAATGTGTCTGTCGCCTTTGATTTATGACGGGCCAAATACACAAACACTGTGTGTACATGACATGGAGTCTGTTTCTGTTAGAATGTATTAACACACACACACGCACGCACGCAGATGCACACACATGCGCGCACACACACACACACACACGCACGCACGCACGCACGCACGCACGCGTCTCTCAAAACATAAGAGCTGGTGCACATACTGGTACACACACTCCCCATCACACAAACACGCATTACACCTGTCTATCATCAAGTTCACATGTAGGAGGACATTGACTTGTTGTTTTTATATTTTTGGCTTTCCAAATAATTCATGGTAAGCAAAACTGTCACCAACTCTGAAGGAAGAACCATCATTTACTCTAGTGAAACAAGATTTCAGAAAAACAAGATTATGCTAAATAAAAAGTAATTAATGACAACTAAAACTAAAATAAAATAAACAGATAAAACAAATAAAAATGTAATGAAAACATAATTTTCCCATCCGGCGGATATTAGTCTTAATGCTCTCATATAAACGGAGAAGAGGAAGCACAGACATGTAGCCTATTCTCACATAATTCCCTAACAATCAAATGTTACCTCGAAACTCATTTGAAATGTTTTTATAACATGCCACTTAGGCCTAAAGAACCCAGCGAGACAAGGAAAAAGGTAATGACGAGATCTAATTTAATTAGAAGGAAAAGTACATTTTAAATAATATTATATAGAACCTTTAATGCCACCAGAATAAAAATGAATTACATTTTAAGACTAAATTAAAAAAAATGAACAAACACTAGTCAACACACCAGAATAACATTCATGTGTAAGAAAGCAAGCAAAAAACATATTCACACTTTTCAAAGTAATAAACTTCACACACATGCACACACTTTTTTCTCAGTATGAGTTTCACAAAAACAAACTCAAATGACATCTGGTCATCAACTAAGAAGCTCTTCAAATGTTGAAAAATGAAAATTTTATGACCCCCGCGCTGCTCATTAATGAGCAGTTTACATCACTCATTTACAGCGACCCCACCTTTAATTTCATGCTGTTCGGCCCTCAGACAGACAGAGGACAAAGAAGCAGAGATTGATGTTTGAGCGTGCTGCCCCGTGCACTTTCCAGCGCAGCAGACAGGGGGCGTGAGCGCTGGTCGAGGAGAATACACTCCAATTTTAAAAAGCACAAGTTATGTCACAAGCTCAGTAGATCAAGTCGGTAATTAACCCCCCCCGTCGGCCCCTATCAATTCTGAAATTGGAGCGGACTTAGGAGTGTGTACCATTTTTCCAGAAATTAAATTTACATTCTATTAAGTTTAATTAGGAGGGATTTTAAATATACTAGAGTCCAGGCGTTCGGCCGCGGCTCTGTCACGACACAAACGGATTCACTACCATCGGAGCCCCGAGGTCCCGTCCCATTCCAACATGCATCTCTGCGCTGTCACCGTGTACTGCGAGGCCACGCTGAGCACATGGCACACAGGTGCTCACCTCTCATATCTCACACACACACGCTATCTCAGACTGATCACAACTCAATAAGATATGACAGGTGATTTCATGATATTCTTATACTGTCTGTGTCATTTTATTACACAGCTAAATAAAAGACCATGAATCCTGAACATATTTAACCTTCAATCCACCTGCAGCACATTAACACAGTCTCACTCACAGCTACTGGACTGAAAAAATACCAACATACATTTCTGTGTTACTACTGAGAGAAACAGACAGACAAACAGACTGAAGTACAGACCTGCAGCAGAAGATCTGAGACACTCTTGTCATTTGAGTTGGGTCAGTAAGTGAAGCACTTAGAAATCACATTTTCTTAAAAAACATGTTGATATTTCAGCAGGAAGTATAGACAGTCTGAAGAGAAAGCTTGATCAGGATTATTGAAATAAAAATGTGTGACGATGAGCACGCGTGTAAATCCATCCCCAGTTAAACTGCTGCACAAATCAATACAACAGCGCTGACATCACACCAACACTAATTGTGTGTCTGACGTTAATCGCCATTAAAGTGTTCAACTGGTTTCTCACGGCCACATCTACACTTACACACAGACATCTATACAAGTCATCATCTATTTTAATAACACATGACATCAGACAGTCACGTATGTGCACACAAACTGTCACAAACAGGTAAACATCACAAATCATAAAGCAGTGTTTACTAGAAGAGAAAGTGTGTGTATATGTGCATGTGTTTGTGTTTGTGCGTGTATGTGTGTGTGTTTGAGACACAGTCAGTACCTGCCAATCCTCTGCAGGTAATGAATCACATACGCTTGAGTATCCATTAGCAGATTCTTATAAAGTCAGAAATAAATACCCTGTTAAACTTCTATTAACATTCTGCTCAAAGTGCTTTTTTACAGATGAATTATTTATTGAAGTCAAAGCATTTGTCTCGTTCACAGAAGAGATATGAGATATCAAGCTGAAGGTCAGAAAAACTCTTTACAGTAAGGGTTTATTTCTTAACATTAGTAAATATATTAGCTAATATGAACAATATAGTTTCTCAGCATTTATTTTTATTCATTGTGTTTATTTACATACGTTTACAAACTATATTAGTTATGTTATGTTACCTTTAGTTATGTTAACAAACTACATTAAAACATGCAAAATACAATTAAAGTAAGATTAATAACTATTCATACTGTTCACAAAATATTTTTATTCAAAGGGTTTTTATTACACTAAAAACTATTTTGATTTTAAAAAAAATTCCTTGACAAAAACATGTTTTATTGTGCATTCCAATAAATCTCAATTATACTCAACTTGGAGTAAAATAAAGCTAATTAAAACAATATTGCACAATTAAAACATGATTTTTGCAAATAAACACTTTATTCCACGCTCATCTGAAATCAATTTAGCAACCAGAATAATGTTTTTTCATATGTTCAAATAAAATGAATCACATAAATAATTCCTATGGCTTAGTGCTTAGAGCATAGCGCAATGCCCGTACAATAGGTTCGATTCCAGAGATAGCACATACTCAGAACCAAAAGTAAAAAAATAAAATCTGAAATCCTTTCAATCTCTGTCTATACTATCTTCAGATCTCTTCTCCAGCTGTAAAACCATCATGACAAATGCAGAGCATCAGCCACAAAGATCTGAGATCAGGACATCAGAAAACAGGACCGGAGTGAGACCGGTGTGATTCTGCAGAGGTGCTTTATGGCTATCATTAGAGGACTCAGAGGTCCAGCTGTGTTTGCTGACCGGCCCTCATGTGTATTGTTATGTGATGGCTCTTCTCTCACACACTCACACTCTTTGTGTGCTAATAGCAGCATTTTAAAACACAACACGGCACAATAAAGAGCGTTTAGCAGGATCTGTAAGGAGGGCCAAAGCTTATGAAGTTTCAAGTGCCATATGTATAAAACATTTGAAACAAGACTTTAAATAACTTTAAATAAGACTGTTGAATGAGTGCATAAAATATGATCTTACACGCATGTTTAACATTCGTGAAACCGTGCTTGGTACTCTCATCAAATCTGAAACGATACCTGTCATTTGCATTATTAAATAAATAAACCTGTATGCCTACTTCTGAAATTTCTTATCAGGGTTGATAAGCAAATAACACTGAACACCACTGACTTCCAACCTATGAACACAAAACCTTTTCTCAAAATATCTTCTTTTGTCTTCCATTGAAGAGATATGTTTACTGTGTTTAATGTGGAGGTACAAACAGACGATGATGACATAATTTTGTTGTGTAATAGGTCAGGTAAAATACTAGTATCAGTAGTATGCGAGTGAGAGTGTTTCACGCTTGCGTCTGCCTCTCACTCACCTCAATTACCCGCTTGGAGTCCAACCTGAAGTTAAAGTCACCGAAGATGAAATATGGAACTCTTTCATAGCGTTGATCTGTGATCCTGCAGAGAGAGAGAGAGAGAGAGAGAGAGAGAGAGAGAGATGGAAAAGCTGTCAGTCAAACACAACTTAACTCTGTAGAACACCTCCACCTAGTGGTGTCCATAACCTGACATGATGTTTAATAAGAAAACTGATAAGTGTATTTAGGAGTTCAAGCATTACAAAATGAACTGTTGACCTCATTGAGATAAATGTGTGCATTTCTAAACATAAAAGCAATAAGCACTCAAGTGCATCTGAGTTTTGCGCATAAATGTGTGAGGTGGTTTTCATTCAGATTCATGAAGTCCAGAACTCAAGAGTCACAGACCCGGTGTCTCTCCGCCCTCTTAAAAAACGCACGTTAAATGAGAGATAATTAACTCCTACAGCAAATAATTTACTTGAGTGAGATGAAGCATTATCTGCAGTGTGTGTGTTGGATTAATGGAGAGAGAACGCTAGCCGGCTAATCGCTGGGATAAATCTCAGCTCTCTCTCAACACCTAATAACAATGTATTTATGAGCCTGTAAAAGCAGCGCTCTCTGCCTGCGGGCGGCTCTCATAAAACACACACCTCTACATCTCAAAATGCTTCATCTGCATTTCACATTCAGTCTTTAGAGAGTTTTGATGTCATCACCCATGATCATCTGCAAAATCAAAGCCAAAATCAAGAACAATTATATGCATTTTATCTTTAAAGGATGAGCTGGAGCAAGTGTAAAACTATAAAAGCTGTACTTTTGTCAGTGTCAATGGCCCAGCGCCAACATGTAGTGCAAGTGCACTTTAGGCCGGATTTGATACCCGTCCCGAGCATCCCTTACTTTTCCTGCTCCCCAGTCTCTACCAGACTGCTTTTCTGTCTGCCCTCTACTGTCCTGTCCCATTAAAAGGCCAAGAACATAACTTAACAAATAAATAAAACACTGCACTACACATCTCATGATGCACTTCAGCAGTTGGGGTGCAGAGTGTATAAAATATTTTTTATTTTCAACAGAATGACAGACTGCTGAAATTAAAAATAATAGATAATCTCTCTGTCTCTCTAGGTCTCTCTTGGTCTCTCTAGGTCTCTCTTCGGTCTCTCTTCAGTCTCTCTTTGGTCTTAGAGTAGAGGCATGGGAGTTGGGTCAGAAGGTAATGTTGTGTTTACACACTGGCTTCCTAAAGCTCTGGCGCTGTGAAGGTTTGACTTTGACCCCAGAGCTGTGGGTGTGAATGAGATGTTAGGTGGGGGGTCTGTGGCGTGCTGCATGGGTATCACATAAACACAAACAACACACAGTTTATACTCCACAAACAACATGCGTGGTGGTCAGCACTTATACAGGGTGCTTGTGTGCTTCCATGCGTGTATGCCTGCATGTCGTATCTGAGAGAAACTGAGAATGATTGGCATGTGTCCCAGTAAACTCATTGTATAGACATAAGAAATAAACATTATTGTTAACATGGTAAAGGTGTTCGTAAAGCCCAAAACAGATTCCAGCATGCTGCACATCCAAACACCTTCCTGGTCACAATACATGCAGTAAATGGGACAGACACCTGTGAGCTCGCTGACATCAGTACTGCTGTTGAGACGCTTAAATGACACCAGTAATGCAGCTATTGTCCACATGTGTGTGTGCTGATGAATGTCCTCATTGACGGTCAGAGGCCTCCTGAATGACCTTTCACCTTCAGAGATGACCACCCTCTGACTGCACTGAGCTCAACATTCCCTCTCTGTTGTCAGGTGTATTTGTGCGTGTGTGTGTATAACACAATAAAATGTTCAAATACTTTATCCACAGAATGTATTTCTTCATTTAAATATTGAAACAATCGAACACAACATAATTAATATTTTGATCATGTTTAGTGGTTATAATGTAATTTTATGTGTTGTCGTTGTCTCCTCTGTGATCTTGTGTTCTGGACATTAGTAGCACAAATGCTCTACAGACTCCGATGACATCCGACCTGATGTTTGTGTGACGCTGTTCTTCAGCTCATGTGTGTGTGTGTGTGTGTGTGTGTGTGTGTGTGTGTGTGTGTGTGTTTCTGCCTTTTGACAGCATTTAACTGTTGGAGTGAAAGCTAATACTCAGCATGAATGACTTTCAGTGTGTATGTGTGTGTGTGTGTGTGTGTGTGTGTGTGTGTGTGTGTGTGTGCATGCTTGTTTGAGTGTGGGGTGTGAAGGGACCTTGCTGACTGATTAACCTTTGACCTCTAGGCCTCCCAGGGTGAGAAGGCAGCTAACAAAGTCAATGCTGATGGACATTAATACCTTCATTCACAAACCACACAGTAACACAGATGCTGAACGTCTACACGGCAGCGTCACCAGGGTCACAGGTTCAATTCCCGGGGAACGCATGCAGGGATACGCTTGAGATTAAGGCGTCTGGGACAAGCAGAAATAAAACTGTGCAATCATATATCATCTGACAGCAGGTTCATGTCTGTATAACACTGTGTGAGGATTTTCTCCTTCACTTTTAATTTTATAGGAAGGATTCAAATTAATTACTCATGAAATACTTTTTTATTAAAACATCTGAAAATCCTACCCACATGTGTGTCCGTACTCTTACTTACGGATCTGACTCTCATTTCTACTGCATCTTGGATTTTTGTTAAAACTTTCCACTTGTCTCTCTGTCTCTCTCTGTCTCTCTCACTCACTCTCTCTTTCACTCTCTCACTCTTTCACTCTCTCACTCTTTCTCTCTCTCACTCTTTCACTCTCTCTCTCTCTCTCACCCTTTCACTCTCTCTCACCCTTTCACTCTCTCTCTCTCTCTCTCTCTCACTCTCTTTCACTCTCTCTCTCTTTCACTCTCTCTCTCTTTCACTCTCTCTCTCTTTCACTCTCTCTCTCTTTCACTCTCACTCTCTCTCTCTCTCTCTCTCTCTCTCTCTCTCTCTCTCTCTCTCTCTCTCTCTCTCTCTCTCTCTCTCTCTCTCTCTCTCTCAGGCTGTTGTTCTGGGAAACGCAGGGGAAACATTGGGCTGCGAGGTTCTTTGAGTCGGCGTGACAGTTGATGGATGACGCTCCATAAAGTGACAAAGAATAGTTGTGTCGTGGCCAGAGCCGCCCGGCGCTTCCCCCTGGGAAACTAATTGCCCTGAATTGTTAACGGCAACATTATTTTTCTGCCAATCACTGCTTTTCAATGGCCCAAAAATGAGCATGAAACGAGCCTTTTGACTGAACAGAGGAGTTAAATGTCTCCAATGTTGATCAAATTAACTTCAGCGGCCTGACAATGGACTATATTTGTGTGAAAATAAAAGCAGGGGACAAAGAGGCCCTTTTAGCTCAGATTTCACAGTTGTGATGTAAAACCGCTTCGCCCTGAACCCGAGCACTTTTTCTGAATGGAAGAGCAAATGGAGAACATATCCACACTCACAAAAGACAGAGATCCGTACTGAATCAAAACAAATATGTTTTACATAATGTGGCGGGAGCGTATCCACTCATCTAAAAAACGCATTTCCTTACGAAGACTTATTTTAGACAGGATCTTTTACAAGATACAATCCAACACATCTGTCTGCTCGAGACAATTAACTGTGTTTAGATGTTAACATCAGTAGAGATACTGAGCTTATCAGAGCGACAGCCCGATTGGTTCTGGAGATAAGAACACACACACACACACGATAAAGAATGAGGCAAGGAAATGGAAAGTTAGACAAGATAAATAGTGAAAGCAGTGAGGTAAGGGTGAGTGTGTGCGGGGGTTAGAAGTTAGAGAGGGAGGGACAATAGCTCTAAAAGTCGGTTCCCAACGAGCCCTTGAATAGCAGCACTGTTGGAGGTAGCGGCCGGATTCAAAAGGCCGTTCAGTCACATTGTCCTCCCCGATCACACCCGTAGAATAGACTTTACTGGTGGCTGCCAAAAGGTTAGTACGGCCACTGAAAAGAGCCCAACATCATTCACTCGCTCAACCAGAGTTTTGGGGGAAGGTGTCGTGCGTGTCCTTTCCCACTCGAGAGGAAAGTCTTCATGTTGGCGGTCCGGATCTGCACCCCGCCCCTCCTTGGTAACAGCCCGAGAGCGAATGGAACATCAGCCATGCCGAAACATGCTTCCACCTAAACGTTTACTACCCACCCACCCACAAACCCTCCAACCGGGGGGTCTTCCTTTTCATACAATTCCGAATAAACACCTGCAAACGTAGAGCTGAGAGACAAGTGAAGGTTGCGAAAGAGAGCGTTTGGGTGACTCAGAGAACATTATATTATTTGGGAAAAAACAAGTGCTTACGTGTATTTATGGGATGAACTTAAATCAAGCTCAAGGTGACAAAAGAGCAGAAAAACAGCTCAAATTCTCAATGTAAGCAACAAGAAAGGTCCTTTTTAAACTTCATTATGGCTGTAAATCATAGTAAATTATAGCATAATAAAAATGGTAAAAGGTGCCGTGTTCTTAAACCGCGTCTACTTGGCTGTCCATTAAAACTCGTCCTGCCTCTCATTGTATGAGAAACTGAAGGAGCGAGTGGAAAAATATGATCTCCCAGACGTAAAAGCAGCACATCATTCATGAGACGTCAGAAAGCTTGATAACGTATGCTCAGCGTATGCATGCATTTATTTAAAGTGGATTTGTAGTTTACTGCGCAGGGCGACACATGACTGCTCATTGGAGTTCGAAATTGTCATAACATCGTACACACATCGGTACACCCACATAAAGATACATATACACAAACAAAGCCATATACACACACATTCGCCCACACATCATAGAATGCTGTTTTAATGAACCACAGCATTATAAATCTGTAAATCATTATAATCTGACTTGATTCTCGAAATGAATATATGACTTAATAACATTTCTACATAAGTGTTTTCCAATTGTGTTCTGCTTGCAAGTAAACCCACATCACACACATACACACAGTTCTCACCGGTCCAGAGTGTAGCCGAGAGCTTTCTGTCTCGTGCCTGAGTAGACAGATGGACTCTTCTCCCACGCCACCAAATTAGATGCATCATGAAACAGATGAATATCCACCAGATCAAAAACACTAAACAGAGATGAAGGGAAGAGAGAAGTTCAATAAAAAAATAATACAACCGTTAGCAACTATAACTTCATTTAATAATCATGGGTCATAATGAAAATATTTATCCATCTATTTTATTTGAATAGAAATGAATGTCCATCATATTGCAATCACAACTTAAAAGATTCGTGAAATGAAACATATTTATATTTGCCAAAATAAAACAGCTTGTCCAATAAAAACTTTGTTCTGACATCATTTATTCACCCTGATGTCAATTAATACCTGTATGCCTTTATATCTTCTGTAGACAGGAAAACATATATTTTGTTTATAAATAAAAAGCAATAAAGTCAATATTGTCAATAAAGTCAATAGTGACCAACATGTTTTAGTTACTAACTGTTTTTAAATTATATTTTGAATTCAGACAATCAGTATTTACCTAACAATAAGAATATATACAAAGAATATATATAATATAAATCCATATTTAGTTTTAACTGTATTTTGTAGACGTATTGCATGCTCTTTAAGTGCTAAATGCCTTAGAATAAAAGCATCAGCTAAATGAAAACATGTAAACATGTAAAAGGTTACCCAGGGTTTTACATAAAGCGATAGCTCAGAATAAAATGTATGCAGAAATTTTTCTGGGGAATAAAGTGCAGCTTGTCTCTGACCCTTGACAGCTTACACAGCTTGTAGAAGTAAAGCACTTGTGTTAGAAGCTGATATAGAGAGCTGTAATCAGTTTAAAAGTGACACAATCCCAGCGCTTCAGAAGAACAGCATGCTAAGCCTGTTATTCCTCTGTCACCGTTTCATTAGCGTCCCCTCCGGCCGAACAACATCACCATTCTGATCTCAACCCTTTTCTTCTCATGTCATGCCACTATTCAATTATCCTCCTTTTCCCTCTCTCTGTCCCTCTCTTTCTCTCTCTCTCTTATACATTCTGCACAGGTTCAATTGTATGTAATGTTTTCTGTCATCTGTCATATGGAACTGAACGGCTAACATGATTAGCTCTAATCTAATTCTGGAACTGTAGAAACCCTCGCAGACCCACAGAAGAGCGACTGGTCCTGCTAACATCAACCTAAAGTGAGACTTTTATTCATATGGAATCTGAGTTTGTGATCAAAAAATTTCTGAAATCAACTATTTTTGTGCTTTAAACCTTCTCAGTCAAAAGAATGGACCTAAAATAAAATTATGAATCAGAACCTGTTCGGTTTGATTTAGTGAATTATGTGTTCTCTCTAGTAAATAAACAGAGCTAAAACTCACCAGTCAGCCAGAGACCACCGGGTCCTGATGAAACCTTTTCTGGACCACTTGCACTGCAGGAAGAGAAACATTACATTAATAATGTGTCACTCAATAAAGTATCATGAGTAAAACATGATGAGCATAATCCAGCTGATCACTTTGGTTAGTTCTTGTGGCTTTATTCCTATTTTTAATAAAAATGATGGTTATATTCATAGTTTCAAGTAAATTTTAGTTCCAATTTTTTCAATCAGGTTTTTGTTGCAATGAAGTTTATCTTAGTTTCTATTGCAGTTAAACATGTTCATTAAGTTTAAGCAAATAATACTTAGTCCTGCATGCTTCGTGTGTGTGTGTGTGTGTGTGTGTGTGTGTGTGTGTGTGTGTGTGTGTGTGTGTGTATCACGTGATGATGTCATCCTGCAGATGAGAAAATCATGTCTTTTACTTTTCGTTTCAATGACAGCTCTTGGGAAATGGCAGAGGAAGTTTTGACTTCTGAATGTTTGGGTGGCGCAGTGAACTCTTTGGATCTGAAGAGATCAGGAACATGTAATTTCTCGTGATTTTAGGATGAGTTTGATTTAGACCCGACAGAGCAGTCATTCACGAGAGTCTCTGTTCTCGCCCGCGGCAGCATGTGTAGAATGGACAAAAGCTCTGTGTCTCTGCTAAACGATCCAATCAGAAGGCTGATCTCATAGCACATGACACACCATGCTGGCCGTTATTAAATGAGAGACAAATTGATGCAGTGAGTGTCCTGAATACCAATGCAGAAAAATAAAATAAATAACCTCTCTCACTAATGGAGAGTTAACTGCAGCGATGAATAAACTAATTACCGGCCGGGTCACATCATTACAAATTGACTAATTTTATTTAAAAACTCTGATGCAAATTAAAGGTCCAAGAGTGATTTGATTGCTCCTCACATCTTTCAGAGCGCATTAGAGCAAGATGAACTGTATCAAATTCAATTACATTTGCATACTTGAATTAATCCTAAAGCTACAGTACGACCCATGAGCTACATGAGGTCAATATAAACCTGTTTCAGTACACACACAGAAAACAAGACATCAGGTGTTTTACTTCTCTACTTTAAACAATTTCTGTATATAACCTCTTCTGACACGTTACACAAAACACATAATAAATGACCATGTGTATGTTTGATCATGTGTCATCATTACATAATAGATGTATGGTAAATTCAGTCTTTACTCTCATAACACCACAGTACACGATTTTTATCAACTAAAAAAAGACTCATAAAATGCTTTGTCTGTACAGCTGTCTTGAAAACTACGTCTTATTGAAAGGTGTGAATGTTCTAAATCTACTTTTTGCAGCCGGTTTAGAATGACAGGACGATGAACCATCAATGACAGTTTTTTTTCATTTTAAGTGAATAACCCAGTAAACACGCTTCCAGAGAAAGGAATGAAAATATCACAGCCAATCTGGTCGCTGGACCGGTCACTCTAGTGGACACTAGAAAGGTCACAGCATGCAGGAGGTGACAGTGATGAACGGACGTCCCATCCAGAGAAATGAGAGAGAAGCATCTAAACATGGACACGGGGGTGTACGAGAGCGAACGGGGAACTGCATAATCTCATCTCTGGCGTCCACTAGACGATTCGACCTCTATCAGGCCTCGGAGACGTCACGGGCCGCTGAGGTGGATCGGGAAGCTTTTTCTGACCTTTCTAATATTGTGCTTGAGAGATATGCCACGTCTCATAAATAACATCTCACAGCTGCGTCCCCACAGTCACGCAAGACACCACACAAGAAATAACTAACAAACACAAGATCTGATTGATGAAGACCGGCGAGGATCTTTTCCATCTGTCACGGTTCTATCATCCGGCTCAGATTAAATAACACATCATCATCAGTGTGAGCTCAAGGACTGATCATCTTCTCAATCATTATTGGTTTGTCTTCTGGAAAACATGAAGACATCTTACTACGATGCATCAGATTTTAACACACTTCCTGGAAGACACAATAAAAGATCATGTTTGTCATCATCTACGAATGATTGGATGTTTTATAATGAGAAAATGAATCATGATACAGACACAGTGCAGAAGAATATATATTGTCATGAAAATGCTGAAAAAAGCACAAAAATATTTTTGCTTTTAATAAATTAAAAAAGCTGAACAACCCTCATGGATTAATGCTTGTGTCATAAGAACACAGCGCATGAGTCAAATCAACTTCAAATGCATTATTATATACAGCCATAGAAAAATATTTTTTCATCCAAATTTTTATAAAAATAGTGTTTCTATTGCAGAAAAAAGTAAATAAACAGAAACTTAATTTTTTTTTTAAATTGGTTTATAGTTACAGAATACTATTTTCAGGTGATTTTTCTTACAGTTTCATCTGTCTTGTTGTGATTCTGAACTAAAATCATCATAAAACATCTAGAAAAGACAATTTAATGAAGAATTGGAACTGTCTTTTTATTTTTTTCTGTGGCTGCATCCTTTTCATAAAGCTCTGATGCAAAGATTTGATATGAATAAATGAAAATTCCTTCAGATATGGTGATCGAAGGCACAAGTGAAGCATCTTTTTCTGGAGACTAATTGAGTCTTTCAATTAATACCATCCCACATACAGCCATAACTCACATCAGGGGTTCTGAAAGCAGACAGGTGGCACTCACCTGTCATGTTGAGGGGGACAGGAAATACATCCCACATAAAAATAAGGATTTCATTTGAAACAACTAATTTTAATGCCAGACACACCCAAACATGACAAACACTGCACTGAACTCAAGGACTGTTGATCAAATGAAAGTGATGTCATCATAACGGGTGGTGGTGTATCAGTGATGTCATCAGCTACGGAAAACTCAACTCTAGAAAAACACAGAACTCTGAGTTGACCACCCCTCATCTGGGCTCAAAGTAACATATACCGTACTTTACAAGTCAGCCAAAATTGGGTGTCAATTTGTTTAATAAAATTGTTTCATATATCAGGAAGGTAAAAAATGTCTGAGGCAAGTTTTCTAAAAGCACTAAGAGCATTCGAGACCCAGGAAAGCTCTTAAACACAGAAGCAAAGATCTCATCCAAACAGAGGCGCGTCTTGTCCCACAGTCGCTGTTAATAGCATTCCTTTAGGGAGTTAGATGGATGGCGAATCCGGGCGGTTTCATCTACTAAAAGACAGCATAAATCACGGAGCACGGAGCAGGATGAAGCCGAGGTTATCGCCAGCCTGCCCGCCTCATGAGAAACCTGCATTAAAGCATTAGTGAAATTAATTCATCTTTCATAAGAGGTTTGAGCGTATCTGTGATCTATGATAACAACCAATTTCTCACTACTGAGCGAGAGAGAGTGAGAAAGCCCTTGATAGACTACACAAATCTGCTGCTTTAAATGGGCTAACATTATGTGGAGTGCTGCTCTCCAGAGCATCGGTCGAGATTCATGAGGCGTTCGCGGAGCCACTTAAATCAACGCGTTCAAACTTTTGCCTTTCTATGTTTTCTGTCTCTCTCGCATCCGCGTGCTGTTCGTCTGAAGGTGTGGCGGCTCTGTAATTACTTTCCGATCGTGTGGAAATGCCTCCTGTGGGAGATAAAGTGAAGTGGGATGTTACTCGTGAAAGAGGCGGAAAACGGTAGCAGCGCGTGAAAGGGCAGCTTAGTCTTTTTTGCATATATTTATATGATGAGAGCGACCGAGCGCGGGTAACTGATGGCAGCGGGGAATAACACTGACACCAGCTCTTTATTAGTATATCACGCATACACACACACACACACACACACACACACACACACACACACACACACACACACACACACACACACACACACACACACGTACACGCACAGACATACACACACACACAGGTGTCACAGTGAAATGGAAGAGAAAACCACTCTTGGGCATCAGACAGCCGCACTCTTAAAGAAAGAAAAGCTTTAAATCTTATTTAATGACAGTGAATCTGAATAAATATAACACAAGAAATGTATTCCTGGAATAAATAAAATGAAAACATTATAATGTTCTGTGAGTTAGTGTGTTAATATGGTCAGTTTTAAGTTTTTGATATCAAATAGGATTTGTTTCTTCATCCTCTTTTAATCTTAAGTGCAGAGTGTGAAAGAACAAGCTTAAATGATGAATGTTCATGCAGTATGTGTGGATGATAGACTTGTGCTGTGTGAGGGTTGAAGACTCACATCAGGAAAGTAATGTTGAGGAAACTTCTCTTTCTCCAGTGTGGTGGAGGTCATCAGCGTGTCTGACCAGATCTCTTTGCCCACCACTTTCTTGAACTTCTTGGCTGTAAGAAAGCAAACATGTAGAGTTAAATCAGAAGAGGAGGAAATATTTGTCATCAGGTGAAGCTAAGAGCTTCATCAAACAACTGCGCCACCTATTGACCAAAACACAGACGTTTCAGATATAAAAACATGAAAAACGGAATACACAGAATAAAAGAAAATCAAAAATGTTGTTCCATAAAAAGTGTTCGATACATAATATAATAATTTTTAAAATTGTCTGAATTCCTTGAATAAAATCATTTATTAAGATCTGTATAAAATCGCTCATTTGAGCTTAAATCTAATGTTGACAGGTCTGAATAATGACTTTGATGTACGGAGCGATTACGGCCATCATGTGTGAGCTATTCTGGTGTTGAAGAGCTCCGGGTTTGAGCGGGCCGGCGAGGGCTAATGCTGACGCCGGTGTAATGGTACTGACTTTAATTAGTGTGACCGTCAGGACACGTGACCTCTGACCCCCACCGCTGATGAGGTCCAATTGCTGGAGTACACTATTACCAGAGGCTGAAATCTCATGAATTAAATCCTAATATTAATAAGCATTACTGTTTCCTATGGCTTACTTCATCTTAGCATGTTTTATAGCTTCTGCATCAACCTTGACCGTTTCTGATGGAATTGATGAGACATCTCATTAACTTAACTCATCATACGTACCTTTGAAATCAAATTGCTGAATGTTTTTCAGGGAATCATGAATGAAGTAGCAGCATCCTAATGCCTGAAAGAAAGGAAGAGAGGTGTTCAAATCGCAGCAAAAATCAACCGTATTCTCAGATTTTAGGAGCAGTCTTCTGAATTCTTTAATTGTTTAAGTTCCTTAGAAAATGTGCTCGTTTTTTATTTTAAATAAAAGTGTACAAACCATATCTATGGGAGATTGATTTCCATTTGCATTAGCATCATTTTACTTTAAACATGATGTTTATGAGTCATGATGTAAACACCAGCTTTATCTGTGGTTACAGGGCTCAAAATTGCAACCATTTTGGAAGGATATGCTTCTGAAATTTGACTCCTGTGTCTTAAAAATTCATATATTTAGGAGTATTTGTGCGAGTGTCAAGGACAATCTGGCTCATCTCCCAAATGAGCGGAACGTGTTTCCACCAATTCATATTGTGTTGAATAGCAGCTGGTGTAGCAAATGTCAGTTTATTTTATGTTATTTATTATACATTCAAGTGTTTCTTTAACGTATGTTTAATATAAGAAAAATTAAGTGTGTATGTGGTTGTAGCTGTTATAATAGGAAATTCATAATTCTGCTCACTAATAATCGCATTACCAATAAAAATGCGGGACTTAAAAATACCATAAACATTTGGAATAAGAACCTCTTATATTACTTACAACTTTTATGAATAAATTCATGTTATATTGTATTCACAGCATCACAGAGAAGCACAGTTTGTCCTCTTCTGAATCAGGCGGTAAGAAAAACTCTTTTCTTATGTAAGGGGTTCACAGCGCTCAAATATAACATGTAAATTATGGCAGGACCTGATTCTGTCAAAGCGTCGAGTTTAGCATGACCAAAGATTTACTTCAATAGGATTATATTCTTAATTTTTACTCAACAATCAGACAGTTTTCTCAGTCTGTAGATGGTCCAAACAAACGAAGCCAGGCTCGGAGTAAGGCTCCGGGGATTTGATGCGGTTCACAGTTCACTAACTGCTTTTCTGAGAGGCTTTTACACCTCCAGCACTCCAACGGGCTGAAAAAGAGCCAGACCTGATTCCTGTACGCTCGCGGCTCAATGCAACAGCCCAAAACTCTCAGCTAATACTCTCGATAAGCTCTCCGGCCCGAGGACGACAGGAGTCATGGGAGAGCTCCGACCGTCAGAGCATATGAAATGAGAGGCCGATCGTACAGTTTGTAAGCAAGAAAAGACAACAATGGAAACAGCAAGAAATGGCGTGAATGGCAATGGGAAGTTTTTCTCTGGTCCACTGATCTTAAGACTGACAGAAGGTCTAAAGCACTTTAATCTGATGAAATTAAGGCCAAACACAACCTCAGATGTTTAAATGTAGATGTAGAACAGTTTCGTTTCACAACACAGTTTAACATTGTATTACAACTGTTTGAAGCAAACAAAATTAATTCAAAATCAATTACTTAAAATAAAAAAAATTGGCTAAATTGGTGAAACTGTGTGAGACTTTTGGTCGTCATACAGATCTCATCAACAGGATTCTTCAGGACATTAATCTCACACTTACAAGAAACCGTTCAAAGGCATGAAAGGTTCATGAACGATAGTAACTGCCAGGTGAAGAATATATAAACCAAACAAGTGATATCCCTTATAAGCAAATGTTTATCTCTTGATATAAAGGGATGATGAAAGTGTTCAGATGATGATGATGATGAGGTTGATGATGGGGAGTAAAAAGGTGGGTCTGTTTGGCCGACACTGAAGGACTGCAGGAGGAACCTCTGCATTATTTATGAGCAGCAACACATCTTGAGATTAAACATTTGCTGATTTGTCAAAAGCACCAACAGCAGTTCCTGCTCACGGCTTCATGTATCAACGCATTCTGCCCAAAACACAGCCGCAAATTTAATTGATGAGAACACTCCCTGCATGACCTGGACAGCCCAAAGGAAGCATCATAGGATGTGAACGAAGGTCAGTTTCCAGGAAAGGCCTTGTTGATTTCTCACTGCTTTACTTTATTTCACTGCTTTTCACAGCAAATGAGAGACAGAGAGAGAGTATGTGAGAGACAGACAGAGAAAGAGAGAAGGAGAGAGAGAGAGATGCAGCAATATCTTAAGTAAATGTCATTGATATTTTTCTATTTTTTATTTCAATATTTTAAATTGAAAGTCATTTTAAAGAATAATTCAGGTCCACAACACCTGTTAAATGAAGTCTAAAATAAATTATACACACTCACGCCCCGCATCACATCTTCATCATCTTAACTCAAAACTTAATAAATATTTAGAGCTTAAGTTCAAGCCGACCCCCTACCCTCAGCATTATATTAGCGTTAGTAATGAACCCATTCGTTCCTTGTGTGACAGAGTCCACATCGGTGCCGGATGCGCTGACAGAAAGTGTTCCTCTGTACAATTGCCGGTGTCAAGCGTATGTGTGTCACGTTCAGTCTTATTGATTATCTGCCAGATTCACTTGAAATAATTAAAAGTATATTTTACATATTTATAAAGCGGACTGTCAGAGGCGCTACTTAATTTTCCATTAGTAAAATGCCCTCTGTGGCTGCGGGAGGTGACGGGAGATGACTCATTGCTGTAATTGCAGACAGAAAGACAATAAGCAGCCATTAAAAGCAGATTTTATTAGCCACCCTAACAATCTTCCCTCTGTGTTTATATCAAACCTCTCAGAACAGAACATCACTGTAGCCATACATCATCAGATTGTTTTCTGCTGGAAATTACTGAAAATTAAAAAATATTTAATGGATAGTTGTTAAAGCCATTACACTTGAACATGAATTGAGATGATTTAGCTCTAACAGGCCATATAAATATAATTTGAAGATATGTACAGATACTTTTTCTCAGAGTACAGAGAGCCTAATATTAGAAGTAATATCTGCTTATGGTTTAGTGGTTGTATAACTTAATTCTAAAGGTAAAATTAATAAATTATATATATTATATTTATATTATAATATAAATATAATATCTTAACTTGACTTTATAACTTTCAAAAACACACGATACAACAAACCCATACAACAGGCCCTGAAAATCAATTATTAACCAATATAGTAACATATACCATAGGTCTGTGTAATATATTCAAATATCGCAAATATCGAAAAATGCCTTTTATAATGGTTTGCAATAAATTATTATTCTACGAAAGATTGTATATAAAACAAAGTATATATAAAGTTATAGGATGTATATAAGTTGTTGAATGTAGAGATGACTTTCCTGTTCCTAAAATAATGTGAAACATATGTTAGTTAAATTTTTTTTCTTTATATATTTAAAAAAAAAGATTTTAGAAAACTAAATATACATTTTGCATATCAAGTATCACATTGTTTGGCATGCTCTCACTTAATGCATCTCATTTAATTTCAACACAATAAATGCACATAAATGATGACTAAAGCAAGTTTTAGCATCAGATTATTATCAGCTCTTATTTGAGTCGTCTGGTGAGTAGTTTAACTGTAATCAGTGTGTGTGACATCAGTGGCCCATGAGTCGAGACAGAGATGGCAGCACATCCACTGACCTTTCATAGATTTTCTGTGTTCACTTTGAAAAATGAGCCATAAAGTAAAGATAAAAGTGGTCATTTCTCCAGAGCGGTCACACACACGGTTGTGTGTCAGTGAGTTTCAGAGCGTTCACATATACACACAGTTGTGTGTCAGTGAGTTTCAAAGGGGTCAGACACCTTGAATTCTGTATAACGGTGTGTAAGGTTTAGACATCTGAAGATGGAAGATGTTCATTCCACCTCTCATGAGGCCAACAGCGCACACATGCTCACCTCTGACATTCTTCAACCAAACACACAAGTATAGTTTAGAGGATAAAGTGTTCTATATTGACATCATCCGAACCCTTGAGGTATTTTTCCTGAAGTTTAACACGAGACACGAGCAGAATCCCGCAGGAGGACACACAAGAGCCCCTGATGAATCGGCCCTGGCGGCCGCAAATAAGATCAAGTGACAGAGTCGCGTTTAACGAGAGCTTTGTCTGTGTATCCAGTCAAACAGCACATGAGAAATAGACAGCGAGGGCCGATACCCAGAATACTCCATCAAACACGGCATGAGCAATGCTACAGCAAACACAGCACACATCTGAGTCTCGATCCATATTTCACCGCTGAAGAACGTCCCACTTATTGACACATTTACCCCGACTGTCTCTACTGCTCTTCATCAGCCATCATCTTCCTCTCTCTCTGTTTCTCTCTCTCTCTCTGGATGGCTTGATGGTGCTGGATGACAAACACTTTGTTTGTGCAGTATTGGATATTTATGCAGCGTTTCTCAGTAGACATCAGGTGAAATGAATGCTGAATATCAAGTGCAGATCTACCCATCAGAATATGTTTCAACTAAATTAAATTTAATTCAACTTTAATTTATTTATAAGACCATTTTGCTAGACGTCCCATATTATTCCAGAATCATGTCCTGTTAACTTTTTTTGTTTACATAGATGAGTAAAAGATGCTTGTTAGACGTTTTTAATATAGTTCTAAACAGTGTGTTTGTGGTGTTTGGGTAAATGATTATAACACAAGTAAATACTTTCTCAAAAACACTTTTCTATAGCTAGAAAACCTCTGATCAATAAGTCACAAAACTGTTTTGAGAAACAAAACATTCAAACATTATCAAACATTAACAGTCATAAGACCATACACACACAACACACTCACAGAGCTTAGCTTCATTCATTTATTCATTTAAAATCCTTTCTGAAGTCAAACGCCGCTCTTAAATGATTGATCTCCAAACCGCTGATTGCATTTTCCATTTTTGCAGAAAATGTTTGGGATTGATCTAAACAAAGCGTAATTGACCAAAGCGACGTCCTGCGTCGGACCTGCCAACAATCCGGTGCGCTCTCAAGGTTGGCTGCCTCGCTGGGGAAATATCATGCATTAATTTCATTTAGCCTCTCTTGCAACATCCAATGGCAGAAGTTAATTAAATTGCTTGTCCATTGTGTTCATCTACTTACAAAGTTAATGATATTGTGCGGGGGGATTAAAGAGCATTTTATAAAGCACACGGGATGGGAGCTGGCAGCCTCGACATCACCCGCTTGAACCTTGTCAGTCTGAACGGCCGGCGGTCCCGTAATTAGCGGTGAAATGAATGAATCCTTGTGCCAAATTTCTGCCAAGCTCATCAGCCGGTCTGTGTTCCTCTAACCTCACTGAGGTCTAAAGCAATAAAACCATCATGCCAATGACATTCAACAACAAACACGAGACATTAGAATTCGGTTCTGACAGGTGCTCGGCTCCTTTTAATAACGACTAGGCTCTTAGGAAAAAGTTTCACTGCAACTTTATTGCTCCAAATACTGATGTGAAGCAATACATTAAATCTCTCATTTGTATTCAGTTTTGCTAATATACTGTATCTATCACCACAAAAAACTGCATGAAGTAGACCAATCCATTTCATATTTCCCTGGAAATGACCTTTACACAGCCTCTGTCTTTCCTAAAATATAGCAAACCAGATCAATCACTAAATAATAAATACACACACATACATTATATATGACCTTAAATGAGTTTTTAGCTCCTGTGCAAAAACACTATTGACTATTAATCATTTGCATTTATCTTTTATTGTACAAACAAAATTACCAAATCAATATATCTCAGATTTCATAAACCCTAATCATATCTCTTAAGGGTCATATGTGTGGTGTATTTAAGTAAATATGCTTCACCGGTTTGATAAAATCATCTCCTAAAGGGGTCACATTCAAGACAAACATTGTCTACATTATTACATTTGTACAAAAAAAGTCAAAGCTGGAAGAATTCAGACATCCATTAGTAATTAAAACGACATTAGCGCTCATTCTCTTTGAGTGCATGAAACCAAAGCCATCATTTAATTGTTTCAGATGCCAATAATAAAATGCTTTTAATACACTTAGGCACATTAATGTAAATCATATTCCACTATAGATGTCCAATAATTAAAAAGAATACTTCAAAGTGTGTTCCTCTTTCAAAGGTACTTCATTAGATAAAAATTCTTTCAAGGCACACAGGTCTACAGAACTATTGATTTTTCCTTATTCTCCACGCTTGAAAATATTGTTAATGTTGACGTTGAATGTTCATCAATCTAGATTATCATGCTATATAATATCTGCCCCGTTCCCCTGATCGTTTCTTATGCATTTGATTTGATTATGAGCGTATGCGAGACGAGGACCGAGGCCCAATAAGACGAGGATTGGATGTGACTTCCTAAAGTCTTCCAAAAGCACCACAAGGACATCAACTTCATGAGAAAACTTTACAGGGATTTCTTTCAAACTTTTCATTCGATGATACGTGAGTCGCTTTGACCCAGGAACCCACTGGAGGGGGTTTTGCTTTGGTTTGTGATTGGCTACTCATTGTTTGATCACAGATCTATATTTCCTTTAAACTCAGAGCCCCGGTGGCCTTGCCAAGACATATGGCTCCCTGCGGCCGTCGAACATTATACAGCTTTATAGCGGCAAGCTACAATAAAATATAACTGTGTATGATATCGTAGTGTCATACATTATTTCATTTCATGAATGATTTATCAGATTCCCCTCTTTTATACTTTCAAAATAAGATAAAATTTATCCATCCCCATAACGATAAAATGAAAAGTCTTCACAATCACCTGGGTCAACCTAACAAGAACCGCTTGTTAGAATTTAAATAACCACTTTCTTCTGAAAAAGGTGCGAGGTGTTTTCATAGCACAAATAGTGGGCACGGATCCGTGACGTTTTAGCCTGGAGAGAGCCCGATCACACTAAGTCCCGAGTCCGGACGGCGTTCTGGGATTCTTTGTCTTTATGTAAAAGCCGATGGCTGGCGATAATGTGTTATGTAAAGTTGGCCGGGTTAGATTTAAATGGCAGGATATCCTCCATGCTGGCTTAGTTACAGCTCAGTGCATCAGCAGGCCTGAAGAGAAACCCGGCACAGTGAGAACCAGCACACATCAATGGAGACCTTGCCACCATTTTCTCAGATGGCTGAAATTATGTCATGGGTTTATTTGTGCTATAGTAATGACATGCAAAGGAACTGTGTGGGGGGGCTTTGGGAACACAAATGCTCCTTTGGTTTATCTGGGCAATCAGCGAATACAAACCGGCCACTTAAAGAAGATCAAGTGCACTATTGGGAGGAAAAATCTCAAACATTCTGTCCTGCTTTGAAAAAAAGAGCTGCACTTTCAGTACTGTTAGAGAGGGAAAAGGATCATTGGATTACAGCAGAAGACAAAGGGTTCAGCTCAGAGCCGTGTCTGACAAAGCTAAGAAAAACTGATCCAAAAAAACAGAAACAGTCCTTTTTGTGGAAGATGATATAACAATTCTATTTATTCATACAGTAAAAATATGCAGAGATCAGAATAAACAAGAAGTTGATTCTTTCTCTTATTAGTCATTCATTCATTTAGGTGTATAAATGGCTAAATTTAATTAACTTTCAGAAACAGATTTAGTCTCTTTCTTCATCAGTTCTAATAAATGCTGGAGGGATGAATATCTCTACTCAGAACACAGGAGATCTTTATCTTGAGGAGGGATGCTCTTTAGTCTGGTCCAGATGTTTGGAGAAATGAAGGAATGAAATTAAATGATTAACATTAAGCTGAATGTAACTTAAAGATCATAACATCCAATCGGATTACAGATGGATTTAATGAGCTTCTGAACAGCCGGACACAAGAGAGGTATTAAGAGCATCGGCGTGATTCAATTAAACACTGAAATATGCTTATGTTTCCCCTTAGAGCTTTACAAGCGGTGTGTTTATCCTGCAGAGACCCTGACCTATTGACCAGGTGCTAACCAACAACACACCACTTGTATCTCATCACATGAATATCAGATTTCTTCAGTTATGTTCACCTGTCTGTCTCTGTCGTATGTGATTTCTCAGGACAACATCAAGTCTTTTGAAAAAAAGAATCATCTTCCTAAGATACTGAACATCTGAACCTTCTGACCTTGAAAGAACTGGATTCATTTTCTTGAATAAAATCAGTCTTTGAGGGTCCAGTGCGCTCATCATGAGCGTGAGATGACAAACTGATGACTTCAATTAAAAAAATCAAAAATCAAAAACTTTCCAACTGTAAAATTTTAACAGCAGGTAAAGAATAACAAAGGCTGAGATGTCTTTAATAAGAAAAGATGAAAACGAAGATAAAGAAAGAAATAAAGAAGGAAGAAAAAGAAAGGAAGGAAGAATAAAAAATAAAGGAAGGAAAAAGGGAAGGAAGGAAGGAAGGAAGGAAGGAAGGAAGGAAAGGAAGGAAGGAAAAAAGAAAGGAAAGAAAGGAAAGAAAGGAAAGAAAGGAAAAAAGGAAAAAAGAAAAAGAAAGAAAGAAAGAAAGGAAAAAGGAAGGAAGAAAGAAAGAAAGAAAGGAAAAAAGGAAGGAAGGAAAGTAAGAAAAAATGGAAAGGAAAGAAAGAAAGAAAAAAAGGAAGAAAAATAAAGGAAAAAAGGAAGGAAGGGAAAGGAAAAAAGGAAGGAAAGAAAGAAAGAAAGAAAGAAAGAAAGAAAGAAAGAAAGAAAAAAAGGAAGGAAGTAAAGAAAGAAAGAAAAAATGGAAGAAAAGGAAAAAAGGAAGGAAAAAAGGAAGGAAAGAAAGGAAAAAAGGAAGGAAAAAAGGAAGGAAGGAAAGAAAGAAAGAAAGAAAGAAAGGAAAAAAGGAAGGAAGGAAAGAAAGAAAGGAAAAAAGGAAGGAAAGAAAGAAAGAAAGAAAGGAAAAAAGGAAGGAAGGAAAGAAAGAAAGAAAGAAAGAAAGAAAGAAAGGAAAAAAGGAAGGAAAGAAAGAAAGAAAGAAAGAAAGGAAAAAAGGAAGGAAAGAAAGAAAGAAAGAAAGAAAGAAAGAAAGAAAGAAAGAAAGAAAGAAAGGAAAAAAGGAAGGAAAGAAAGAAAGAAAGAAAGAAAGAAAGAAAGAAAGAAAGAAAGGAAAAAAGGAAGGAAAGAAAGAAAGAAAGAAAGAAAGAAACGAAAAAAGGAAAGAAAGAAAGAAAGAAAGGAAAAAAGGAAGGAAAGAAAGAAAAAAAGGAAAGAAATGAAGAAAGAAAGAAAGAAAAAAATAAAGGAAAAATGTAAGAAGGAAAAAAAGAAATTATGTAATGAAAGAAAGGTGGGTCTGATAAGTGCAGCACAATACATGCTAATTCTAGTGTGTGTGTGTGTGTATGTGTGTGTGTCTGTAAATGCTCAGCTGCTAACTAACAATGTAGGAGTGAGAGAGGGAATAAGGCGATTGGATAAGAAGATGAGGGAAGACATTAGGACCCACAGGCCAGGCCAAGACCATTATGGGTATTGAACATATCCCCCAATCCACCAAAAGATGCCAACAGATCACATCGCGCTGTCTTCATCGCAGGAATGTCTGCAGGACGTCCTGACGCAAGTAATATGATGAAATGCAGCTAACATTACACTAGCCATCGTTCATCTAGATTTCACCTCTCACCCAACCACTCTGAACAACAAAACAAAACCTGTAGCAGCTGAAAATTTTCATTTCTTTAACTTGTTGTAAAAAAGTGAACTGGATCATAAAATATTTTATATTGCAAAATACATCCATTCATTTTCTTAACAAAATTTGCACATGGTCACCAATCCACCACAGAACCAAATCAACAATCTATGGGAAGAAAACACACATCAGCACTTATTTCACCTTTAAGACATGTCTGAATTACAGATAACCATTTCTCCGTGCCATTAACCGCAAGTACGTGACACATCTCAGAAAAACAAAGAGGAACTTTGGTCTCTTCAGAACGTGTGGATAAGCGCTACCCCTCCTCCTCACAACGCACCTGTGCCGGGCGAACCCGTCCCGGAGGACCCCTCGCGCACGGGGGACATATATACACTTTAACTGCGAAAAGGTCAGGCGGGCCGAAGGAAGCGGGCAAATACGGAGGCTTTGCCGATGAATCACAGGAGATTTGGTGCATGGCAGCGAATGACTAACCCAGCACAGCCCATTATTTCCCTTCTTCTCCAGCAGGGCCTGGATTCATGCCGGCGCATGGCATCAGTTCATTAGGAGGAAATATCATTCCTCTGCCACGGAGCTGACCGCAGGCGTGACGAGCCCCCGAGGCCCTGCGGACCCTGTTTAATTCCACATCATCCGCTCCAGAGAGAGCCTTAATCTCTGTCTGTGTGATCAATACTATATCAGTGTAAATTAAAATGACAATCTCAAAGTAATTAAGCCTGTTAATGTTTGATTTAAATGTCATTATTTGCTCATGACGAGAGGACGAGGCGGGCGACGCTGCTCTTGAATGTGTGTGTACTTTAAATCCAACTATACTTGTGAGACATTGATATTTTACAATAACAGATCAAGACCCTCCTTAACACTTCCCAGAACATAATTTACAGAATCCTGACAGAGAGTATTTGTTTAAGGGTGATGAAATCTGATATACAGATATGTGAAATTTCAGAAAATTAGAATAACATATGAATGGAGATTTCAACGCGGTATAAGAAGGTTGGAAGGCTAGAATGATCAACCTAAATAAACAAGAACAGGAAAAAAAGTTATACTAATAAAAATAACCAAAAAAACTATATATTATATATACGTACCATCCTTGTCCATGTAAAACCTTCAATCTTATTTTTTTTGTCTAACCATTTTAAATATAGCCTGAAATGAATAAATGCGCCGTTTTCAGTATTTTCCATAATAAAAAAAAAGCTAATTAGAACACATAAGGTTTTGAAAGGACGGCAACCATTTAATCATGTTAATTCAAATAGCCATTGAGTTAGAAGAGAAAAGTAAAACAGTAAACAGCTGCCATTCATTAATGTGGTAGTGAAGCATATATGAATATATGAAGATTTGTATCAAGCCAGATCAGTCTCAACAACAATACATTTACAAAACACAATTCTTAATGCCCAGCAAAATTCACATTCACAAAGTCTGATTTGAGAATTCAAAACAACACAAACAAATATTTATTGTGCATGCCAGGGCAGCGTTGAACTTTGAGCAAGTAAGGAGAGTTTTGATTGGTGGATCAAATTTGGCTTAACAGGCCATCCTTAAAGAAAAATTATGCGTGGATCTGACTCTGGCAGTTACACCTCAAAAATATTCAACACACAAATTCAAAGCAATGCACACATGTGACGATTTGCAGATGCATTTTCACCGATCCTTAAATAATCTAACAACATAACCAAATTTTTGTTTTATAGTAATTCAAGAACCTGACACACATATTTTTTAAAAGATCTTATTTCTGTGAGATATATTTCTGTGTGAGCAATTGAGAAAATAAATTTTGTATTTATGAATGGTTTTTTCAATTAACATGTCACTTCTTGATCTGATGATGCTGGTAACAGAGTAAAGACGCTCAGCAGCTTTTAAAGTAATAAACACAAATCCGGGTGAGATGGTTTCACGGCTCTGGTGTGTCACATATATCTTTCTAATGTCAGTGTGAGCTTCATTTAGCTGCTAAGCTTTAAAGCAGAAACATTTACTATTGACAATGTTAAACAGCTTGTGACATCAGCAGATGTTGAAGAACAGCCGTCTGTCTCTGTGGGATCTGTTGAAGTGCTCACGGGCTCTTCATCAAACGCTGTAATGAGACCCGAACGCTTCAGCCTAATGAATTATTAAATGCGAGTCAATAAAGGATAAATAAAAACAACAAATGTGACCGGGGGGTATTTAATTAGCAGAGGAGAAGAGCTGAATCTCTGATGTTATGCTAATAGCAATTGAGGGTTTGGTGTGAGATCAGATTTTCTCCCCAGAACGCCCGTGATCCATCAGAGAGCTGTTGATTCATGTCCGACTCATTAATAGTCCTTCAGCGTGGAGGCCGGAGGGCGTCAGACAGACTTCCAAATCAATGCTCAACCTCAGATTCAATAGATCTAACGCTTAACTGAAGTGTGACAGCTACATCACATCAAGACAAGCTTCTGAGAGCGATTCTGAGGAATGAGAACAGAAAAATTACTAGTGTTTAACTTAAGGATCATAGTGTTTTTCAGCATTATATGGGGCATTTCCATGGTGATGTGATAATGTGGTTGCTAAGGCATTCTCTCTAAACTGATCATCAAATATCAATGGAAACAATGGAAATGTGTTCATATATTTTATTTATAAAATGTAAATGGAATTAAAATGGAAACACAACACAAATAAAAACCTAACAAAAAATTGATTGAGATAAATTCTTTTTTTTCAATAAAAATACATGCACATAAACTACAGGTGACTGAGAAATCATTTTGATTACAAAAATTAGTAGCCTTAAAGTATCTCACTTGGAGTTTGAAAGAACAAACTTAAGTATTTTTTACAACTATGATTGTCAACGGTTTCACGAACTGTTTGGTTATAAGCATTCTCCAAATTATTCTTCTCCAAATTATTCTTCTCTGTGTTCAACAGAACAAAGAAATGTATACAGATTTGGAACACATCAAATGTGAGTTACATTTTTTCTTTCTTTAAATCATCAAACCATCAATGTTTTGTCCAGATTTATTTTTGTTCCTAAACACAATTGTGTAATTGTTTGTTTGAAGTCATTCAGAATTTTGAATTAAATTACATTGAATACAATAACTATGTACATGTCAAAATGAACTTTAATGAAGACATGTTTTCATATGACATGACCTTTGACCCAACACTGACACACAGCTAATGAAGGTCTCCAGCATTAAGATGCTTTTAGCTGAATTAATAATACTGATAAAGTGTGTGTTCATGTGACATACAAACACACGCACGCACGCACACACACGCACGCACGCACACGCACGCACACACACGCACACACATATATTAAGTGTGCGACTGAAGTCAAATGAAGGGTGAGTAAAGTCAGTGCGTTGTAATTAAAGACTGAAGTCTTTTAGTGGGCAGAGGCGAAAAGAAAATACCAACTAAGGCAGCATGCACTCGCGCACACACACCTGACATGGTAGAGAAAAATGGAACACACACTCACTCACACATACACACACAAAGTGTGTATTTGATGAAGGAACACACAAAATCAGATGTGTTCTCTCTACTGTAAGTGTTCTCAGTGCATCCAAATTTATATATATTAAAATTTATTTATAAATAAAAGAATAAGAGAATCTAAATATGTTTGCACACAATCCATGTTTTGATGCTTTGTTATCTACTGGATGTGCTTGTGTTGTCTGTATATCAGATGTGAGATTCATGTTAATTCGAGGACACACAGGCAGGTCAGATTGGGTTTCCCTCTCCTCATTTTAATTCCCGTCGGCAGAGGAAGGACATCCATCAGGCCGTGGGCAGAGGACGCCTCCCGCCTGCTCACAAATGCACGGAGCTCGCAATAAAATTAACCTTGTGCCAATTGTTTTCCCACACATTTGATGGGCTGCCGGCACTCCATTTGTTACCACAAGGATATACAAGAAGAACACAGCAGATGCGCATAAAATGATGAGCGAGTTCCTAACACTCGGACTGAAACAACTCGCTGCAATATGATATTAAATTTATTTCTAAATCTAAACTGATAACATTATTCAAGCACAATTACATTACAACAAAAGCCAAAACATGATTTATGTTCTAAAACCACAAAAAGAATAAAACCACCTCCTGCAGCATTAATAACAGAAACTAAAGTTCTATAGTTACAAAATTGTTTCGTCAAATCATTTTATAATACTTTAAACCATGTCCATTTACCAAAATTGCATTCTGGGATTGTCTTCAAAATTTGGCCAAAACAATGTTTTAAAAGATTTCAGATAGAGCTGAAACATACAAACCTTCTGCGTTTACATTGCACAAGTGCATCATGGGAAACGGTGGCTGTGTGTGTGTGTGTGTGTGTGTGTGTGTGTGTGTGTGTGTGTGTGTGTGTGTGTGTGTGTGTGTGTGTGTGTGTGTGTGTGTGTGTGTGTGTGTGTGTGTGTGTGTGTGTGTGTGTGTGTGTGTGTGTGTGTGTGTGTGTGTGTCTGTCTGCGCGAGAAAGAGAGGGAGGGGTGGGGTAAAATCCTTCAGTGTTTATTTGCTCTCAACACCTCCTAAGCGATCAATATTTTTAATTTGGGGCCAAGTTATTATTTTTCACATCACTGTGCTGGAGAGCAAAGTAAAGTGGCTCATATTTTAGCACTAAAAAGATCGATATGACAGCTTCACCTTCACTCTGGCCCTAACACACACACTCACATGGGACGGGGGCCACTGGGGGGAATGCACACACACACACACACAGGTGATTTACGCACCCCTTATATTCAGCAGAATCAACTAAAACCAATCAGACCAAACACACAAGCACAAACAAGCACACACACACACAGCATGAGTTTACAAACAGTGTCATGTGTGCGTGTCACAAACATGTTAAGAGCGTTTCACATATGTGTTCATTTTGGTTTGAGGGCACAGAAGAGCCTCCAGACCTCTGGCAGGTGCACCAGCTCATCTTTGTAATCCATTAACTGCGTATATATTTCACCACAAATTTTTCTTGCACCTCGCGGCCGCTCCCCCCTCGTAATTCACATCTGATGGCAGATTCATTGATTGTCGCTCAGTACACATCCTTATATGTGTGTGTGTGTGTTTTGTGTGTGTGTGTGTGTTTTAGGAGCGTGACTGATGGTGTGTGAGAATTATGACTCTACTAACGTCCGGACCATTCAAATGGCTCTGGGCTGTTCTGGAGCTCACAACACTACATTGAAATAAGAGGCCGGGGATTTAGTTTGCAATATTTTAAGCTGGTTATGTTCAAAGTCTCAGCGCTGGAGGAGGAAATGAATTGTGATTCTGTTATTATGTGCCTCCATCACTAAAACATCCATCACTGATCTGAATATACATTCATAAGGTTATATACCAACAGCTGTAGTATAAACACACAGGGTCCTGACATTAACTGAAGGTGACGCTGGTGCTCAATGCTTTAAAACCCATTTAAAATTATATACGAACTACAAATCTTCATAAAATTCTGAAACATGATGTATGATTTAAATATGTCATGGATCAGCTCAAATGATGCAGGAGAAAGTATGTCACACTCTTCTCACACACACCCGTGTGTTTTTTTATGGACCGCAGAGGTCCATCTAAAGCACATGACACATGTAGTGCCACCCGATGGGACACAGCAGAGAAATGTTTTCAGCCTTCATCCTCAGACATCATCACACACATACAGAGAAAGAGATGATCCAGTTTGTGATGTAAAAAACATCACCTGATGCTCCGACACACACACACACACACACACACACACACACACACACACACACACACACACACACACACACACACACAGCTACTTTTGTGCCATCAGACCTCAGAACTGATCCTCTAATATTACATGTGTTTCTGTTAATACTATGATTTCAGCTCCAATTAAAAATTTGTGTCACAGCAGCATGTTATTGTGTGTTACTTGATGAGGGCAAGTTAGCTTTATAAGACTGTGACACACACACACACACACACACACGCACGCACGCACGCACGCACGCACGCACGCACGCACGCACGCACGCACACACACACGCATTGGTAATAAGGGGTGGATATTAGTGCACATCATTACCCATGAGCCTTTGGGCCCTGGGGCAGAGCGGCATGATAAATATTAATGGTCTGGAACTAGTGAACTGGGGGGGGCTGTATGATCAGCGATGCTTCCTCTAATTGACATTTTACCTCCTGTATACTTTACAAGAGCCATAAAACAACCATAGCTGTCACTCAAAATCCTGAATGCAGAAACAAACCTACAGAATGATTCACATCACAGAGACAAAGATTCATTTCAATGAATCACTTCTGTAAGACTGAATCAATCTCATTTATTTAAATGTGTTAGTACTGCATCTTTCTGTAAATCTTGTGATTTTCTTGACCATAAGTCCCTCAACGTGCATCTAAATTCCTCTAAATAAACACACTGCGTATCTATTCGCATGAGCACACCACATATATAAACTAATATTCTGTTTTTCACAAGAGAAGCAAACAACTCTCACGTCATGAGAATATCGACAGGTTGCGCAGACAACAAACAGTTACAGGAGAAAAACAAACGCCCGCACCGTGCAGGTAAATGACACGCGTGATGTCTGAGCAGACTATTAAGAGATGTATTGACTGTCAAAGACAATCCAAACTTAGAAACCATTATAATCCTCCTTGTACACGCATTAAAGACAGACACACATTTTGGGTTGAGCATTGCAATTGAAAGCAAAAAGTAGAAATTCAAGCACATTGGATAAACACATCGGTCCAACATATACATGTGAACAGATACCCACGTGCTAAACAAACAAGATTAACAGATTATAGGTTGATGCATATTTAAATATTGGATATGAAGTCATGAATCATTAAATGTTTAATTCAATATTTTATTTTATTATGCATGTATGTACATTAATAAAATGATCTGGTAATCATGTATGGTTAATTAGAAGGAGATTTAAGCCAGTGATTTCTGCTTATCAATTTCTGAACTTTTATTACTGAGGCTCTGCTCCCACCTGGTGGTCACTGCAGGTAACTGCTACTATCAACCAACTGATCTGATGAAGTCAATGGGAAAACTCATGGAAAACTTCTAATGGACTGGATATATTTTGTTATGACAAAGACATGTGCAAATGTTAAAGTGACTGTCATAGATAGTCATCATAGCTTTATCTGTTATTTATACAAACTATATGTTAAGCCAAACACAAACACCTTCAATTTAAAGCTCACAACATCTTCAATCTTCTGAACAGAAGAGAAATTCATTCGCTAAGGCCATCATATACTGATTCAATCTTTTTGAGTGAAAGTACATTTACGGAATCTTATGATATATTACATAAATTCAGATCATAGGGGGCTACCCAAGAAAAATGTTGTGGTTGCATAATTTCAGTACATCCAAGTGTTCAATCATTATTTTGCTTAAGTAAAACAGTAAAAGCTTAGAATAAGCAGTTGCTTTATATGTTCAGAGATTTGAGCAGATCACGAGGACAGATTGTGCCCTCATGTGGTCACTATAGTAAATAGACGGAGATGGTTTTGATCTTACTGTGAAATGCTCTTGAGATTTGAAGTTCTTGTCGAGATACACACGAGCTCTGCTGAAGTCTCTCATGGCGTCGCTGGACAGAAGCTCCCTGACAAAAAGCAGAACTTGCGTATTTATATCCATGTAAAGATTTACCGTGGTTTCTTTTGAAGTACTTCTAAGAATCATCTGTCATGGCTTGACATTGTGAAGTCAGTTGGTCATTGCTACTGTACAAAACACTTACATAAACTCATAACTTCAACTCAAATTACATTTAAATATGTTATTTGATTAACTTACTGGATGAAGCTGTCCACGTGCATCATTGATGCTTCATAATTCTTCCCACCGACTTCCTGACAGTGAAGAGCCACAAAGTGTGGACTGTGTGTTTTAACTGTCTGCAAGACAAGAAGAGAAAACGACTGGTAAGAAATGACATTTAATCTATGAGAAAACAAAGACAACACAACTGAAACGTTCATTTATAATGATTTGACAGTGTGGTTAGCTGTTAAATGTGTCCAGGATTCACAGGTTAGTAAAATTTAATTAAAAGCATTTTAAAATAAAATCATAAAACCCCAGCGGCCTGGTGTCATTGATCTTAACACAGGTAAAAGATTTTAGAAACAGCAATATGACTAAAGACAACAATGTTACATTTTAAATCTGCTATTAATAACATCGTATCTAAACCTATACAAATATAATATATATAAAGGAACATTTCAGACATATGAAAGAAGAGAAAGATAAAGGAGCAGTTTCACTCTGCTCATGTTTTCACAAGTACGGTCACTAAGATCAGGCTGTTTAAGGTGTCGACCCGTAAGTGAAAATCCATACATCTGTGAATTACAGCGCTCATAGGCTCCGGCAGGTCAAGGCTCAGGCTACGGGCCGAGTATACATCACTGTCAGGCAGGATTTGTGAGGCCCGTGGGGCAGTGAGGTCCGGGACAGAGCCCGGCTTCTGGGCCCGCAGCACTCCACAGCAGCATTATTGCGTCTAAAAGCCAAATCAAATCAAAGTAAATGTAGAGCAATAACACTATGGATTTTCCATCAGCCTGATGGCCTTGTGCTCCAACAGCACATGATTAGTGAACCTCTCAACGTCCAGCCGTCACATTGACACACACACGCGCGCGCATACACACTGCTTACACATCACTCATTTTTATCCTCACACTTTAAGTGTGTGCGTATGCGTGCATGTGTCCAATTCAAGGTATGATCGTGGACTTAGTAGTTTCATCAGAATGTTTGCACAATGTAAACAGTCTTGTGTGCTAATGCAGTGTTAAACTGAGTAAAACAACTCAACAAAAGCATTACAGTCCTCTCACAGTGTTATATAAAGATGCTATTAATAACAGGACAGCCAGGATGTGTGTCTGCACCTCCTAACAATGAGCTACTAATATCACTGTCTTACATCATCCTTAACAGCGTTCTCAAATCTAAACAAATTCACATGCAAACACAAACAAGATAAAAAAAATCAGGCCACTGAATCCTGCCTCAACAGGTCCATTCTTATAAAACAAATCAAACTACATGAGTCAGACAGTGTATATAAACCAGTATATCAAGTGTTATTCTAGTGTGATCAAAACAAACTAGGAAATATAGGAATAGTGTATTCCTGTGTAGTATATTATTAAAATTACTGTAGTCACAGGGAAGCTTATTTACAACCGTGACACTATTTGGTTTACAAGGTACAACACACTACTTTAGAGAGGAAATCCCCAGAGAGAAATGATGTAAATATAAATAAAGAAAACGATGTCATGTGAGTCATGTGATATGTTTAGGTCAAACAGAGGAATCCTGTGACGAGATATTTGTACAGTTAGAGATGAAATACTTTGAAGTTTCTGAAGCGCAGGCCCAACGTACATAAACATTTAATCTCTTTAAAGAGCAAACAACGAAGAATAAACGTAGATAAAGCATAACACACACTTCGGTAAAATATTGTTTATCAGCAATATTATTAATATTCACATTATCACTTTTACAGTCCTTCCAAAGTCACTAAACTGTATTAAAATATGTCATGTTTAACATGCTTTACAGCAAAAAATGATGTTATGCAAAAGTATTAAATTGTTTATTTTTACAGCCTTTAAATTGAAACAGAGACAGAACGCCAAAGAATGAAAATTATGTCAGCATTTACTCTCCCACTTATCACTTTGTTTCTTCTGCAAAAGAAAATGTCTTGAAGAAAGTTTGTAACCAAACAGTAGTGGCACCCATTCCCTTCTACTGTATGGAAACAAAACCAATTCAAGTGTCAGTTGCCAACAGTTTTAAATATTTTCTTTAGTGTTCTGCAGAAAAAGGTCAAACAGATCTGAAAAGACTGTACATTGAGAGAAAAACATTAACCAAGTATTATTTGTTAAAATTAAACTTCCAACTCCTTTTCATGGTAATGTTAAAGTTTTGCTCAAAATTTACAGCACTGATCATAACAACACTCTAATATTGTCAACAAGTGTGTGTGAAAAGGGTTCCAAGGTCAAATGTATTTTATATATGAACTGTATTCAATGTATTAAGTGTGTGCGTGCGTGCGTGCGCCTGTACGTGTGCACGTGTGCGTGCGCGTGCCTGTGTGTGTGTGAAACTTCGACAGGGAGAGTGCGCAGAACGAAGCAGATTTCCATGACGTCATCACAGGAACTCTTGGCAGGAGTTTACAGGCCTCCCCAATCTCTCTTCACACACACACATATGCAAGAACGCAAATGCACGCACGCACGCACACACGCACGAACACACACACACACAAACTATTTCTGATCTGCTACACACATTCATTATAAACTGTGACCTTTTCACTTTGACATTACGTATTATATATAGTGCAAAATTGTGTAAAAACACATAAATAAACACAAAACACACAAGGAGTGATTCAATTTCTCAACCACAAATCAACATCTTTAACATGCTAATAAGTTTTAGGTAAATCTGTGTTTCTCCAAGTAAAAATCTGGAGCGAACATAATTTAAATGTAAAAGATTTGATTTGTAAATCACTTTTCCATGACATCATCTTAGTGTTCTCATTATATTAGTCCAATAGTAAAATGTGGCTTAACAGCCAACAGCAGCACATTCAGTGCTTCAAGAGAACTAAAATCTACTGTAATGATTCATTTAAACCTGATGAATATCCTGCATTTAAACACAATAAACCCAAATTAAATATTGTTTTTAGTTTACTTTATTTAAAACAAGATCTTTAAGTGATCCTTAATAGGAGTGACTTATTCATGTACCAAATAAACAGACAAACAAACCATCAGCCGTGTCTAAATTTACATTTAAAAGCTAACAACTGCTGCAGTAAACGGTAAAATACATCCACTAAACGCATTTTTTTAAACACAGGTAAATATTAAGAGAGACAAAAAGCAGTAGACAAATATACACAAACATACACACACGTGCACGCAGTATAGGTAACTTAAAAAGACGACAATAAGTCTCTCTGTGATTTCATTTGTCAGTCAAAAAATTATCAGGTAAATATTTTGTGCCGTAAGTAAATGTGTCTTTGTAAAGGTTAAGGATTCTGTCCTGAAGTTACAGGATGCAAAACTGGATTTGGTTTGTAAATGTGTCTTCCAGATGATGATCTTCATCATTTCACATATTATTTTGACAGGCTTCAAGTCAGTTGTGATTTATTAACACCTGAAATCTACATCTTAAACAAACTGTACAATGGACACCAAAAATGCAATTTGTGACCTGAAGAGGTGTTCTCGTTCTTATATCATCCTCCTCTTTACAGAAGAACATGAGTCAGAATCTACTGTGCTTAAACTCTTTCTCGACTACAGCTCGGTCCATATGATTATTTAGAATACATCTATATAACAAGAAAAATATGGTATTTTAACAACAAATCCAACTAAGTGAAATGATTGACTTACAGAAGGTCAACTGGGTTCAATCATGAATTCATTCTTGTAAGTTATTTGTTATGCTGATCATGTAATTTAAATAAGCATTTACACCAGTGCTCTCAGACATCTAAACACTGACAAAACAAACTGTGGAACAAAGAAAGTAAAATATTGTTTAAATAATTAAATGGTTTAAATGAGTTAAAATAATGATTTTACCTGGCAAAACTCTTGTAACCACGGCTTCTGTAGATTCTCCGGCTAAAAGAGAAAAAAAAAACACATTTAGCATTACATTCACTCATGACCCATAAAAACAAGGTACAGTTGCAATCCTCATTAATGTCTGTCTGTTGTTGAACCAAAGGGATTTTGAGAGTCGCTGGGAGTCAAAAAAGTTTTTCTTCAAGAAAAAAGGTGCTGGTCGCACCCTTGAGAAATAGGTTGCACTCTGCAGAAAAAAAAGGTCCTACAGGTTTGATGATGAACTTTTCATTTTTGTGTAACCTATCACTTTAAGAAAACCCTTAACACTTATTGTCACAGTTTTGTAACTAAGGTTGTTTTTTATTTAAAGAGGTTTCTTGAAAGCAGCTACAGATGCATTGGCAGGGTGATGATATAGTGGATAATATTAAATGATTAAAAATGTTAGTGATAGGCTGACTGAAGATCTGATACATCAGTGACACTCAGAGTCAGAGAGAGGATAAGATTAAGAACAGAATGAGACATTCACTGACTCTGTCCTGTCGGCACAAGACTATAAAAGGAGACAAAACTGAACCTGATCATTATAGAGAGGGAGAGAGAGAATAAGTCAGACTCAATTTAGCATGCATCTTCTCTCTCTCTTACACACACAAACACACACACTGCAACTGGTGGTTGTTCTCTGTGTTTAATTTCAAACATATTCAATACATTCATAATTTTTGCAATGATGACAAATAAATAACAGTTTTCAAGAAAGCTTTGTCACTGTGAGGCTCATCCAGTGTGATATTCATTAGACGTTGCAGATTTGACCTTCAGCAACAGCGTGATGAAACAACCTCAGTCAAAGCTAAAGTAGGACTGACCTCTTCTAGAGCGCACAGCATTGTTCCTCCCTCGCCTTATTAAAAGTTAATTTGCTCTTCATTAAAGACTGATGAAAATATCCCCTGCAGTGTCCCCTGCAGTCCGAACCCGCATCACATCTCTGGCCTAGTTTAAAGTCACTAGTGGGATTTAGAGATCGTTCAGATTTAGCCAAACATATTTCATGAGCGTTGTGAGAACAGCTTTAAAATTAAAGTGAACTGCACTACAAACATCAAGAAAAAACATCTTGCATTGTAAGAACAGGTAATTCAGCAGAAAACGTCAAGTGCCTCTTTTATTTTCAGTCATTAAATAAACCGTTACATTCTCAATGTTGATGTGTGAAGGACCCTGGAAATCACAGCATTAAGGGTGCAGTTTACACAGAAATACTATTTAATCACGATGCTCCAAACCCATCGGACAATTTTTCCTTTGCTGGAGATGTTTGTGGTGACACACAGCCTCTGTAACAACTTATTATCACAGCTAAAAATTGTTTTATTCTGCAAAATGTCTGCTTTTGTGAATCTAAGAAAAAAGTCAAAAAGGTAAATACAATTTATCAAATAAAGACTGAGGTAAAGAAGTCCTTTTCTGTTAAATGTGTCCACTTACAAAAAAAATCTAAATGCCTTTTAAAGATATGTCTTGTATTTTTTGAGCATGACTTCAATCAGTGGATAAAATACTGAAGAAAGCGAATAATTTTTTACCTGTCTGATAATAAATTCCTTAAAAAATCACATGCATTAAGTGCTATGTCTACTGTAGAAATAATATAAAAGTTATTTCACAGACTGGGATGGAATCTTTTCTGGCCCTTCCAACCACCTGACAGCTTTGCAACACCCCGAAATCTACATTAAACCAACAAAACACAGAAGACTGTGTATATCACATTCTGCTGTTTGCCTCCTCTCACAGCTCAATGATAATTGAAAGACGTTAAATGTCCCAAAGAAAATGTGAGTTTAATGTTTACTTCATGGTTTTTGGAGAGTATGTACATGTATTTTTTGGAAAATGTATGTACAAATTCAAACAAAATGCTCACTTTGTTTTGAATTTTAATAAGCTTTGAAAAACATCTTACTGACAAGTGGGAAAAACCTGACATGAAATTATTTAGTCTTTTTTTTATCTTAAAATGATTTTTCCCGATTTATATCTGACCAGTTCTGTAAATCTGTGCTCAGAAAAAATATCATACGTTCAAATTACATTTTTAATCGAAAAACAACAGTTTAAAGTAGTGTTACACATTGTTTTTATGCTCAAACCCTTTCATCTTTGACCCAAATAAATGTGTGTGTATATCATTAAAAATACTGAGTGACCAGATACACACACCACCTGCACACTGTTGCCTGGATACTAGAGACTGAGACAGCCTTGAAGAAACACTTGTAAAAGCAGAGAGAGAGTCAGAGACAGAGAGAGATAGAGAGAGAGTCAGAGACAGAGAGAGATAGAGAGAGAGTCAGAGACAGGCAGAGAGAGAGACAGACAGAGAGACAGGCAGAGGCTGAGAGAGAGAGAGAGAGAGAGAGAGAGAGAGAGAGAGAGAGAGAGAGAGAGAGACAGGCAGACAGAGACAGGCAGAGAGAGAGACAGGCAGACAGAGACAGGCAGAGAGAGAGACACAGACAGAGAGAGAGGCAGAGGCTGAGAGAGACAGGCAGAGGCAGAGAGAGAGAGACAGGCAGAGGCAGAGAGACAGGCAAAGGCAGAGAGAGAGAGACAGGCAGAGAGAGAGAGAGAGACCGGCAGAGGCAGAGAGACAGGTAGATGCAGATAACATTAGCATCCTTCAGTGAGCTCCTTTATTCTGTTTCCTCCCATGCTCATTTTCTTCTCTTATCGGAGTGGCGCAGCTTTGGCTTTCCCCATTTAAACTAAGACAGAAGTAAGAATAAAAGGGTTGCAGTGATGAACTTACGGATGCGTTCATTATAACCAGATCAAACTTAGTTTGGCTAGATTCAGTTGAAAAGAAATTGACACCAGCAGTCTTCGGCATTACACACGCACCTCCACATGTGTACACTACTGTAACATTATCATATACACTGATATTACAGAAGATAAATGGAAAAAGTAAATATTTCAGATCTTCCTGAGAAGTGATGCATTACAGCAAACACGGGGGAACTCCTCTGAAAAACACAAACTCAAATTTCATTTCCATTAAGTAGATGATGGCGTGAGCAGGTCTGACGGAGTTTCCTTAAACAAACATCAAACATACCTGTAAACGATGTGTAATGAAAACTGACCCAAATTCAATTTCTCAAATTACATAGGATTAAACCGAATACAAATCTCCTATGAAAGATCAAGGAGGAAATGGAGGAATAACATCAGTCCTGTTTATTGGGCTTATAGTGTTTGCAAGATAAGAATCAACTTAGTATTGTGGATATCTTAACAGCTCATAAGAAACAGACTGGTGCTGATGTGCTTCACAAAAACCAGGCCATAGAGTCTACAGAGATCAACAGCTGCTAAAAATACTGACAGAAGGAGAGATTGGCTCCTCTTGTTTTTTCTGTGTTGTAGAGATAAAGTTAAGCAGAACATCATGAGAATTTCTTTTATCATTAGTTACAGACACTCATGACCCCTGACCTCTGACCTCTGTTCCTGAGCGGCTTTACCCTCAGCCAGTCTTCTCTTTCTCTTTCTCTGGATGAACGTGTATAAAAATACAAATCATGTAAATATCACAATTGGTCGGCATCAATGGTCCAGAGATTAATGCGTCAACATGTAGTGCATGTGGACCTGCGGCCGGAGACTGTTTGATTCCTAACCCAATTAGCTTTCTGCCTGAGCTGTCTAGTAAAAGGACAAAAAGACCTTAAACCTTCCTGCAAAAGCTCAATTGGAATATTTAAGTTTTTATGTCAGTGGAAAAGTACACACACAAAACACACAACAGTGATGTGTGTGCTGTGCACAAACACAGGGACTCCACTCGAGCAAATAAAGAGACACAGTCACGCAAACTTCATTCATGGTCAATACTCTTTAAAACATGTATTCTGATATACTAAATAGTAACTCTATTTAGCATATCAGTATAACACTTAACATGTGATGACATCATCGACGCCCCTTCATTAACAGATGATGACATCACAGTTGACCAATACAAACTAATGTACTAACTGTATATGAAAGAAGGTAAGACAGAACCAGACATAGATCAGACTGATGTCACAAACTACAGAAGAATCATTGTAACACTATTGATTGGCAACATTATTAGCAACATCATTCATAACTTCTGTTCAGACGCACACAATATGTGACACTTGAATGTGTAGGGTAGTGTACTCAGAACAACACATGCTTTCAGACACAGAAGCATATTTATCAGATAAACTTATTTCTATTCACTTAAGGAAACATTTAAGAAACTATAAAATTATACTATTAACTGAATCTAAGAGATGCTTTAAAGTGATGTGTTTTGACCGATGACTATATACACGCCACACCGCTATTATTCTCATGAAACCGGTCTAAAGTTTTCCATCAAGAACGTCACAAATATTAATTTAACTACTTAAATTAAGATTCGAGAGATTGTTCAAGTCAGTGTTTAATAAGTGATAAGTTCAAAAATATTGGTCCACTTAGTATTAGTGTGACATTTAAAAAAACAAATGAAGGCTAAAACGTCAAGATATCAGCCTCAAAAATCAGCCCCAAAAATCTCTAAACATCAGCATCGATTATAGAACAACCTATATTGATCCATCTCTAACACAGCCCTGACACACACGAGAAAAGATCCTTCTATGAAGTTAAATACAGTATAAACACAACTCTTGTCAGGAGTCTACAAAAACAGACATATTTAATGGGCAGAAGGAAGATTCTCTTTCATACTGGAATATTAGTGATCTTCTGTCCAGTCTGCCCCATGGACATATATTGTATGAATCTTTCACATCATTCTCACCAGACTCAAGAATCACTACATAAGCATGTCCTGAAAGACAAAGTAACAGCAGTCTCTTTTTTCTGAAGACTGGATAATTAAAAGCAGAATGACAAACATTTATAATGAAAAGCTGTTCAACCCTACTTGGTTCATGAAAATGTATACAACAGCAGAGAATCAAATACAAAAGAACATCAGACACCACAGTTTCCCTCAATCTTAATTCCTTTTCTTACACACATGAAGGTAATGTGTATTACTCAAAATTATAGAATAACACACAATTCACATCTCAATGTTCAGCTGTAAACAGGAAAAAGTAACAAAGCATGGAGACGTCACACCCAAAGAGAGGATTGACTCTGGCCCTCTTCCTTCATAATCTCCCACAGTTGATGATCTCAACAACTGAAACGTGCAAAAACACATATTATCAACACAGACTGGAAAACACATCACGACTCACACAGGGAAACCTTCAGATAGAACTCAGGGGAACATTTTTCATTAAAAGATATTGTATATAGATTTTAACAGATTTCACTATAAATTGTGTGTAACTGTGTATAACAGTTTTAAACCTTCAAGTTTACTCACAGTTTAGTTTTAGTTTTTTGTGTGTCTGTGATGCTGAGGAGAAGTGTATGTTGTCTACTGTATATCAGCAGGCAGAAGATACTTTGTGAAATGGTGTGACAAAATAAATGTGAGCCCTTGACAGAGAAACTCATGAATGTTTTGAACATCTCACTAAACTCATCCTGACCCGTCCCTACTCTACGTGTTCTCTCCCTTCCCGTCTAAACTCCTCGGATGCAGTCCGATCTTCCGCTTTCGGTCTTATCTCATGTGGCTCTCCGGCACCCAGCTTCCTGTTTGCAGTGAAGGCGAACAAACACAAAACACATTTCACAGTCCATCAAGTTTTCAAAATCAGCCTGAGAGGATTTTAACTGGGGTTTTCCTGTTCCAGAGAGACAGAGAGTTCTATAACTTCTAGAAACAGCATAAGTGACAATATTGATTTATCACAGAAATTCAACTACTTTTAAAAAACAAACAATAATGTTGTTCAAAGTTATGTGTTTAAAATACACATTACTTTAAAGATAAATAGTCAGAAGACATATACAAATATTCAGAAGCTCAGATATCCTACACCAAAAACACATTTACACAACACCTCAAATAACACAAAGCTCATATTTGTGTTAAAGTGTGTTACTTCATTTACATTCGCTGGACGCATTTAAACAATAAAAAACTAAACATATATACCACAAATTATGACATCTAAAAGCCACACCAACGAATAAATAAATGATCAAATGAGGCACTTAAATCTGATCAAACACCCACACCGTTCTTCGTCCGGCTCTTATCATATCGGATCAATACTGAACTGCTTAACAAACCAACATCCGGAGGTCAAAACCCAGCCCATGATAAAAGCCAAACAACACCACAACAAAAGTTATTAAATCCAACACAACCTACTGCAGATTTACCATGAGATATGAATTACATCCATGACTTGATAACAACGTTGCGCTTAAGTCTTCAAATCAATGAGATGTGAAGAAACATCTCTTCACGTGTGACCTCACAATAATGTCCCATCTGAACATATATATGACATGTTTAATAATGTGTGTTAGCACAGTGTTACTGCTGTAGATCTTTAGGAACATTTTATACAGCCAAACCTAATTATACACGACCCGTACACATATCCTCTACATTCATCAAATTCACTTCATAAACTTGCTGTCATGCACAAGGATATATAATGAAAGAGCATCTACTGCCAACTGATCCAAACGCTCTACCAGACGTAACGGGAAAACAACAAGAAATGCTAATATACACCATGGTGAGCTGCAAAGTATTGAAAATCTGTAATTTTGCACCCTCCATCATAAAATAATGGCCAGACAGAGATGTTTTTTAAAAAAACTTATTAAAAAAATTGATGATGGAGAATATATGAGCATGGAGCATGTGTTTACAGTGAGTTTACTTTAATATGTGATGTTAATAAACAGTGCTCTTAAACAGCTGCTTAAGCTGTATCCTTGCTTAATAATTCAATGGTTTGTTGTTATTTACCTCGACCGTCACGGCATCATTAAAACACAAACAGAGGGTAATAAATTACAGACAGATGTTTTTAGAAGAACAAAGCTTCATTATTGAAAAGGTTTGGTTTACAGAATCACCTTCTCTTTTGTGTGTTTCTTATATGATGTATTATGAATGAATGGGAGAAATAAGACCAACAGAAGTGTTTCTGTGTTTTATGAGTGATTCTTTACTGACATACAGTATAAAGATCACACATGTTCAAAGATAACATTTGAAACCCAGGGTCCACTTCTTTTATTTTGTTCATAGCCTGTGTTTAGCCAGGGTTTTTTTTCAGATCACATCACAAATATAAATCATTAAAGGTGAATTAAAGGAACAAAAGAACTAACACATGAAACCACGATCAACAGTCTTTTTCAATACATTCACCTTTAACCTCAACTCCTTCACCTTAAAGAATGATTGAAAAGTAAAGGCTGTTTATTCTAAAGGAGGCAAAATTCCTAAATTTCTTGGTTTTAACGCTTCCTGAAAGAGCTGCAAAGTTTGCACTTACAAATCTAGTTGACCTGATGCAGAAATTATGCTTTCTGAATGCTCACCACATCTCATCTTTTATCTTCATGATACACATCCTAAATAAAAACAGGACAGGATCTAATGTAAGAAAGCCTCTGGACATGACTTGGATCCTTCTTTTAAAAAACACATCTTTAAAGTGTTTATTTTTAATATATTCCAGCAGGCATAGTCAGATAGTTCATGAAAATAAAAGCATGTCACGTCTCCTCTCATCGATAAAGTCTGAGAAACGGTTTATCTTTGGCACATATAGTGCAGAGGTAACACATACTGATGCTTTAAAACGTCACTATATAATAATGAATGTTTCCAAAAGTCACTGTGAGCGTAACATAGGTGTCTTCACATACAGGTCTGTATCTGTGTTTCTTTAACTGAAGAGACAGGAAATCCACTCAGGACCAGAGGCATTATGGGTACAGTGATAACGCTGGTGTATGAATGGCACGATGATTAATTCAGAATTAAACAAGCCATCTATCCTGTTTCTACATGTAGAACACAACACCCAGCATGCTCTGTCAACACTAGTGATCTATTTCAGTCCTGCAGCAGATCTGTACAGCGCTCAGCGTTTCCTCCTACACATAAGACAGGAGAGAGAGGAGATGACAGGATCCAGTCCACCAACACGACTGATGCCGACCAAACCCGCCGCATCAAATAATCACACGAGCCCGCTGCATATAATGTATCGCCCAACAAACCCCTGCTCCATCACCATACATGGGCACCTGCGGCTGCCAACACACAGCAATACTAATGTTAGCCCAAGAGATTTTTGTAATGATTCCACAAACTTCCCATGGATGAAAAAAGCCAGACACAGCTGATCATATCCTTTTCAAAAGAGCTGTACATATGGTTTTTAGATTTGTGGGAAATGTTTGCAAGGTTTAATGCTTCCCACAGTTCTGATGCAGGTACCTTTGATAGATTACTCAATACACAACTTCCTGCCTCCACAAAAGTCATCTGTATATCTGAAAGCCAAGAAGAGTTGAGGAGAACTTAATGAGCACCCTGACAACCACTAACAATACCCTTGCATTGTGAAGAAGAGTTTACCATGGGTGAAAAGTAAATGCACATCCCTAAATCTACATGTGTGGCATCAGATCTGACTATGAATTATGTGTCACAACTTGAACAGTCTATGAAACTAAGTATTTCAACAGTAAAGGGATTTTTTTCCTTTTACATTTACTCACAGAGATCACATACATGCCAGCACAACCAGTCGGCCAAATCCAGGCTAACAGCAGCTCTCTGTTAGCATACACACCCTGTGGACACCCTCCAGACCCGTCACCGCTTTCCTCCTGCTTTTACTTCAGGTTTTAAACCTCATGTTTACATTCCTGAGGTAATACAAGTTCAAGCTAGCCACGGTTATTCTCTATCAAATAAGCATGCAGAACAAAGACGACATTCCCAACAGTAACATTACAGTTCACTAATACATCTTCCTATTCTGTCTCAGGTTTATTGAAAAACGTTATCCACACATGACAATTCTGACATCATATCGAAACCCACAAAAGGCCAAAAAAAGTCTTATACAAATGTTTGGTAGGATTTCACTACGATTATCAGTATGCCTTGACCCCCATTTGGGAAATCTCTTAGAGAACATTACATCACAAGATGTAAGAAGAAAGTCCTGTAAACAGTAGGGATGCTCCGATCGATCAGCCAGATATCAGTATAGGCCGACAATCACATTCTATTTCTCGATCAGTACTCTCTAAACTTGGCCGATCTTATGAATCACAATTGATGACGTCAAAGCAAGAGGATGAACATGACAAGTGGGGGTGTAACTGTTTTGGCACTGCAACCTCATTGTAAAGGCTAAATTAAAATGTTATGTGTACATAAAATGTTCACTGTATAATAAACACTTTTTGGAAATAATTTAGTACTCTGTAATGAATACAATGTAACTATTGTTTTAACAAATTTACTGTAAAAATGTATAAAAAAATATAACAGACAACATCGACAGTATAACTTTATATGAAAAAGGTTAACAGTGATCAGAGAGCTTACAGGTCAGTTATATAAACTTGAAGCATCAGACTCGGGATTGGAATTGGCCAGTCATCATAATAAAAAAATTAGTACTCCTGATCAGAAAATCCTGATCAGAGCATCCCTTGTAAAGACCTGTCATTGGGTATTATCTAAATGCAGGTACAATATACTTATAGTTATAAAAACACATTTGATAGACAAACCTAAGAAAAGAAAGCACATGTTTGTTTTTTAAGAGAGACACAAACAACTCTATCAGGGTATTTTTATTTCCACTGCTTTATTGACACATGCTGTCAATGTTTCTGCATTGATGTAAGAATTAATGCTTTAAAAGTTTCTGCAAACTGAATATTGGTCTAATACAGTCAAAACCACAGAATCTGGGCGTTAGAAGAATCGGTCCTCAGTAAAAGCTTTTACTGCAAACAAAGACCAGAGCTCTCAGGAGCTCTGACCACAACTACAGTAAAACCTCTTATTTCTAACTTTAAAAACACTAACTGAAGTAGAAACTACATCTGCTCATTTTAATATCAACCCTGAATGAATCAAACTCAGCCAAACAAAGACATTTTCTTGAATTATTATTAAAGAATTGTTTTGAAAATCACATAAAACGCTCTTAAAGATTACATTGTGATGCTACTAAACATCCATTTTTGGTTCCACAAAGAATCATTCAGACAAGGTGTGTTTAAACAAAGATTCTTTTCCACCACAAAAACTTTCTGTGAAATAAGGCTTTTAAGATGTTTAAGGTTTTTCTATGACAGGGTTTCATATAAAGCAACAGTAATAGTGATGTTTGACCTTTGACCTGATCACCTATTTGTTTACGGTACCACAATGAAGCTTGTGCTGAGTCCTGGGGACAGAAGACACCTGTAAACACACATTTCCTCAAGACACATCTGTCAATTGGTGACGGTAATTCTCGAATCCACTTCAGCTAATGCTTGACACTCATTTACTAGTCGACATGTGGTTAATGATAAAATCCATTATCAATAATCACATTTCCCCAGAGCCCGCAGGAGAAAGAGAAATGCTATATTTCAAATGAGATGATGTGGCTAAATTCATTTCCTGCTACTGAAACTCTAATTGTCCGTGTTTGTGGGGGGGGTTATATTTCAGAAAGCTCACAGTCTTTATAATGTGAAAGAGACTTATACATGAACAACATGACGCTCACACTCAATGCATTTCATTCACAGATAAAAAATCTGACCTGTATGTTTGCACACATAAGATCTTAACATTATAGCTCGAAAGAGAATCTAACATGGAATGACATTCATTTTGGAAGCTTTGCGTTAATATCAAATAATAAATAATATGTGCAACAGGGTCATAATTCTGCACACTTTGTAATCTTGCTTAAAGAATCTTCATTCACACAATGAAGGAATAGCTGAATTCAAACAACCACCTGTAAAGACTACACAAAAATCAAAACATATGCAGAAAACATATGAACTTTAATGCAAATATCAAATCCCCCACGGCTCACTGTGAACAGTCATGATATCAGACTTTAACGATACAGTACATCTATATTTACCATAGTACTGAAACATTGCTATTCAAGTTAGTCCATGCACCCTTCATGATCAAAAGTGTCATAAATATACATTTATTATTAATGAAACTAGCTGAGAAATATAGACAGGTGTATCATGGCATTCAATTCTCTAAACACTCCCTATTAAGTCTTTTGACTGATGTACAGTAAGCAGAAGACCCATCCTGTCCCAGTTCTCTTTCCTCTTCTAAAAATAAACCTGTAGAGCTGTTAAAATACTGTACACTTCAAAGAGCTATTTCACTTTAGCATGAAAATAAACATGAAGAATAACACACACATATGAAAACACACACACACACACACACACACACACACACACACACACACACACACACACACACACACACACATCACAACTGAACTAGACTGACACTTCCAAAGTAGCTGTCAGTCTATACAGTGGCAGACAATACATTTACCAGGTTTTATAAATTAATTGTGCTTTTTCTTTTCGGTAAAAATGTGAAATGTGATCTAAACATGTTTTAGTGTGATTCAAGAACTCTGATGTGTGTAAAGTATCGCTATCATACTGTTAACCCAGATGTTATTTTAATCCGTCAATTAAAAGACACATCTCACAATAAACGTTAGACTGTCAATCAGATATTAAAATCACATGTATGGGTGTAACCTGGATGTCGGCCAACAGAATTATTTATAAAGCAAAGTCACTTATATTTTCCTTAAGCGCGCTGCTCCGTTATTGCGTCCGGAGGGTTTGTATTCCTCCCAGTTTCCCAAAAGCCCTGCAATAACATCTCATCAGAAGGAAACCAGTGCTTTAGGAAAATTACTACTACAGTAGACAAATGCAACCAAACACTTTCCAAATACACCCTAAGACATCTTGTGACTTCTCGAAAAAGCCATGTTTACTTCTTTCACGTAATTTGGAAAATCTTTGCATTTGTGGCATGTGCTGCACAAAAGGCTCATTCAGGGTTGAGACGGCTGCACATGTTACATATTTAAGCCTCTATAAGTAGTGTGCTGGTTTTGGCCGTCCTCACAAAAGTAAATCATAACCAACAGTGATATTCATGAAACGCGCGCTACTTATCATTCTGGAGATAGTAGCAGGGTTTCCCTTCACACACATAAGAAAAGATCAAGGGTTCTCTAGAATAAAATAAACACCGCTCTTTCCAATGACAGAAAATGAGCTAAACACCTCAAGAAATACACAACGTTACACTTGTCGGCCATCCGTACAAACGTAAACGCTCTGAAGAACACAGTCATTCCACTTCAAACTTAAATGCATTTATGGCGCCACTCAACCACATTACCATAGTTTGTAAAGAGGAAACGATTTGTTTAAACATCTATTCATCTTCAATCCTCATCTACCACAACTTTACATAATCATTTACATAAAGTGGAATAACAAATAACTGCTGTAATTGAGGTTTCACTAAACCACAGAGTTGAAACTGACGAGAAGATAGATCATGTTATGATGCTAAAGATAAAACAGATTTTTATTCAGTTTTTAAAGTTTAATTCAACTTGTTAAGATTGGTTTTGACAGCACGTCAGTAAAGCGATTCTCTTAATAGCTCTTTTGTCTAAACCCGTTCAGACAATTAAACCTTCTTCCAAGACTTTTCCTGTCATCTGTGGCTACTGGAAAAGGATGTTTGGCTATAAGTCATTAAAAGAGACCACACAAGTAACATATCGACAAAACGTATATATACAGACAGCTCAATAATTTTTATTGTTCATTTCACCCAAAAATTTAATTCAAAAAGACAAAATGTACACATCCTCTTGTCATTTTGCACACGCATGATTTGATTTCTACCGCACAACACAAAAGAAGATATTTTGAGGCATGTTAGCAACGGAACAGCCATTAACATCTTCTGTATGGACACAAAACCAATGCGTGAATAGGTTCCATTTATCTACATTTTACAAAATACCTCCACTGAAATGTGAAGAGGACGATTAAAAGTTGACACAATTATCATTTTTGTATAACTATCACTGTAACAACCAATCAAGCCAACAAACTTAAACACTTTTTCAATTTCAATTGAGTTGTGTACTCTCAAGCTACACTTTATTCAATATGTAATCATTATATCATGTCATGACATTTCCAAGCCTTAAATAACACAAAACATCTACACAAATCAGACCTTAGTACAACTCTTGACACATGTACCTGCAAAATCAAACTACACAATTGATGACACAAATGCAATTTCACACACACACACACACACACACACACACACACACACACACAAGACACGCGTCACTTAAATCAAACTCTACAACCCTCACAATCAACACACAAACTGCACAACCACAACCTGTACAATCCACAGCTGCTGTCACAACACAAAAACAACATCAACAACACACAAACCAGTGCCAACACAACCAACACAACCATCACATGTGTTCATTCAACACACAACATGATTTTCAACACAAGTTGTGTTGAAAGTCACACAAAACATGTCCCTACAAATAACAAGTTATTAATTGAACCCAAAGTGTGTAATAGTAACACAACTGTGTTGTGCACACACATGCATCCCATCATCCCAGAGAAGTCTTGTTTGTCATGAAGTTTGTGCACAACTTTCAGTGTGTGTTGTGAGAGACCCCACGTTACAGGTCGACACACTCACAACAACATGTGTGTGTGTGTGTGTGTGTGTGTGTGTGTGTGTGTGTGTGTGTGTGTGTGTGTGTGTGTGTGTGTGTCGTGTTAACTCATAATAAACGTTACTCACATCCTCAAATAAAGAGCCGACGTTTGCCGTCACGAGCAGGATCCCCGCTCCCGGTTCTGTCAGCTTCCCCGCCATCCTCACAACTGACCTGAGATCAGCTCGAGTCACGCACGCGCTTATCAACTGAATCGTGTTGTAGGGTCGGGTGAGCGCTCGTCGCGTCGCGTCGCGATCAGCTGGGCTCGTGCATGCTCGCGTCGCGTCAGTTTCTCGCCGCCGCAGACATGACAGACTAACTTTACTCCGACGCGAGCGACGCTCTGTGACTGGTTTCGGCGCGTCGCGTTGCTCCAGACGCGCGTCGCATTGCCCGGGGCTGTGGAAGGAGGACGCGCTGCCGCCGAAGTGGGTCCCGTACTGTCGTGACGTCACTGACCCGACGGAAAGATGCGGCTGTTAAGAGGGCCACGCGAGATGTGTGAGCGGCCCCTTTAAGAGAGGCGCGCTGCTATTGGCTCGGTGACGTCACGGGCTTTAACAGCTCCATGTGTTCGAGTCACAAATTGTTTAATCAACATGCGGTCAACTTTACAGGTTTGTGGCGGAGAAAACATCATAAACAAATATAATATGTATTTATTTACATACTTTACAATAAATGAATGACATAAAAACACATGATTGAAGAGGCACGTGTAAAGTAATCATAGGTATTATTATTCATTCTTTGTGGTGCATATTTAAGCTTTAAAAAAGATATTAAACAAATAAAATTCAATGTAAACATTATGATTTTAAAATACATTTAAGCTGTAATGATGTAATGTTGAGGTCATCTAGTTCATGTTCATTCTGTATGGACCGTGTTCATTTATGTGCTATTAATGTGATGATTTTAGTGTCCAGTACTTTTCATATAATATTATACATCATGAATTACATTAATGCAGCTTTCACAACATTCACAGGCAGTCGTGGCCTGATGGTTCGAGTCTTGGACTCGTGATCTGAAGGTTGCTGGTTCGAGACTCGGAACCCCCACTGCTCCGGGTGTGTGTGTGTGTGTGTGTGTGTGTGTGTGTGTGTGTGTGTGTGTGTGTGTGTGTGTGTGTACACTTGGTTGGGTTAAATGCAGAGCACAAATTCCAAGTATGGAACCCACTTGGCCACACGTCACTTCACTTCACTACAGTGTGTTCCATGACCTTCACTTCATTTTGTTACTCTGTCTGTTGTTGAATGTATAAAGCACTGTTTCTAGAAACCGTAATGTATTGCGCTGTCCTTTAGCATACAAAAATAACACTATGATACAGAGGGTCAGGCTATGTCTGTATGTTTGTGTATTCAAAAGTAAAAATAGACTATTGTATGTACAAAGAATATTTGCTATGTGCCGGAAAACCAAATCCGCAGACAAATGGTCAATGTAAAGTTATTTTAGGGGCTTTTGCCTTTTATTGGGCAGAATAGTGAACATGAGACAGGAAATCACTTGGTAAGAAACATTGATGCACCACAAAGTTATTATTTACCTGCTCGAGTAAACTTTTCAAAGAAGTGTGAACTGATCATTATGATGACGGCGTGATTTGTCATCAGTCTTGCAGTGTATTTCTACTGTACCTCTGAAATGACATCTTCACGATGTATTGAGTTCATCTGCTGCAAATGAACACAAATGTTGAAATCAAATTTGCTTTGAGACATCATCTTTTGAAGAATGAAAGAGATCCGGATGAATGTAAATGAATGCTATGTTACGCATATGCGTATCTTATGTGTGTGTTCTGTTCAGAAGATGCCAAACCTGACATGTGACTCGTTGACATTCTTTGGAGGAAAGCATGAAATTATCACATTACGGCAGCATTTACCCACCACAGCTGTGACTGGCAGCACATGAGATCTGTGTGTGTGTGTGTGTGTGTGTGTGTGTGTGTGTGTGTGTGTGTGTGTGTGTGTGTGTGTGTGTGTGTGTGTGTGTGCGTGTGCGTGTGCGCGTGCGCGTGCGCGTGTGCGTGTGCGTGTGCGTGTGTTTGCATCCGTGGACACTGTTGTAGCTATTAACAGTTTATTTGTGCTGTATTAATCCACAAAACATTGGACCCCTTCAGAATTCACACTTTTCTTGAATTTTGAGAAATTTCAAGTGTAAACAGTCTTAAAAAATCGCTCCCTTGTTGAATATACTTTTAGATTTAGTTTTGCAGTTTAGCTTCATAGTTAGTGTTAAACTTACTTAAACAGTTTAATGCAAACTTTTTCTATTCAGTTTTAAAAATCTTTTCAGTAAACAATTAAAATACTTAACTTGTTTGTGAACAATGGTGTCAGCCAGACAAAAACACGAGAGTCAATCACATTCAACAGAATATTTCTGAAGTGTTTATTATTGAAGTAACAGCATTGATCTGTTAACAGCAGATGGAGAAAGAGACTGTTTTTAGGGTGAATGAGGGGAAACAGAGTTATAAATACAATGTGTATGAAGGGCTGTGTCTCTCTGTGTACACACAGATAACATTCCCAGGTAATGTGTTCCATACACCACAAATACTACACTGCTGCTCCGACCAGGATATCCCAGAGAGAAACACATGCTGGGAGGGGGAGTAGAGAGTTTATTTTAGTACAACTGAGAGAGAGAGAGAGAGAGAGAGAGAGAGAGAGAGAGAGAGAAAGAGAGAGAGAGACAAGTCAAGAAGTCAAGTTTATTATAGTGCTTTTTGCAATTTTCATTGTTTCACAGCAAATTACATTTGCTTAATAATAAGTGCAGTTATAGCTGTCGTCAGAAACCTCCTGATGGGCAGCACAAGGGCAGAGGAGCAGCAGTCAATGGTGGCGAGGAATAAAAACTCCAAAAAGAGAGAGAGAGATCTGTCCTCGGTCATCGTCCACTGGCCTAAAGCAGATAGGATCCGCTCTAAAACTCCTCCTCTAAACGCTTGAGTAATGGAAGAAATGATGGAGGAATTCCATTATGGGGGAAAAAAAGTGAACTTTCACCTCTCTCTCTCCAGGCCGATCAAATTTAACCAACCCAAAAATAGAACAACCTGGAAATGTGAAGCAAGCTCTTTAGAAACATCTGATTCAGGCCTTCTCAAGCCATAACAAACACACTTTTTGTTATTTCTAAGTCCGAATTTGAGTAACGTGGGAAGTTTGGTTTCATTCGAAACACATGTGTTGTGCTTCCTTGTAGTCTACACAAATACACCAAGAACTATTTCTCCTGAAACACAATAGCTGGAGTTTTGTGTGTGAGAAGTCAATCATTAAATCCTTCTCCTGCTTCTCTATATATTCTTTTTTTTTAAAGGCTTTTTGTTTATATCTCTTATTCATTGACTTCAAACATGTATTCTATACTAAATGCTTTTTACTTTTTTTATCATTCTTTTTTAAATATAGTCTTTATTGTACTGCAGAAGAAAGAACGTCATACAGGTTTAAATTGACAAATAGGATGATGAAATGATAAAGCATTTTAATTTTGGATATCCCTGGTGGTCAAATATTTAAAAGATCAACACAAGACCGTCCTCATGACAACAAGATCTCATTGTGTGTTCAGTTCAGTAAAGTTCATGAAGAAGTTTGTAACACTGAAGGGTAAAGTCTGTCTCTGTCTCTGAAGAATCTCACATTACAAACCAGCAGCTGAAGTTTACTTTAACATCACATTAAATTTCTCCAAACACTGTGTTTTATCAACACCTTCATGTGTTCTACTATCAGTTTGTTATCACTCTGATGTTTGATGGAAAGTATCTTATTGATCTTCATTGAAATAGAATGAAATATTTTACTGTTGAAACACAGACTGAGTATGGAGGTTTTAGAGGTAAAATGATCTGGATTTAATGAGAAATGTGGGAGTTCATGTTGACTATTCTGAAACTAATGGAGACGTGCCTTATATCTGGGTTTGCTATCTCAGGAGGAACTTCTATGACACAGAGGAGACTTAAGCAAATGCTTCCATTAGCTCCCCATTCCATCTTACAGATGTCCTGAAGAAATTACTGAGATATTAAAGAGAAGTCATCTGTGATTGGTGTTTAATTCTTATGAACACATGTTAAAGCGAAGGCAGCAAACAGACATGTCCTCTGAAAAAACTGAAAGGTTTTTCTCTCACACATCAGAGAATCTCATTAACCTCACATATGATTTTAATCAAAGCCTCTGTTTCCACCTTTAGATGAGCTATAAATCACTGACATATATCTGATATTCCTCTGGGTGTGAGAGGGGTGGATTCTTCAGAGTGACTGTCCTATTTCAGCTCTCACAGGACGCCCCAATAATATCACCTTTGAAAGACAGTTTTTTTGGAAAGAAAATTAAAAGTGTGACCCAAATTTTCCTCAAATGCACATCCAAATAAAGCACAATCCATGGATTAGGTCATGGGTGGATCCCCAAAAAAATCTATCGAAAACATCTCCTGGTCAAATGTCATTGCACAAAGTAACAAGCCATTATATTTGCTTTATTTAAAATCTATTCAATCCATATGGCTTTAATGCAGATTATTGCATTAGTGAATAATATATAGTGTAGACAACAAAACATTAAAGGTGCTTGAAAACAAATATGATAAAATAAATATTGAAATTAAATTACATTTTGTGATCATCATTATATGGTTCAGTGTAAATGAGGTCTGTTTCATTACAACATCCGCTCTACAGAGCATGAACAGATACAGCCCATCTCCTTCTATTAACATCCAAGGCTCTGAGTTTCTTTGTTTAATAAATGTGTTGTACTGCTGTGTTGGTGTATTTTGTTTTCAATGATGCAAATCTTTTATAATATTTAAATTTTAACAAAATGTAGAAACACTACACTTGTTGAATGCATTAATATATTTGAATTATGTTGTTCTACTTTAACTATCTATGTTAAATGTTTATTTTGATATTGTGATGGTATATGGTCAAATATTATATCTATAAAACCAGTTCCGTACTATGAAACACATCAGTGTGATCCTCCAGCAGCACTCCTCAAGAGCAAACAGTAATCCCTGAGATGATATCTGTCTGGGTAATACCTTTATAAATAAATGTGACAAAAAGTGTTTATCTTATCATATCTATGTCCTATGTTTCTCTGTATCTAGGACATCCAAGGATCCTTAGGAAGACAACAAATTAATATTGACCTTCATAATTTAGAACCATGAATAATCTTTGATTAATCTGCCGAAATTAACAAACATCGTCTTAAATATCACACAATAACATCACAACACACCACTCATGTAATTCAAAGGTGATCAAAATTACTTATGAAAATCTGAATAAAAAGGAATGATAATATGTCCTATATCTGGATGAATGTATATTTATAATAATTGTACAACCAATTTGAGGGTTAGGTTTAGTTCTTGAAAATATAACACATTCTATGTTTATTATCAGACCTGACACTGTTCTTGCAGTTTCACTTTAGTATCAGCAGATGGCATCACTTTAGCACTTTACTGTGAGTCTGCCTCTTTAATCTTAACCAGAGCATGCCCACAAGACCCTACCCATACACAAACATTACCAATATACAACCAACACCATGGTTATACTATGGTACTTTTGAATAGTAACATTATTAAAAATAATTCTATAGGAGGAAGAGTTCTGTATTTGTATATACTTAAGAATCTTTAATATCAGCAGAATCTTTGTTTCTGTTCTTATTAATACAATAACAAAGTAAGTAAAAAGGGTTTGCAAGAATGGTTCTCTAATGGCATCAACAGAACACGTTCATATTTCAAAATGATCCCATACACACATCCACAGGAGTAGATGTGCTCAGTGAGAAATTATGTGTGAACTCACACACACTATCAGAGGTTCAGAATCCTGCCCGGCAGCATTCTTGATGGTTGTATCTAGTATAGGGTCTGCACACAAACACAAAACCAGGAAAAAATACCTCAAACAGGGCAATCAGGCAAGCAATAGAGAGTTTAAAAAAGAATGTGCAAGTTATGGTTTTTAAAGACTTTTCTTATATGTTTTCTGTAAGGACATCATTGCTGGAGGAATAATTCAGGCCGCATGTAGTTAAGTTTTATCATATGCCAAACTGCCTGTACAGATGATTCAGATTGAGAATCTCAACAGCCAGAGGCATGCACACATACACACATGCACGTAAGCAGGGGGGGAGTGGCTAGCAGGGCATTGCTGGGTGATTCTTACTCAAATATCTACTATTCTCATAGCAGTAGGTATAAAATTCTCCTGATTGTGTTAAATGTAAAGTATTTGGTTATCACGGTACAGCTTGTGGTACTGGGTGGTCTCTGTATTGTCTGAAGGCTTTTGAAGTGTCTCAGTTCCGCTTCACTGACAGCAGATGTGTGTCTCCACACACACACGTACGCATCTGTCCATATGTGTCCTAATCCTTTATACATACAGGTACACACGTGAGCTCATGACATCAGCTGTCATTTACTCATCAACATGATCAAAATTCCTAAATGTGCTATTAAAAGCATATAGATCTCGATTATGTAAGCTTTTAATTTTTTTCTCGTTACTTTGGTCCCATTGTGTAACATGTGAATGCTCTTTATATTGACCGATGTTCAGTGAGAAAAGACAGAACATATATTCTATAAATCTTGTATTTTCTCCTTTTTCCAAGAGCAGGAGCATGTGCTTCAACTCAAGGTCTCTGGGAGAAGTGAATGTTTGCTCATGTTAACATCACAGATTTCTGTCAGATGGGGGTTGGGAGCTCAGTTTGAGAAGCTTGTGTGTATTTTCTGTCACAGGTTCTATTTACAGGTTAGTAATCCTCATCTGAATCCGGTTCTCCAATGACACATCACCTCTTTTCCTGTCAATGATCCTGTGATCCTAAAACCCGTAAAAGTGTGTAATACATCGAATGTTGTGCACACAACTATAAAGCCCCATAAGAACAATCTAACTTCTAAAGTTTTGTATGCGATGCTGTGTTAAATCACATCTGAACATCATTGAATTCCAATGACAGAAGCTTCAATGAGAGGCAGCTGACCCATCTGATCAGATCAATACGATCTAACGGCACACAGCAGCACACACACAAGAGAAAAGAAGAGGAGAAAGAACGCCAGCAGGGAAAATCCATATGAAGTCCTCGAGAGGCGGCAGAGCTGTTTGTTTAGGCACAGCCACACCCTTTGGTTCTTCCTGATCCTCAACCCTTATTCGGCATGTTTCTCATTAACTTATATTTCTGAAAACACAAGAGTTCAGAAATACACTTACTTTGTTCAAGGCATGCAGCAAAAAGCTGCTCTGTGATTTTAGTTTTGTTGTTTGAAATGTATGCAAGCACATCATATGAACAAGTTAAGACAAACTGTAAAGAATTTACACACAATACAACATTACTACAGTCATTACTACATTGTAAAAATATTTGCAGTTACCATTTGTCATCATCATTATAGCAGTCGATGTATAATGTCGATGTATTTTTATATGTGTACCTTTGTATGTGTTAATTTTAGTATTTTTTATTTTATTTTTTTATTTTAGTATGTTAAATGTTTTGATTTATTTTCAATTCGGGTTTAGTGTTCTTTAGTTCATTTTAACATTTATTTTAGACAAGCTATGAAAACGTTTTCAAACAAAGTTGCTATAAGTTTAAGGTTTTGAATGATATTCAGGCTTATATTTATATCGTATGATATAGTGGTAACTACAAAAACATTCCACACATTCAAACATCAACATTTACTGTGCCTCTCGTCAGTTCAACCCTGTATAGCTTTCATTCTTCTAGAGAAACCAGAAAGAAGATATTTAGAGGAAAGTTGGCATTTTTTTTTAGATATTTAAAGAAAGATGGTCACCACATTATAGTGGCACCCATTCACATTTGTGTAGAAACAAAAACAATAAAAAGCAAGTTAACAGGTGCCAGTCACCAACATTCTACAAAATCTTTTTTGTTCAACAAAGAACAAAATGTCTAGAATCATTTTTTCTACCATGGCAGTCAATGTAATCCCAGAATTTTAAGTGCTTTTCATTCTACGTGTTCATCAGAACAAAGAAACGTACACACGTTTGGATAAACTTAAGAATGAGTCATTCTGAATTTCTTTTTTGAAGGTGTTTCAGTAGATTCTGAGTGGTGGAGTGGAGGATTAAGAGCCATTGTGTCCACACAACATAAGTGTGTTTTTAGATCAACAATGCCAAAGGGAACATTAGGAAACTCAACAACACCTGAAGCTCTGGAGAGACTAACTTTAATCACTCTTTTCCCAATAGAAATATAAACAGATGGCATAAGACGTCTGTAGGGAGAAACCACCCCACAATTCCCGCGGAACATCTCACGTTTCATTTATACATAACCTATCCACACAGACTACACTGACATTTCAGACAAACAACATCATGTTAAGATACAATTGTATTTCTAAACCTGAATGCTGATTGGTCAATAACAATGATGTAAACATGTGACAAGTTTAATGTTTCATAGCAGCGTTCTGTTACGACATCTAATAGATATTTGTGCATATCAAACCATTAAACAAAAGAACTCAATAAAAAATGTTAATGCTTAAATGTACAGTATTGTGTTCTTGTTAAGCTCAGGAGTTTATCATTGCATTCTGGAATTATCTGAAAAACAAATGAGATATAATCAAACTGCCATTAATTCTCCCTCTGACTGTTTTACAGAAGAAATGCTTAAGATCAATAAAGAAATAAAGATGATCTGGCCAAGCTGGAGTTCAACTCTAGATGTTCCGCAGATTCATCTAATCTTTACTACATTCAGGAATTTTGCAGATCATAATATCCAGAGACACTTACAAAGAATCGAGGAGACAACGAAGCGGTAAATAGCAGAGATACCAAACGACGAGGAGGTGCTACAATGCCTTACCAGTCTTATTGATACTAGAGTCAAAGACTAAGTCACAAAGAGTTTCTATTAAAGAGTCAAATCATCCCAAAATAAAACTTCTGTCACCACTCACTCACATTTGAGTTTTGAATATGTATATTTATTTGTTCTGATGAACACAGAAAAGCTTCTTACCAGTAAACATAAGTTATTGGACTCCATTGACTACCACAGTAGGATATACTACTTTATTTTTTCAAATGATATTTTATCATTATAATTTTCCCACTGCGATAATTAATGGAGTCCAAAAACTATTTGGTTACAAGCATATCCAAATATCTTTCTCTGTCTTCAACCAAACAAAGAGATTTATATAGGTTTGGAACAACTAGTCAGGCTTTATTAATTTAACCATGTCTTCAAAACTGCAATGTGTACTGTATATAAACGCATAACAAATTCTATCAGACAACCATCTGTCGAAAACTAAAAAAAAGTGTTTTCCAGAAAACAACTGGCACTGAGCAAAACCACTCCTGAGAGCTAGAAATCTCAATCTGAGTGCAGTGAATCGGGTTAAGGTTTTTCTGTTGTTTGTTAATAGACTTTTGTTGTTTTAACCATGAAATGTACCAGATTTCAGTAATAATGAGGGTTCAGTGAGTGTAATTCACACCTCACGCTTACATAACCTAACAGTGTTGTGGAATAAATCCAGACAGCATTGCCTGCATGCAAATGAACATTCCAGAGAGGTTATTGCTTTCATATTTTATTCTATTTACAGCACATAAAAAAATCCACAATGTTGAGTCGTGGATGGCTGCAGACATCTGCAGAAAGTCCAGAATCATAAACCAGCTGGAAAAGAAACGCACCGTGATCCGCGAGTGATGGTTCAGAGCTCAAATTACACTTAGAGTTCCCTTCCCCCCCGCCAGCCTTCTTTAATCGCTCCTGTCCCGAGGTCAGCGGGGTTCCTCTGCAAGGAGGGAGAACTGAGGCCGTTCAGCAAACACATTATTGAATCAGAGCTAGTGTTGTAAGCTTTAATAAAAGAGGCGGTGCATAGGAGCGTACACTTCTGTCCAGATGTCCAGTCAAACATTTCACCATGGTCAAGAAATAGTGACTAAAGTAAACCAGGCTAAACACGAGAATACAGTGTACACAACTTCCTGAAGGAGTCCTTTCATCTGAAGCAGAAAAAGTTAAAAATCACTTGAAAAGCAATGGGTCGGCTCCTCCGTCGGTCTGCAATCTCTAGTAAGTGTCGCCCGATGAGTTCAAAGCAAGCCACCGGGGTTGGAATAAAGTGCTATTCTTAACATGACACATTAAATAATTAAAGCAAATACAACTGAAACATTACCGGCCTCTTGGACGAACGGATGCGAAAGAAAAAGTCGCGTGATTGGAGATGTGGGACAGAAAACCAGCTGGAGATACAAACCTACACAATCATCTCAGAGGTTACCAAACATAATTTCACATTATCAGAACCGATGAAAGAGACACAAGAGTAAGACTTGGTATTTAGTACGGTGGTCTTGATATCTGTCCGTTCCGAGCATCCTATGAGGACGACGCTGTGACGGAAACAACCAGAAACCGTCAGTCTTTAACAGCAGCAGTTTCATTATACAGAATTATTTCCAAGTCAGTCACCTGACGAGTGTTTCAGGAATAAATACATTCGGATTTAGTGTCACGCTACTTCTAATATAATGTGCTAAAAACAAACAAACAGACGGAAGATGAAGAGACAAACAAAGAGATGGTGGGGGTATCCGTCGATCAATCACTCCTAGATCTTTCCAGCATTCTCCTAGTGGCTCCTCAAATGCAGTTCGCTCACCTGGTCACTCACAACTGCTGTTCTCTTCCAACAGCCATGTGTGTGTGTGTGTGTGTGTGTGTGTGTGTGTGTGTGTGTGTGTGTGTGTGTGTGTGTGTGTGTGTGTGTGTGTGTCCGTGTCCGTGTGTGTGTCCGTGTCCGTGTGTAGAAAGCACCGTCTCTCGTAATATCCGTGGCAAATAAAGGCACTCTCCATCCGGGGAGACTACCACATCCGTGAGCACAGACCCTGCTTAAAAGCCCATCCATCACCTTCCTCCTCCTCTGAAAAGACATAAAAATAACAAATTAGTAAAGAGATTATAATTATGATTTTTAGCTGTATGTTAAAGAGTCACACTGTGACAAACATCATGGCTCAAGAGAGCAAAACAGCATTAAATAAATCTATAAAATATTTACTAGAATTAAAAAAATCTACAAAAGCACCCACAAAAATCCTCAATTTTTGCATGCACTGGGGCTCGTTCAGCATTTATTCAGTTTCAAGTCATTTCTCATGTCAAGCCTGTATGAGTTAATCAAACCACAAAAGATGATATTTTAAAAATAACATGGTATGAAGACACTTCTCAAAAAACCCTCTTTTGCATTTTACTGAAGAAAGAGCCACATACAGATTACTGACATTATGGAATTGTTGCTTCACTCATTACTGTAGTGTCTTTTTAGGTCAATGCAATGACAATTAATTGAAATCCAGTTAGCTAAACCTGTTTATAAAGATATCTGAAAGAAAGGGAAAATGTCATGTTGAAGAAAGACTTCAGAGTGCTTACAGCTCACAGATATGAAGTCTGTCAAAACAAAGCTTACATGACTAAAAATGGCTGTGGTGAAATGCAGGAGTGCAAACATAGGCAGGAGGATGGGCCTGTAAACTTAACCATTTAGTGACCAAATGAGTTTCAATCCCCCCCAAGAAAACTATATATTGTCAAAATTAAACTTTAAATAACAAAGTACACCAATAATAAGACTATATCAAACATTGTAAGAAATTAGGAAGTGTAAAAGATAGCATCAACAATTAGAGCAAAACAACACTCAACATCCTAATGACTGAAATCAAGTAGAGGTTTAGTAACGTAACACAAAACGTTAAAGATGACGTTCACAATCACAAGATCTCACCTAAGTTTCGCAGTGAGCCAGGAGAGATGTGATTTCTGCGTTCATGTGTCCCACGGCTTTGGCAGCCTCCATAATGGCCCGCCGGTACATCCCTTTCTTTTTGCGATTGAATCGTGACCTGAAGAACTCACGAAACGGTGATAGTTTGGCAACCGAAAGTTGGGAGGTTGTGGGCGAGCCGAACCAGGAGACTTTAGCTTCAGGCCAGGGCACATCAACCTCCCCTTCCTCCCTATGAGTACCGCTAATACTGAGTATCCGTGCAGGCCACCACGGGAAGCCATGGATCTTTCCCCATACAACATCACCTACAGTCACTGCATGACCTTCCTCCGTCACACACTTCATCATGCTGCGAGTATGCAGTCGCACGGTGAGTGGTGGAACCGTTTTACTTTCCCCATGAGAGGAAGACGACACAGAGATGTCATCGCCCGGTGCGAGGTCGCACAGTTCCGGCGATGTGCCATCTGAACTGAACGATTTAGACTCATCCAGACTGTCGCTACTGCACACAGAGAGACTCGACGAGTCAGCCTTCCTTTTACGAAAGTTGATGAGTAAAGTCAGGTCGCCATGACGCTCAACTTCATCCCCACAGTTACCAGACCAAAGTTCAAGTGAATTCTTGTCCGACCCATCCTCAGACTGAGCAGAACAGGGAACTCTGGTACTTTTTCGCCGCGCACCACCCACCAATTCAGCCTCGTACACAGACACCTGCTCGGTCCCGTCGCTGCGGGATCTTAAGCGTATCTTAGGAGATTGAGTGTCTGGGCCTGTTAGCTTTGGAAGCTTAAGTTTGGGAATGGAAATGGTAAGCCCTGTTCTGATGGCATCCATGGAGTGTTGCACTTCTTTTGAGGGACCCTTAGAGGTTTCTCTCTCTCCGTTACCATTCTGGAGCAACTGCTTAGGGCAGAAGGGTTTGACAGATCCGTGAACTCTGGAGGGGATCTTCATGACTTCACCTTTACCTTGAGGAGTGCTATAAGAGATCTTAATGACAGGACTATGGGGAATAATGTCTCCTCCTGGAAACTTCTCGTCGTCCTTCTTGTCCTTCCGAAAGCGTTTGTTGTCATAGCCCGTGGACTCCTCTCTTCTCTTTGATTCTTTATTGCTGTCGCCGTCCTCCTTTCTCAGACTCTTGACTGCGGCTGTCTTAGTGTCCTCGACGGCTTGAGGTGCGTTCTCCTTCCTCGATGTCTTGGGCACCGTGGGCCCGTCTTTGCTGTCCTCATCACTATTTAGCGTGTTTTTACATTTCTCACAGAGCACCTGACGCGGTCTAAGTCTGATTGTGCTCATGGTCATTCTCCCTGGTTCTCGCCCTCGTCTTCTCTTTCTTTTCATTGGACGAGGAGGAGGTTGAGGTACCCATTGGTTGTAGGTGTGGCGGACCCACATGGGCTGGGGGAAAGGGGCGCCTTCAAAATAAGGAGGGTACGTGGGCTGGCCTGGCTGTAGCGGGATGGGTACAGGAGCTGGAGGGGTCGTCTCTGGTTCTGTGTTCTCATCTTTTGGTGGCTGTGTAAGCGGACTGGAGGGTTTAGAGGACGGCTCGTCACTCAAGATTTTACAGTCTGGTCTTAACACAGGGCTCTCTTCTGACTTCTCAATGATGTCTGGAAGACAAAATAGCCCAGTCCTGAAAACAAAGATGAATGAAAACAAAGTCAATAACAGTCAAAAACTTTAATGCACAAGTATATGAGTTTAATCACCAATAAGAACACACATTTCTTCCACTAACCCATATTTGATGTGTAATAACCTGTCAATGATCTTATGATTTCCTGTCAATAAGATTTGAACTAACATGAACTGTAACAGCAGAAGAATGACTTCTAATGTAGGCTCAATCTTGATTAGGGGAACGATTTAATCAGCCCTATCATGCAACACAACCACACCTGTTTATTTCCTTCTAACCAATAAAATGTCACAATTTCCAGTTCAACTTTCAATTTTATTATTGGCGTTGAACAGCATTTGGTTACTCGTACAAAACACGACAAAAGCATGACCACATTTACCCTCAATATGAGAGAATTTTAAGAAATCAAACTACATCAGTAAATGCTTCTTTTGGTTACAGATCTTTTATAAAGATTCCATTATTTCTTCCTGTATCAGTATTTATCTGTGTACTACATTAAGGATTCATATTCCTACAGGACACTTTTATAGAGAGATTCTGGTAGTTTAAAATTGTTGTATGAGGCTCCGTCAATGACCTGTCACAAAGGTGTACGGTGATCAGTACTGAAATACATGAGCCAGTGAAATCTGTAAAACATCATCAGACTCCAGGGCTGTACTCGGTCACCATTGACAGACAAAGAGAGCAACGGAACAACCTGGATACCACCCCCAACCTTCACCTCTCAACAAAAACAATCCCATAAACCAGCAGGGACACAGGATGAGGGCCAAGAGATTTCGTTGTTTTCACATGTGGCCCTGAAATCTGATTGTGCCGGAATTATCAATTAAACCTTAGAAGGAAGTCTAGTGGGTATAGAGTGGCAGAAAGCCCTCAGGCAATAAACCGGAGTCATGAGATGTTTAATGTAAAAATAAAACGCCCACCCCTGAAGCTGCTGTCCTGAATAATTACATAATTACACCAGACTTGCTATCCCAAACTAAAATTGCGGAGGGAATACATATCAGATTATATTGTGTAATATTACACATGCTAATGAATGATGATAATTAATACCTTGATGTCATTTAATAATTTGTATGTATGAAATGACATCTTACAACTGCTATGCAGTAAACAACACATAAACGTTGTTGTAAGGTAAGCAGTAATGGAGTAGTTACTCAAAAATTGTACATTGTTTATTTACCTGTGTTGTTTCTCCAAACTTGTTTTTCTTCTTCTTTAGAACACAAAGGAAGATATTTTAAGGAATGTTGACAATGAGAATTTCTCAAAATATCCTCTTTTGTGTTCTCACTAAAGAAAGAGTCACATACAAGTATACAAACACACTGGATTTCGCTCTTTAGTAAACTTGGAATTTTTTTAACACTGGCAAGTTACACAAGACCATCAAATGAGTCATAAAGAAGTGTGGGGCCTCGTATTACATGGATTATGGGATATGGTATAAGGGGCACTGCGTTTGGTTGTATAATGCACAGTAGATCATTTTAAGATCAAAGATACAAAAAAACGCACATAGTGTATCCTGAAAAGACAGCAAGATGAATTTCTCAGCAAACTAACAGATAAAGGCCAAGCTTGTCCAAGGACACAGCGGATGACCTGCGGTGACTCACTGTTCCAGCTCCACTCAATAACATTCTGAACAGGACGTGACACATTATGACATAACAGGTCACTTTTTACATTAGACAAAAAAACCAAAGTCCATATGATACTTAAATAATACTGCTATAACTAGTTATATAATAAGCTCATGCATAATCTTGATGAAAATAAGACGAATACTTGAGTGCTGGATGTATATTAAATATATGACATTAGATGTTATGAGCTACTAATACCAGTCTGTATTTCAACACCGCACAAACCTATGTGGAATATACACAGATTAAGACAAATCTACACAATTCGCACACATATATAAGAAACTAAAGAGAATCAGAAACTGATGGTGTTTATAAAGACAAATGTTGTGTCAAGTGACATGTCATCTGTCTTTGTCTGACACAAAGAACTCAAGATCTCCAGATGAACATTGAAACTTGAAAATAACTTAAATGGTTTCTACATTAAATCACCCGATCCTTTCATAATTCATCAGCATCTAAAGAATGATTATAAACAGGGTTCTATACATTTACAGGCCTACCAAACACCACCTGAGTCTTAAAGAAAACTTTCTAAATGTCATCCAACATCTTCAAGACATGAGAGAGAAACATGTTGACAACTTATACATTTATACATGACAAATATTTGACCTTTAAACCACATGAATATCCAGGTAGCCATCACAAGCTACAACAATGCCATCAGGCCAACTCATCAAGACTGATGGTGTTTCACTCAATAACAACATGAATAAACAATTAACAACACATTTAAAACCTTCACTATTATATAAAACATAACACACATTCATCACTGATTCAACTCCATAGAAATACACACAAGAGATTGAGAGGCTGGTAAATAGCTTCAGGTGGCTAAATGGCTAACCAGAAACACACCATTACACATTTTCTGTCAAAAAACACAACAAAAATAACACAATCCGACATAAAATAATTGATTTATTAACATAAACGTGTTTATAACGTCTAAAAGTTGATGTTTTGGCTTCTTGTCATTGTTTCATGCACAGGCCTCAGTCTTTATTCGGCCTGCTGTTAGGCCCACGAGAGAACTGAGTGGATTTTAAATAGAAATATGAAGAAATGCCACTCACTTTTTTTTACAGTCCAGTAAAATGCCGGTGTAGCTTTTCTCTCTGTACGTGAGCGTCACCACCAGCGTGTCGTTCACGATCTGATCGACGGTGACGGGGATCCGGGAGCCGGCCTGCAGCTCCTCCGCTACAGCCTGCATGTTTCCTGACTCGGGTGTCCGGCTTTGCGTCGCTCGATCCCGGCCGCCGGAGCCTCGGTCGTCTCGGCCTTCGCTGCTACTCCGCTCCGTCAGCGCTCGGGAGGCTCCGCCAGCGCGCGGAATGACGCCATCAGCTCCGCCGAGGCGATTACAACGGAACCGCGGCGGTGACATCACCAGACGAACACTAAACACATATACACTACATTTACTCCAACATATATAACCCAAATCAACTATAAGAGAAGAGATTACACAACATATATATATATATATATATATATATATATATATATATATATATATATATATATAACCCCACTCACCTGTTATTATACATAAGGGTTTTATCATACATATTTAATACACCATTATATACACTCATATACTGTGGGAAGTAAAGGTAATGTATGTAATACATACAGCACACTTACAATATAATATATATTTGCACTTTATATAAAAGACCCAACTCAAACATTATAAATATGACCTTTTATAACACAATATACATATGCAGAATGTAGGAAATGTATGGAATACATTCATCAGACTTAACACATAATATATATTTGCACATTATTAAAAATACCAAACACAAACATTAAATACATGACCTTTATAGCACAATATACATATGCGTAATGAAGGAAGTGTAGGGAATACATACATCACATTTAAAGTATAATATATATTTGCACATTATTAAAAATACCAAACACAAACATACATATGACCTTTTATAACACATTATACATATGCAGAATGTAGGAAATGTAAGGAATACATACATCACACTTAAAGTATAATATATATTTGGACATTATAAAAAATACCAAACACAAACATTATACACAGCACATAATACATATGCAGAATGTAGGAAATGTAAGGAATACATACATCACACTTAAAGTATAATATATATATTTACACATTATTAAAAATACCAAACACAAACATACATAAGACCTTTTATAACACATTATACATATGCAGAATGAAGAAAGAGTATGGAATTCATACATCACACTTAAAGTATAATATAGATTTGCATATTATGAAAAATACCAAACACAAACATTATACACATGACCATTGTAGCACAATATACATATGCAGAATGTAGGAAATGTATGGAATACATACATCACACTTAAAGTATAATATATATTTGCACATTATGAAAAATACCAAACACAAACATACATATGACCTTTTATAACACATTATACATATGCAGAATGAAGGAAGTGTAGGGAATACATACATCACACTTAAATATAATGTTTGCTTATTATTTTATAAAATATACATAAATAAAAACACATGACCCTTTCATGGTATACATTAGACACTGTTATTTATTAACATATGCTTTCTGAACCAAACACAAACATTATACATATTACCTTTATAGCACAATATACATATGCAGAATGTAGGAAATGTAAGGAATACATACATCACACTTAAAGTAGAATATATATTTGCACATTATTAAAAATACCAAACACAAACATACATAAGACCTTTTATAACACATTATACATATGCAGAATGAAGGAAGAGTATGGAATTCATACATCACACTTAAAGTATAATATATATTTGCACATTATGAAAAATACCAAACACAAACATTATACACATGACCATTGTAGCACAATATACATATGCAGAATGTAGGAAATGTATGGAATACATACATCACACTTAAAGTATAATATATATTTGCACATTATGAAAAATACCAAACACAAACATTATATACATGACCTTTATAGCACATAATACACATGCAGAATGTAGAAAATTTAAGGAATTCATAAATCACACTTAAAGTATAATATATATTTGCACATTATTAAAAATACCAAACAAAAACATACATATGACCTTTATAGCACAATATACATATGCAGAATGTAGGAAATGTAAGGAATACATACATCACACTTAAAGTATAATATATATTTGCACATTATTAAAAATACCAAACACAAACATACATATGACCTTTTATAACACATTATACATATGCAGAATGAAGGAAGTGTAGGGAATACATACATCACACTTAAATATAATGTTTGCTTATTATTTTATAAAATATACATAAATAAAAACACATGACCCTTTCATGGTATACATTAGACACTGTTATTTATTAACATATGCTTTCTGAACCAAACACAAACATTATACATATTACCTTTATAGCACAATATACATATGCAGAATGTAGGAAATGTAAGGAATACATACATCACACTTAAAGTATAATATATATTTGCACATTATTAAAAATACCAAACACAAACATACATATGACCTTTTATAACACATTATACATATGCAGAATGAAGAAAGAGTATGGAATACATACATCACACTTAAAATATAAGGTTTGCTTATTATTTTATAAAATATACATAAACACATGACCCTTTCATGGTATACATTAGACACTGTTATTTATTAACATATGCTTTCTGAATTAAAGGTAAAGAACACATTCACACACTTACATTTCTTCATTTGCCAAATGCCTTGATCCAAAGTGACATGCATTGCATTATACATTTACGTTTGATTTTGAGTAAGTGCAATCCCTGGTATCAAACCCATGTCTCTGGTGTTGCTATCATCCTACTCCAACCACTGAGCTACAGCCTATTTTTATCCATTTATTCATTGTGTATATTTATAGTGTGTACATATATATTCTACACTTAAAGAATAGTATACTTGCACAATATAAGGATACATGACCAACACAAACATTATTATACATGTCCTTTTATAGCTCATGCACCATACTTACCTTTACCATACACATATAAGCACTTACATAAAGCTCACTTCAAGTGTTACAGTCACATATCATGACATGTATAGCTTACATACTTACCCATTAAACTCTACGTGTTTTTGTTCACTTAACCGCACATATTTTATCATAAAATCCAATAAACACATAGACATGTTTGAGCTGTAAATTGTTTAATTTAAATTTATTCTCACTTCACATGTCAAGCTGATTTACATTAATGTTGGCATTTCATTTCACCAAAGTAAATTGATTAAACAGGCGCTGATGCTTCTTAAGGTTAGGGTTGTGTTTTATACATAACGTGTGTTTATGAAAGGATCACCCGGGATTAGACTGTATCAGCAATCCTGTAAGTAATGTAAGTAAATCAGCAAACATTAGAGTAGATTCTGCTTCAGAAACAGAAATGATTGTGACATTGGGCCTTTAAAATGGCTGACAGTAAAGTCCAGACACTGACACTGAATCATGGGGAAATAAATCAGGATGGATGACACCTGCTGGTGAAACAGAGAACATTTATTCTTTGTTTAAGTGTTGTTTTCTAGGTGGGTCAGTAACAGACCTTTTCATATCTGTTGAAGTAGATTTCCTCAGTGAAAACAGTGAATCTAAACTCAAAATCACCATCCTCAGAAAGGTCCCGGCCCTACGTCCACCCCTGAAGAAGAGTTAAGAAGAAGAAGGACTTTATCATCAGTTATAGCTAAACTTCCAGATCCAGATTATTTCAGGACATGTAAATGGAACATGACATTCATGAAGGCAATGTTATGGTTCCCTTTCTGTCGGTCTCTCGACGTTGTGTCGAAGAACGACAGTATGGGGTTCGCTCTTGAGAACCAATCGACTCTGACTTTGTTTAAAAGGCCAATGAAATTTGGCGAATGAAATTTGCATGCCATGCCCCGCCCCGGACATCCGGGTATAAAAGGGGAGACGGCGTGCTCATTCATTACCTTTTGTTCTTCGGAACCTGGCGGATGACTTCGAGTCTGAAGCAAGAATCGACTTCTGGCGATCATCTTCCTGCTGGTGTCACGACGCGGTTTGCAGCAGACTGTCCATCTTCGACTCCCCTGAGCGTCCAGCAGAAGACAGAGAGTGTCTTCTCTTTCTTAAAAGAGCAAATTCTAAACAGCGTGTTGCCTCATGGCGCATAGCTGTTCCCTTGGTTGCGGCAAGCTTATCCTAGATGGGGACACCCATGATGTCTGCCTCGTGTGTTTGGGTCTCCAGCACGCTGAGGCGGCATTTATGGGACCGACCTGCCCGCATTGCGAGCAGATGTCGATCAAGACGTTGCGGTTACGGGTGGCTTCTTTCCTTGGAGAGCGAGCCACCATTTCGTCAGCTCCTTGTGGATCGTTGGCTGCGGCTACGGCACGGTCGGCGGTCTCGAGGAGCGGCGTCCGTGATTACGAGGGCTCTATGGATGTCACCCCGTCAGCCTCTGGCTCGCGGAGCATCCATACCTCGGCACGCTCGTCTACCCCATCAGCGAGAGACGGTACGCTGTCTCTCGCTTCCTCCCGGGATGAGGACGAGCTGTCTGTCGCAGCATCGGAGGGTGACCTGCTAGCCTCGGATTCGGAGGACATCCTGGAGCTTCCGCCTCTGGCAGGTAAGTCCCGGGATGATTCGGATCCTGAGATGGCGGCCATGCTTTCCCGGGCCGCCGCGAGCATTGGGATTCAGTGTACGGCCGTCACCCCAACGTTCGCGGCTGGACGCATGGTACCTGGGATCCGGGCGGGGTTCAAAGCCACGCCCGATCCCGGTGCCATTCTTTCCGGAAGTGCACGAAGAGATCACGAAGTCGTGGAATGCGCCGCTTTCGGCGCTTACACGGCAGATGGGCTCTTCCACCCTCACTTCCCTCGATGGGGGGGCAGCAAGGGGTTACGTTGACATACCCCAGGTGGAGCGGGCTGTTGCGGTGCACTTGTGCCCTCAGACCGCTTCTACCTGGGGGGGTCAGCCGAAACTTCCATCCAAGGCGTGTAAGATCTCTTCGACCCTCGGGTCCATGCCATGGCCATCCTGCAGGTCCACCAGGCCAAGGCTCTTAAGGAGCTAGACGAGGGAAGTTCTGACCCCGCAGTTCTGCAGGAGCTGCGCACTGCGACTGACCTGGCCCTCCGGGCCACGAAGGTTACGGCGCGTGCCCTGGGTCGGACGATGTCCACTTTGGTGGTCCAAGAGAGACACCTCTGGCTGAACCTTGCGCAAATGCGTGAGGCCGAGAAAGCCCGCTTTCTCGATGCCCCCATTGCGCAGGGTGGGTTGTTTGGAGACACGGTGGAGAGCTTCTCTGAGCAGTTTTCCGCCGTGCAGAAGCAGACGGAGGCTATCAAGCATATCCTCCCTCGCCGCAGCCAGGCCGCCCCCGTGCCGTCTAGGCTCCGTGCATCGTCTGCTCCCAAACGGCCTCGCCCCTCCCAACCGACCACTCCGGTTGTATCTCCCCCTGAGGCGGCGACCCGGAGATCGGCGACCCGGAGGAGAGCGACTCCTCCCAGTCAGCAACCACCCCGCAGGAAGCGCGGGAAGCGGTCCTGACGGGAGGCAACCAGCGGAGGAGACACCACCATGCCCGGCCCAGGACATTCGATCTCCAAAGTGGCCGGTGCGGGACGGTCCTGCCACGTCCCAACTCGTGCCGGGCCCTTTTCAGGGCCTGGCGCCCACTTCCTCTCAAAAAGAGCTGTTTCCTCCTCTGGTTTTAAAACTCAACCGCTATCACTCTCCGAGCGACGGTGTACGGTTGCAAGACGTTTCGTCAGTCCGACCCCACGTTGCGTCAACCCGACCCAACACTGCGTCACGACTAGACGTTGCGTCACATCGGCGGAATTGCAGTCAGACACTCTCTCAAATAGACGGTGTGCTACACTGCAAATCCCACAGGCAGGTAAGTACTCGGGACAGCAAGCCCCTAGGGGATCCGTCCCCAGGCAGAGCGGCTGTCCTGAGAGCCACAGAACCCCCCTCCATGGAGATGGTGAAGGAGATCGTTCCTCTGGTCCCGCTGGCCCAACGACTGCACGCATGGTCCATGCTAGGCAGACCGGGGCGGTGGCTAGACCGAACGATCCGTCTCGGCTATGCGATCCAGTTCGCCAGACACCCTCCCAAATTTCGGGGAATCCTTCAGACCTCGGTACGAGGGAAGGATTCCGCCGTTCTTCGGGCAGAGGTGGCGACTCTTTTGGCAAAAGAAGCGATCGAACCCGTTCCCATGGCCGAGATGTCGTCGGGCTTCTACAGCCCGTACTTCATTGTCCCCAAGAGAGGTGGAGGGCTGCGCCCAATTCTGGACCTGCGTTCACTGAACAGGTGTCTATACAGACTTCCGTTCAGAATGCTAACACAGAAGCGCATCCTCGAGTCTGTCAGACACGAGGATTGGTTCGTGGCGATCGACCTGAAGGACGCGTACTTTCACGTCTCGATACTTCCTCGGCACAGACCGTTCCTACGGTTGGCCTTCGAAGGTCGTGCGTACCAGTACAAAGTCCTGCCCTTCGGGCTGTCCCTATCTCCCCGCGTCTTCACGAAAGTCGCGGAAGCCGCACTATCCCCCCTCAGAGAGCGGGGCGTGCGTGTACTAAACTATCTCGACGACTGGCTTATCTTGGCTCACTCGCGAGATCTAGTATGTACACACAGGGACATGGTGCTTCAGCACCTAAACCGATTGGGTCTACAGGTCAACCGGGAGAAGAGCAAGCTCGCCCCAGTGCAGAGCATCTCTTATCTCGGTATGGAACTAGACTCTGTCACCATGTTGGCACGACTCACGGAAGAGCGTGCCCAAGCCTTACTGCGAAGCCTGAGCAAGCTCAGGCGTCCAGTGGTCTCCCTGAAATATTTTCAGAGGCTCCTGGGGCATATGGCATCCACGACTGGGGTTATCCCACTCGGGTTGATGCACATGCGACCACTTCAGCATTGGCTTCAGAGTCGGGTTCCGAGGAGCGCGTGGCGCACAGGCACCAGGCGGATTGCCATCACGCCTCAGTGTCGGAGCACCCTGGCCCCATGGTCCTCCGGGACCTTTTTACGAGTGGGAGTACCCCTCGGACAGGTTTCGAGGCGCGTTGTGGTGACAACGGACGCCTCCCTGTTGGGCTGGGGAGCAGTGTGCAACGGGCATACAGCTTCGGGTCGATGGACGGGTCCCCGACTGTACTGGCATATCAATTGCCTGGAGTTGTTAGCGGTCATGCTCGCCCTCAGGAGGTTTCTACCTCTAGTGAGAGGCAAGCATGTGCTGATCTGCTCCGACAGCAGGGCCGCGATAGCGTACATCAACCGCCAAGGCGGGATGCGCTCGCGCCGCTTGTCACAACTTGCCCGACGCCTCCTCCTCTGGAGTCAGCAGAAAATAAGATCTCTGCGAGCCGTATTTCTCCCAGGCTACCTGAACCAGACAGCCGACGCGCTCTCTCGTCAGACGCCGCCTCGAGGAGAATGGCGACTCCATCCTGGGACGATCCGGCTGATATGGGAAATGTTTGGTCAGGCACAGGTGGACCTGTTTGCCACGCCAGACAACACCCATTGCCCCCTGTGGTACTCCTTGACCGAGGGTTCCCTCGGCACGGATGCCCTAGCGCACAGCTGGCCCCGGGACAAGTGGAAGTACGCCTTCCCCCCAGTGAGCCTTCTTGCACAGGTCCTGTGCAAGGTCAGGGTCGAGAAACACCAGGTCCTGTTAATTGCGCCATACTGGCCCAACCAGGCTTGGTTCGCAGAGCTAATACCTCTAGCGATAGCTCCCCCCTGGCCCATTCCCCTGCGGAAGGACCTTCTGTCCCAGGGGAAGGGTACGGTATGGCACCCGCGACCAGACCTCTGGAATTCCATGTCTGGTCCCTGGACGGGACGAGGAGATCCTGAACGAATTGCCTCCGGCGGTGGCGGACACAATTGTTCAGGCGAGGGCACCAACCACGAGGCGTTTATATCCCCCGCGTTCGCGCTCCATACCCTCTTGGGATCTCGATGTGGTCCTAGCGGGCCTTTCCGAGACTCCTTTCGAGCCCCTAGTAGAGTCTGACCTTCCTCGTCTCACGGGGAAGACAGCACTCCTAGTAGCGCTCGCCTCTATCAAGAGGGTAGGGGACCTACATGCACTCTCCATGTCCGACGAGTGCCTACAGTTCGGGCCGAATAACTCTCACGTTATCCTGAGACCCCGACCCGGCTACGTGCCCAAAGTTCCTACCACCCCCTTTCGGGATCAGGTAGTGAACCTGCAGGCGCTCCCCACAGGGGAGGAAGACCCAACTCCTTCAGTGCTGTGTCCGGTACGAGCGTTACGCTTCTACCTGGAACGCACGCAGAGCTTCAGGAGCTCTGAGCAGCTTTTTGTCTGTTATGGAGGTCAGCAAAGAGGGAGAGCTGTCTCCAAACAGAGATTGGCACACTGGATCGTGGATGCCATTTCCATGGCTTACCGATGCCAGAACCTGCCATGCCCGCTCGCAGTGAGGGCTCACTCTACTAGGGGTGTAGCCTCCTCGTGGGCTTTGGCTCAGGGCGCCTCTCTGGCAGACATCTGCACAGCTGCGGGTTGGGCTACGTCCAACACCTTTGCAAGGTTTTATAACCTCAGGGTGGAACCAGTATCAGCTCGGGTTTTACGCAGGTAGAACTAGCCACTGGCCGGGCGTACGCCTGCAAAAGAGCCTTCTTCCCTTTTCAGGTGAGTTCAGTGCTCTAATCTACCTCTCTACTTCCCCTACAGGCGAGTATAGGTAACCTAATTCCATCACTCAGCACCTCCATGGTAACAGGCCGGGCGGAGCGGACCTTGTAACCAGGCTGAACATTGGAGTGAGCTGCCCCTTTTCAGGTGAGCCCCTTTCTTCAGCCAGTGCTCCGTACGTAGTGGCTCCCCCCCTCAGGGGTGGCCCCGTACGATGTAATTCCTTCACCAGAATTCCCCATTAGGTGAATGTGTGATCTCCCTCACGTGGTGCTCCCAAAATACAGGTAGCAATGCACACTAATTTTTCCATGAGTTCTGCCCTTATCAGGTGAGACCATTGGTACATCTCCACATGTTAACCTCCCTACGGTAGGATGTGGCCTCCGTAACGCACTCCCTCCTTGAAGGGGCCGCGTTTCCCAGTGCAGTTCACGGTCGGGCAGCTATCTCGCTGTAGAGATAGGAAGGCCGTCGCCCGTGGAGACCGGTGGTAAGTTACCTCTCACCTTTTTGTCAAAAAGCTCTGGGACGTGTTACCATTTGTGTTACGTGTTACCATTTGTGCTTCTACGCTCTCGCGTAGAAGCACAGACCATTGGACCCGCTCGAGCCTGTCAGGGTCGCTCCGCTAGAGATCGTGACGCAGCACAGCGCCGTGGCGTGTTACATAGGAACCCCATACTGTCGTTCTTCGACACAACGTCGAGAGACCGACAGAAAGGGAACGTCTAGGTTACTATTGTAACCCCGGTTCCCTGATGGAGGGAACGAGACGTTGTGTCCTTTCGTGCCACGTCGCTGTGCTGCTCGCTGCAGCGTTCGTGAGTCATCCTTACGTTCCTCAGCACAAAAGGTAATGAATGAGCACGCCGTCTCCCCTTTTATACCCGGATGTCCGGGGCGGGGCATGGCATGCAAATTTCATTCGCCAAATTTCATTGGCCTTTTAAACAAAGTCAGAGTCGATTGGTTCTCAAGAGCGAACCCCATACTGTCGTTCTTCGACACAACGTCTCGTTCCCTCCATCAGGGAACCGGGGTTACAATAGTAACCTAGACGATTTCAGTAAAGACTTCTGCTATTCATAGGGAAAAAGCTCTGGCTACAGAACTGAAATAAAGAGAAAAAAGTGTTTCAGTGTTTTTGTTATAAATGAAGATTGGTGAGACGCAAACATCAACTCTTAAAATATTATACATTGATGTATGGTTTGTGTATTACAGGTTGAGTCAGTTAAAGTGATAGTTGACCGAGATATAGGAAATCTTTTATAATTGACTTCCCCTTTGATCATTTCAAACCTGTGTGAGTCTACAGAAACAGAAGAAGATATTTGGAAGAATGTCGCTAACTGAACAGCATTGCGTTAGTATGGATACAAGACCAATGCAAGTCAAGGGTCACCAGCATTCTTCAAAATATCTTCCTTTGCCATCTCATCGTAAAGATATTCCCTTGTTCATTGACTTCTGTATTAACCTGTATCCCAATACTGATAAATGCATATTCTTTTCAGAAATAGCCCAAGTGAACATTTATCCCTCTGATATATGCAAAGACAAATATATTTTACAGTGTAATGTAATAAATAAAGATAAACAATATAGTCTGCATTTACTTGAAATCCTTAAAGCATGCAATAATACAATTATAAATAACATGACAATAGTAAGAAAACATAAAGCTAAACATAAAGAATTTAAAAATGCGTGTAAATGTATTATAATACAAATTGTTTCACGAGCTCAAGTTAATTTATAAAGTAAACAATAATGGTATCCGACAGCAATTAGACTTAGGGTCCTCTCTCCTGATTGGCTGCTGTGATCCACGTGATCCACGCGTACCGTTGTCATGGTTATTTCCGACGGCATCGTTTAGAACGCGCACTTCCTGTACAGGGGATTACTTCTCATTGTTGCGTCACAGACGCCTCTGCTTCACGAGCGCGGCTTTTACTCGACGCTCCACACTTTCAGTTTGAGCTCCGAGCGACATGAAAGCAGTCAAAGTAAGTCGGGACATTTCTTTTTAAAACTGTACATCGTGTTGATGTTCTTGCTTATGTTATAATCCGATAACAACAACAACAAGTTTTCAATGTTTACTAGTGGCACAACACATCTAGGTTCACAACTGTGTACATCTTAATATAAAGAAATGTTCCCTATTGATTTCATTCCAGCATTGCCTTATGTTTCAGGTGTCAGTTATGAATAATATTATATGGATCTGTTTTAACAGTGTATTGTTTGCCATAAAACACTTATTTTTTGTACTGTGTCTATTGATAAACGTGTGTTTTATATAAAGCTGCTTTGCATTAAAACGCTACAGAGATCAATCTCAGCTGAGACTGAACGGAATAAAGTTTAGGCCCTGAAATCGTAACTTTTAACTTTTGCAGATGGCGCAGAACTTTTTAAAAAGACGCTGGCCAAGGACTGGCACAAACAGCCAAAAAACCAAACATGTAAGTAATGAAATCATAAGAACACAAATCACCCTAAAGATTCTAATCAATACGGGACAGACATTTCTATATGTGTAAATGAGGAACATTTATTTGAGTCATATTCTTTATTGTGTCATTCCTCCACAACTCTTTTAAGCACGAGTCTTCTGTCTTGTACAGGTGACAGCTAGGATTACACATGGCGCAGAAGAAAACCAAAAGAAACACATCGAAATCGATGTGTATGCTCCTCAATCTGAAGAGGACCTCCAACGGATCTTTCAAGCGCTAAGAAATGTAAGTACACAACTAATTACAACAAAAATAGACTAATATCAATAGACAAACACATAGTATATCAAATCCACGAGAACATTTGAGAAAAATACAGTAAAAACTTAATAATAATGACCATAATTCAATGTATTTAGAAAGAATATTTTTTTATCATAGATTTTGATGGAGGAAAACCTGGGCCCATTTCCTGCCAGTGAAATGCCAGAACCTATAGCCACTTCATCAGATCAGCCCCAAATTGGAAGAGAGGAAGGTACTGCTCCAAAAGTAAGGGCATATTTTAAGAGAGTGCAGAAGGGATTTCAATGTCTCATTACGTGCTGCGTAACGGTTAACGTAACAGAGGATGAAGAAGTTCTTTCCTAAATTAGCCATGCGAGAGAACGCGTAAGTAATGTTAATGTAGGGTAAGTTTTTATATATATTAATTTAGATTTATTTAACTAATATGATTGATGGATATGTTTTAGAACATAGGTGTGTGTGTGTGTGTGTGTGTGTGTGTGTGTGTGTGTGTGTGTGTGTGTGTGTGTGTGTGTGTGTGTGTGTGTGTGTGTGTGTGTGTGTGTGTGTGTGTGTGTGTGTGTGTGTGTGTGTCACTGTGTGTGTGTGTGTGTGTGTGTGTTTCTCTGTGTGTTTCTGTGTGTGTTTCTGTCTGTCTGTCTGTCTGTCTGTCTGTCTGTCTGTTAGTTTTAGATGGTGTTTAGCTTAGCTGGTGTTTAGCTTTTAGCCTTTTGGTCCCTTGTAACTAGCTATTAGTTGGTGTTCTTGAGGTTAGTTGGATAGATCAGTTATCTTATTTCACATTGGTGTTTATACATGTAAGTACGTGTTAGTTGTCTTGCTTTGTGCACCCTAGTGCTTCTTGTAGCAGTTCTTTGCCTATTGTTATCTTTACGATTTACTTGATGAGTCATTGTGGATAAAAGAGTCTACTTAATGCCTATAAGTAAAAGTAACTATAAGGAAGTTGGCATCTGTATAGTCGGCATTTGCTAGATAACTGCATATAGAGGGTTTTCACTGACGTCACGTTCTGGGCGGTAACGCGGATGCGCGGCCATTATGGAGGCACTCGGTGTAAACATCTGATCGGAGTGTGATCGAGTATTGTGAGCTTTGGATACTTTTAGTGAATGTAGACATGTCTGAACAACCGAAAGCTCTTCAAAACGCGTCCAAAATGCAAAGGCATATAGAGAAGGACTTGGACCACAAGTAAAGGAGAGATATTTCGAGAAATGACGATATATTGGCGGTGCAGATCCCTGTGAGTTAGCCAGTGACCAAGAAAACACACCTGGTGTTCCTGTGGCCATGTTGAATTTGGAAAGATGATTCTATATGATAATGTTAAATATCATATTAAGTTTTTTCACTACTCGTGCATTAATGTTAAGATTGCACCAAAGGGAAAATTGTGTTGCCCACAGTGACTAAAGCTACACAAGTCTGTGCCAAAACAAGGAAAGAAACTTACAAAGTAATAAAACTAAATAAAACTTTTTTTTACTTGTCTGCTGTGAAGTTTTGTACTTCATGCACTTTGTGTTAATGTAGGTTAAATTATTTAATTCATTTAGAATTTCAAGTTGGTGAGCTTTTTGTAAATCTATACTGACAAAAAGAAAGTTATACTCAAGTTACATACAACATTGTGTTAACAGTAATTGTACTATATTATAATGTATAATTTATACTATTGTATAGTTTATAAGTGTTGTGATAAAAGTGTGTTTTTCCTTTAATAAATCTTCTGATAAGTCTTCTGATGATAGTGATATGCTGTGTGTTGTCAACAAAACAATAACAAATTAACAATCATTTATAGATCATTTCAGGCTATATCGACAAGTCCAGACATGAATTAAATAATATTTTTATTGGAAAAGTGAATATAAATATAAACTTTAGTTAAAATCCACCACTGATAGACAAAAGTTCACCAGAGCACAACAGACCAATCTTATCTATGGTACAATACCCATCACTATCTTTGCACATGAAGAAATCAATCTGCAATATAATATTCTTATGTTTTTCTCGATGTGTTCTATCAGTACAACCTGAAACTCTGCAATAATTAATCATTCTCCTTGACCACGTTCAGTATATACTTCAGTGTCTGTGCTGTGTTGTGACGCGGAGTGCCTCCAACATGGCGACTTCCGGTCTGATGTAGCGCCGTGAAAACCCTCTATTAACTTAGCTTTGAGGATGGTGGCTTTTGTATGTGTTTGTCTGTGTTGGTTAGATCATTGCGAGTTAACTTTGAGGTCTTTGGCTTATGTATTTGTTATTTCTCTTGTATGGGTATTTGTGATTAAGCTTTGAGGATGTTGTCGATAGTATGTGTTAGTTGGAGTTGGGTAGATCATTGTTTAACTTTTAAAGTTAACTTTTAAGGATGTTGGCAGTTGTATGTGTTAGTTGGTGATTGTTAAATCCCTGCTAGTTAAGTAAGCTTTGAGGACGTTGATGTTCGTATGAGTTAGTTGGAGTTGGGAAGATTACTGTAAGTTAGTTTTTAATGATGTTGGCTTTTGTATGTGTTAGTATGCGTTGGTTAGATCATTGTGAGTTAGCATTGGGACATTGGCTTTTGTATTAGTTAGTTGCTGTTGTCTAGATCAGTGTCAGTTAGCATTGAGGTCGTTGACGTTTGTATTTGTTAGTCTGTTTTGGTTAGATCACTGGTAGTTAACTTTGAGGACGTTGGCTTTTGTATTTGTAATTTGCTGTTGGCTAGATCAGTGTAAGTATGCTTTGAGAATGTTGTCGATTGTATGAGTTAGTTGGAGTTGGGGAGATCACTGCAAGTTAGCTTTTAAGGATGTTGTTATTTGTATGCGGTTGTTGGTAATGGTTAAATCACTGCTAGTTAGCAATGAAGTTGTTGACTTTTGTATGTGTTAGTCCGTGTTGGTTAGATCAGTGCGAGTTAACTTTGAGGACGTTGGCTTTTGTATTTGTAATTTGCTGTTGGCTAGATCAGTGTGAGTAAGCTTTGAGAATGTTGTCGATTTTATGAGTAAGTTGGAGTTGGGTAGATCACCGAAAGTTAGCTTTTAAGGATGTTGTCATTTGTATATGATTGTTGGTGATGGTCAAACCAATGCTAGTTAACTAAGCTTTGAGAACCTTGATGTCTGTAGGTGTTAGTCTGCGTTGGCTAGATCAGTGTGAGTTCGCTTTGAGGACGTTGTCGGTTGTATGTGTTAGTCTGTTTTGGTTAGATCACTGGGAGTTAACTTTGAAGACGTTTTGCTTTTGTATTTGTTATTTGCTGTTGGCTAGATCAGTGTGAGTTCGCTTTGAGGACGTTGTCGGTTGTATGTGTTAGTCTGTTTTGGTTAGATCAGTGTGAGTTAACTTTGAGGACGTTGGCTTTTGTATATGTAATTTGCTGTTGTCTAGATCAGTGTGAGTAAGCTTTGAGAATGTTGTCGATTTTATGAGTAAGTTGGAGTTGGGTAGATCACCGAAAGTTAGCTTTTAAGGATGTTGTCGTTTGTATGCGGTTGTTGGTAATGGTTAGACCAATGCTAGGTAACTAAGCTTTGAGGACCTTGATGTTTGTAGGTGTTAGTCGGCGTTTGTTAGATTACTGAGAGTTAACATTGAGGACGTTGACGTTTGTATGTGGTAGTCTCTGTTGGTTAGATCACTGCAAGTTAGCTTTTAATGATGTTGTCGTTTGTATGCGGTTGTTGGTTATGGTTAAATCACTGCTAGTTAACTAAGCTTTGAGGACCTTGATGTTTGAAGGTGTTAGTCGGCGTTCGTTAGATTACTGTGAGTTATTATTGAGGACGTTGATGTTTGTATGTGTTAGTCTGTGTTGGTTAGATCACTGCGAGTTAACTCTGAGGAAGTTGGCTTTTGTATTTGTTATTTGCTGTAGGCTAGATCAGTGTGAGTTAGCTTTGATAATGTTATCGATTTTATGAGTTAGTTGGAGTTGGGTAGATCCCTGCAAGTTAGCTTTTAAGGATGTTGGCAGTTGTATGTGTTAGTTGGTGATGGTTCAATTACTGCTAGTTAACTAAGCTTTGAGGACCTTGATGTTTGTAGGTGTTAGTTGGCATTCGTTAGATTACTGAGAGTTAGCATTGAGGATGTTGACGTTTTTATGTGGTAGTCCCTGTTGGTTAGATCACTGCGAGTAAGCTTCGAGGACTTTGGCTTATGTATGTATTATTTGCTGTTTTCTAGATCAGTGTGAGTTTGCTTTGAGGATGCTGTCAGTTGTATGTGTTAGTCTACATTGGTTTGATCACTGCGAGTTAACTTAGCTTTTAGGATGTTGATGTTTGTATGTGTTATTTGCTGTTGGCTAGATCAGTGTGAGTTAGCTTTGAGAATGTTGCCGATTGTATGAGTTAGTTGGAGTTGGGTAGATCACTGCAAGTTAGCTTTTAAGTATGTTGGCATTTGTATATGATTGTTGGCTTTGGTTTGATCGCTGTGAGTTAGCATTGAGGATGCTGACGTTTGTAGGTGTTATTTGGAGTTTGTTAGATCATTGCAAGTTAGCATTGTGGACATTGGCTTTGGTATTTGTTAGTCGGCATTGGTTAGATAACTGGTAATTAACTTTGAGGATGTTGGCTTTTGTATTTGTAATTTGCTGTTGGCTAGATCAGTGTATGTATGCTTTGAGAATGTTGTCAATTGTATGAGTTAGTTGGAGTTGGGTAGATCACTGCAAATTAGCTTTTAAGGATGTTGTCATTTGTATGCGGTTGTTAGTAATGGTTAGACCAATGCTAGGTAACTAAGCTTTGAGGACCTTGATGTTTGTAGGTGTTAGTCTGTGTTTGTTAGATAACTGAGAGTTAACATTGAGGACGTTGATGTTTGTATGTTGTAGTCTCTGTTGGTTAGATCACTGCGAGTTAGCTTTGAGGACTTTGGCTTATATATGCGTTATTTGCTGTTTTTTAGATCAGTGTGAGTTAGCTTTGAGGACGGTGTCAATTGTATGTGTAAGTCTGCATTGGTTTGATCACTGCGAGTTAACTTAGCTTTGAGGATGTTGATGTTTGTATGTGTTATTTGCTGTTGGATAGATCAGTGTGAGTTAGCTTTGAGGATGTTGGCATTTGTATATGGTTGTCTGTGTTGGTTAGATCATTGCGAGTTAACTTTGAGGACTTTGGCTTATGTATTTGTTATTTCAGTTGTATGGATATGTGTGATTTAGCTTTGAGGATGTTGTCAATTGTATGTGTTAGTCTGCTTTTGTTAGATTACTTTGAGTTAGCATTGAGTTCGTTGACGTTTGTATGTGTTAGTCTGTGTTGGTAAGATAACTGGTAGTTAACTTTGAGGACGTTGGCTTTTGTATTTGTAATTTGCTGTTGGCTAGATCAGTGTAAGTATGCTTTGAGAATGTTGTCGATTGTATAAGTTAGTTGGAGTTGGGGAGATCACCGCAAGTTAGCTTTAAGGATGTTGTTGTGTGTATGGGGTTGTTGGTAATGGTTAAATCACTGCTAGTTAGCATTGAAGTTGTTGACGTTTGTACGTGTAAGTCTGTGTTGGTTAGATCACTGCGAGTTAACTTTGAGGACATTGGCTTTTGTATTTGTTATTTGCTGTTATCTAGATCAGTGTGAATTAGCTTTGAGAATGTTGTCAATTGTATGAGTTAGTTGGAGTTGGGTAGATCACCGCAAGTTAGCTTTTAAGGATGTTGTTGTTTGTATGTAGTTGTTGGTGATGGTTAGACCAATGCTAGTTAACTAAGCTTTGAGGACCTTGATGTTTGTAGGTGTTAGTCGGCGTTGGCTAAATCAGTGTGAGTTCGCTTTGAGGATGTTGTCGGTTGTATGTGTTAGTCTGTTTTGGTTAGATCACTGGGAGTTAACTTTTAAGGATTTTGTCTGTTTTGGTTAGATCACTGGTAGTGAACTTTGAGGACGTTGGCTTTTGTATTTGTTATTTCAGTTGTATGGATATGTGTGATTTAGCTTTGAGGATGTTGTCAATTATATGTGTTAGTTGGAGCTGGGTAGATCACCGCAAGTTAGCTTTTAACGATGTTTTATGGTTTGTATGTGGTCGTTGGTGATGGTCAGACCAATGCTAATTAACTAAGCTTTGAGGACCTTGATGTTTGTAGGTGATAGTCGGCGTTGGCTAGATCAGTGTGAATTCGCTTTGAGGACGTTGTCAGTTGTATGTGTTAGTCTGTGTTGGTTAGATCTGTGCGAGTTATCTTTGAGGACGTTGCCTTTTGTATTTGTAATTTGCTGTTGGCTAGATCAGTGTGAGTAAGCTTTGAGAATGTTGTCGATTGTATGAGTTAGTTGGAGTTGGGTAGATCACTGCAAATTAGCTTTTAAGGATGTTGTCGTTTGTATGCGGTTGTTAGTAATGGTTAGACCAATGCTAGGTAACTAAGCTTTGAGGACCTTGATGTTTGTAGGTGTTAGTCTGTGTTTGTTAGATAACTGAGAGTTAACATTGAGGACGTTGAGGTTTGTATGTGGTAGTCCCTGTTGGTCAGATCACTGTGAATTAGCTTTGAGGACTTTGGCTTGTATATGCGTTATTTGCTGTTTTTTAGATCAGTGTGAGTTAGCTTTGAGGACGCTGTCAATTGTATGTGTAAGGCTGCATTGGTTTGATCACTGCGAGTTAACTTAGCTTTGAGGATGTTGATGTTTGTATGTGTTATTTGCTGTTGGATAGATCAGTGCGAGTTAGCTTTGAGGATGTTGGCATTTGTATATGGTTGTCTGTGTTGGTTAGATCATTGCGAGTAATCCTTGAGGACTTTGGCTTATGTATTTGTTATTTCTGTTGTATGGATATGTGTGATTTAGCTTTGAGGATGTTGTTGATTGTATGTGTTAGTCTGCTTTTGTTAGATTACTTTGAGTTAGCATTGAGTTCGTTGACGTTTGTATGTGTTAGTCTGTGTTGGTAAGATAACTGCGAGTTAACTCTAAGGACATTGGCTTTTGTATTTGTAATTTGCTGTTGGCTAGATCAGTGTGAGTTCGCTTTGAGAATGTTGTCGATTTTATGAGTAAGTTGGAGTTGGGTAGATCACCGAAAGTTAGCTTTTAAGGATGTTGTCATTTGTATGTGGTTGTTGGTGATGGTTAAACCAATGCTAGTTAACTAAGCTTTGAGGACCTTGATGTCTGTAGGTGTTAGTCTGCGTTGGCTAGATCAGTGTGAGTTTGCTTTGAGGACGTTGGCTTTTGTATTTGTAATTTGCTGTTGTCTAGATCAGTGTGAGTTAGCTTTGATAATGTTGTCAATTGTATGAGTTAGTTGGAGTTGGGTAGATCACTGCAAGTTAACTTTTAAGGATGTTGGCAGTTGTATGTGGTTGTTGGTTATGGTTAAATCACTGCTAGTTAACTAAGCTTTGAGGATGTTGATGTTTGTAGGGGTTAGTCGGCATTCGTTAGATTACTGAGAGTTAGCATTGAGGACGTTGACTTTGTATTTGTTAGTCTGTGTTGGTTAGATCACTGCGAGTTAGCTTTGAGGACTTTGGCTTATATATGCGTTATTTGCTGTTATCTAGATCAGTGTGAGTAAGCTTTGAGAATGTTGTCGATTGTATGAGTTAGCTGGAGTTGTGTAGATCATTGCGAGTTAGCATTGTAGATGTTGGCTTTTGTATTTGTTATTTGCTGTTGTCCAGATATGTGTCAGTTGGTTATTTAATACTTTTTGTATTGACTAATGTGAAGGTCAAGGCACACACTGTAGTGAAGTGAAGTGACGTAATTTGCTGTTAAATAGCTAATGAAACAAAAAAAACTTTACAAACTCCAAATAAAAGTGTGGTTAAATAAACCGAAACAGGCAGAGTGTGGTATGTTTTGTTCACTAGGATGCATTTGTTTTTTTTAAATAAAAAAATTTGAAAGAATATTTCTGTGTAAGAGATTATTTCTACTTCAGTACACTGACAGAAGATATTTTGAAGAATGTCGATAACTGAAAAACGCTTGCCACTATTGATTTTTCAGTTGTTTTATGTACACAATAATTCAGTGCATGTCTGTGAATAAATGATTACAGAACAAATGTTGGGAGAGAACTACCATCCTAATTTGGTTAATTATTAAAATAACATTTATTTACTATAGTTATTAAACAGTTATTGACACTTGATCAGTTTAAGTATTATTTCATGTCCAGTTACTCAATACATCACAAAACAACAATCCATTAATTTAAGTAAAGCAACAATCACAGTAAGTGCCAGCAATACAATATTTATGAAACAATGTTAAGATGCTTAAGATGATATAAGCAAGCAAACAGAAAAAATATGAATAGCTTGCTGTTGCTTTATTTATTGTTAAGCATTTTTTTGATTAATATTATACTGAAAAGGTATCAATAATGTTATATCAGTTGTACTGTATGTTAAATTTGAAGTGTGAAGCGAACTTATGCAACAAAAACATTCAAATGATCAACTGCAATGAGGTGGGGGTGCTTCATCATCACCTTACATTTGAATGAACAATTAAGTATTTATCCAAACCCACCTTTTTACAATTGATTCTGAGAATGTGCAATCCCTGGGATCGGTTACATGTCTCAGAGTGTGCTGTTGTAATGCTGTAACCACTGAACTACAGGAATGCTTGTAGCTCTGTGAAAGCTCACTTTGTTTGTGAAACTTCAATTTGCATCACTTTAGATATTGTGAGTTCACATGTATTTTATTTAAAGTGACTTTTAGGGCATTCAGTGTTTCTTTGGTGTTAGTTCAAACCCACTTTCTTTAACTTTCACAATCCACCACAAGACGTCACTATTACTCTACAGATCCTAAGGAATCTGGAGGTGTGCATGTGCACTATTATCCATTAATTATGTCTGTGGGTCAGGTTAGACAAGCATAAAACTTTATCTCCTAAAACACAGTGTAATGATGAATGGTGTTTAATATTTATCTTCCGATTAAAAATTCTATACACTGCAGGGTTCCGCAGGTGTTTTTTTATCTTCTAATATCCTTTAACAACATTTTTAATTTACATTTTGAAATTGTGATGTGCTAATAACCTGAATAACCAACAGAAAACTGAATAAACAGAAAATCAAAACAAGTACTATTAATCTATAGGTCAAACTAGTACACACAGACGTGGGAACACTTCTGAAAACCTTTTATGTGGAATAATAAAGAATGACACTTCTGTACGTGATGTTTGGATCTAACACGTCAGCATCAGCTCTTCTTCATCTCTCTCTGATTGATTCTCTTGCAACTGATGGTGGGGAGGAAAAGTATGCCGGCTGCTCTGTCACTTTCTGTTGTTCTCTCTATCTGGACCATCCTGTTCCGGAGCTCGTGAAAGTGCTGGACGTCTGTGTCATCTGCTGCTTCTTCGCACAGATCCAGACTCAAGCCACCAAGTTTAGACAACTGAAGCTTCTCCATCGCAGGAACATCTGAACCAAACAAACATCTCACCTTTACATGTGAACTCTGAGGTTAGCATATGACCTCAAAAACACTGGTCCATTGCAACATCAGGTTTACATGGCACACTTTAAGTGTAATTTTCCATGAGGCACATGAAATACATCTGGTTGAGAGTTCAAGACGGCTGTAATATGCTTTGCATTTGAAAGGAAATTCAGATCTTGGTATCATTCCTCTGTCACATTTAATCTCATTAGTGTCAGTCTACATGCCTGTTGACCTCGTGCTGTGTCATGGGTTATTGATCACTTTTATTGGACTGAATATGCGCCAGGATCCAGCTGAGCGGCACACGTGTCTCCAGAGGAACAGAACTCACACCAGCCGAGCAGAACCAGGGCAAGGAGCTATTTTTAAAGCAGGCCATGCTTTTTATGCAAAGCCACAGATGGAAGAGCACAACACACATACACAAACATCTCTCAGGTTTAACGCCTCACCTAGTTGTGCTTGAGATGTGGTGCTGCGCAGATAGTGGAGAATGTTTGCCAGCCCCTGTTTCACGATATGATGAGGAGGAAATGTGAGAGGGCAGTTCCTCAGACTCAGAGCTTTCAGTGTTATTAGATTACCTGTGGTGAAGAAGAGAGAGAAAACATGTCTCTCTGAAATAAACAAACACGTGACTCCTCTAGAAAAGGGGTTTCAAGAAGAGACATTTTGTGTAAAATATATGTACATCCATCAGCGTATCAAGTAAACATTTGAACAGTGTGTGTGTCTGTGTGTGACATTTTAAGGACAACATTTTGTTTTTTTACTGAAATAATTGCTTACATGTATAAATGTATAAACCAGATGAAAACTATTCAATTCAAATGTATTAATATTGCAGTGTAAAATTGCAGTGACTTTCACAATTAATCTTTTTTTTGACAATAAACGTTGCTGTAGTAAAAAAAAATTAAACGATGAACAATATATAAAAACACATATAAAAAATATTTACATAACAACAAATCAGACAAACAAAGAAATACGATCACAGTATAGTACACTTTCAAGAAGCTTTGTTTTTCCTGAAGACCACTTAGAACCTTCTTGAGGTCCCAGGCTTCCCTTATTTAAGGAAATCCATGCGTCTATACTCACCCAGTTCTAAAGGTAGTTCAGTTATTGGATTTCCCTCCAAAAGTAATGTTTTTAAGCACCTGGTAGAAAGAACAAGAGAATAGTCAGTGTTTTAGTTTGTAAAAATATTATTTGACGATGCAGAACGTGCACACTCTGTGTTCAGTGTTCAATGTTTAGTGCTTAATGTATGTATGTACACACTGTGTTGAGTGTTTCGACTGTGTTTGTCTATAGTACACTGTGTGTACTGATTATATGTATGTGCATATTGCACACTGTCTTAAGTTGTAGTCTGTATTATACGTTACATTCGGGAGTGGAAATGTTTCCACAGCAAGCTCCTAAAAATTGCACTCACCAGAGCACATGTGCCTTAGTAATGTGACAATAAAAGTGAATTGTATTGAATTTATTTCAATCTTCGACTTGAGCAATTCTAGCCTTATGGATGTGATATTTTGCATTTAGATGTGACACATTTAGTTTTCCATATATCTGTTTGTGTTTTACTAAACTCTTGTTATGGATGTGTAAAAATGTTACATTAAAGGATTTTTGTGAATTAAAAAGCACAAACTTGAAGCAATAAGAGACCTCTTTATTCGACCCACAAAATATTGGCATTTCTTATATCTGTATAGTTAAAAACTTTGGTAAAATATTTTAATAATTATTTAAAACATGTTCGTATTAATGTGGATTTATTTATAGTATTTTATTCTGCTTTCACTAAATGACAATATTATTGGGACCCTTGGTAAATATGGGCAGAGAAGGCTGTAAAAATACATCTGCGTTGTTTCTCCTTTGATTGTTTAGTCAAGAAATCTAATAAACATTCTATTGAAGTTAAACTAATTTAAGTTGGGGAAATGTAATATTATGAAATAAATGTTTTTATCTAATACACCCTGGCCATAATTATTGGCAACATTTTATTCAAAACATTCTCCAACTTCCACCAGCATAAAAAACAGCTCAGATTTTCCCTCGATTCCTTCATGTCTGATGAGGTTTGAGAACATACGGCAAGTGATTTTAGATGATTCCTCCATAAAAAATTCTCCAGATCCTTCGAATGTAGGTGCTCCCCCTTCTTAAGTTTGTCCCACACATTTTCTATAGAATTCAGGTCAGGGATTTGGGATGGCTATGATATGATCTCGATTTTGTGTTCAGTAGCCTATTTTATTTTGGTAATCTTGTAATAAAAGATCTAACAATGACCCATCATAATATTTCTAGCATAGCAAGTCAGGCGTCCATTTTTATCTGTTGGTATTTAATATAAAACATGAAAACACAAGATATCTATGACCTTTGGTTCAATATAAGGCCCAAAGAAGGAACATCTGGTGACATTTAAATGTGGACATGGGGCTGTTTTTTATCCCCGTGTGCACCAAACCTTAAATGTGTTCTAGCTACGAAAAAGTTTGTTTTTGCATGAGATCATGATTTGTTTCTTGCACTGTGTCTGAAAGGACTTGTTGTGAGGGACATGCTGCTTTTTTCATGGCACTAAAAATCAATCACTGTAATTTCCCATCTGTGATCTTCGAGAGTTTTTGCACACTTAAATGCATTCTCTTTGTGACAGATTAAGACAATATTGAGACAAAACATGTTTCAAGCAGATTTGTAACATTTCCAGGCTATTATAACATTAAATCATTTCCCTGATGTTGGATACATCATATTCACAATATAAGCCATGTTGTATTGTGTAAAGCTTAACAATCTTTTGCTGTACATTATAAAGTTTATTGTTTGCTTTTACCCATTCTGATAAATGACAAGGCCGGTTTGTTACATATGTACTATCCTGTTTAAAAAGAATAGTTGAATATTTCAGATTAAACCCATATTATTTCTCCAATACACTCACCTGTGTTTGCCAACATCAGCAGGAAGATTCCTGAGCTCATTATTCCTCAAATCTAACCACACTAAAGATGCTAGAGAGCTGAAGAAGTGCTCAGGAAGATGAGTGATGTCATTCCCTTCCAGATATAAACTCTACAGACATCCACATCAGAGGAAACACATAAGTGATGTGGTGGCAAAACAAGTGAAACGAACTCTATACTGACCTTTAAATGTGTTGTGTATAAAACAGACTGTGATATGTCCGTCAGACCTCTTCTGCTCATGTAAATCATGTCTCATCCACAAGCACATGTATGATTAGAACCTGGAATGACGTCATTCATCATCAGTTTACTGTTCATTAAAGCAGAAGATGTGAGACACGTGTAGCTGTGATGTTACTCGTTACCATGGAGACGTCAACGCGAAAGCACAACTACGGTGATCGGAGAGGCTCAAACACCGTCACGCGTTTGAAAAATACACAGAGGATTGAAATGGAACACTTTTAATGCATTATCTCACAGGGTGTAACAATGATATAAACACTTATGTGCACTATTTAATCGTGTTTTCTTCATGATTGTTCTGTTTTATCCATGCAAATGTTCATTGCGTTTTCATGAAAAATAATTTATTGAAATTTAAAGTTAAATTTAGTAACTATGGCAAAATTTCTTGCCTATTTTGTTATCTTAACAGATCCGAAACATCTCCGAATAACCCAACTCGTAAATACGACCATCCCGGAAAGTCATGGCGGAAGTGAGCGTTCCTTCTCTTTACTTCTGTTTTGGATAAATGTTCTATTAAATACTGACATGTGAGGTAATCTATCATACTAATGTAAAGTTTATGATAAACAATACTGAATATTCTTCGTTGTTTTCGTTAACTTTTAATAATATGGAATGTTATTTTTTCTACAAATAAGCCAATA
>CM065665.1:11403133-11420633 GCA_033220385.1 Triplophysa yarkandensis
GAGAACATCTCGAGCAGAAAGAGATGTAATATTGTCTCTATATGATTTACAGAATGGATGAGCATTATTATATGATATTCCTTATCCTGTTAGCACAAATATATATGTCAGAAATGTATTTGATGTTTAGCAGATGAGTCTACATCTTTAGATCTTTAGCAGACATCTTACAGATATACCTGTGATGAAGATTAAACATCTAGTGAAAAAGGTATATATTACAGACATTCTTTTTTCAACACATGTCAGAATCAGTTATCTCACAGATTTTTACTGAAAATATGGATTCTGAACACTTTAGTGACAGCTTGGCCCTGGAAAATATTCAAGGATGCACCGTTGACCCTTGTAGCCAATCAGAAGAACATTCTGCCTGTCAATCATTTTGCATCTTGTTGACAGGAGTTGATATAGTATTTATAGAATGTGTGCATACCGTATTCATAAAAAGAACTTACAATTGTGTGATTTTAGTGCCCAGATAGCAAAAATATTTTAGCTTAAAATCTTTTCAAAAAAGTTTCAAATGGTTTCCCAAATTGGAATATTCTCAATAATTGAGTAAAAATCCAACAGTTAATGCAAAAGTAATGTTATAGCAATGCAAAATGTGACAATAATAGGGTATTTGTAATTGATTATGTGCCTATGACGTAATTGCGAACGTAATCCATTGGTCCTGTGATTAAGAATACAGAATATAACAGGACCGTTTTTGGTTATCTTGTAACATTTTGTAACATATCTTGGAAATATTGTGAAATGTTATTTAATGGTAGAGAAATGTGCCATTTACATTGCATGCTGGTCATGAAATTATCGTTAGGTAACTGGCACATCGTGTGTTATATATTTCAGCTAGGCTTATTCAGTACTGCTATAGTTTACAAGTATAGTCTATATGAACTAACAACCAAAATACTGCGGGATATTTCTTTACTTGACACGTAAATATCACGCACTGAATTTCATGACCATCACCAGATGGAGATTTGAACACTTCTGTTGGACGGGTGTACGACACTAATAATTGTCCGTCTCTCGCTGAGCCTGTGACTGACAGACTGAAAAACTGAATATGACAGGTCGTCTGAGAGTAACGTGATGGTGTACTTGCTTAGTGAAAGCGACTGTTTCTTTAACTGACTTTCAATGACATCTGTGAAGTTCATACATCATAGCTGTCCTCTGACTAAATAATGTGTGATTCCAGTTTCTGTTGATAAATAACCGACCCTCCACATAATCAAACAGATGACTCATTTCCATAAAGACTAAAGGAGATGTAGTGCGCTCAGGCCCTACACACATCACACCACACAGCTGCATTAACCCGTGGGCTTATTTGAGGATTTTCAGCATCTGTTTTTATTCCCCTGCAAAGTGATCACACTGTGTCAAATCATATTTGATAGCTGTCAAATGGCATCCATGATTTCATGTCATAATCCCATTATGGTAGATGGGAGTTCAGTTTGTCGAGCTGTATCAGACAAGGCTCTACTTTCTTCCAAATGAAATACAGACGGCTGTGATGGGTTTCATCTGAGCAATCAAGACTAACGGGACTTCTGGTTTAGCATTAAGAGAGAAAGGTTTTTATCGCATTTTTTGTGGACAGTCGCAAATATTCTCGACTCTTTGGCTCGACGCGCACACGTTTCATTCTATCTTAAGTTGTTTGAAGTCAACACTGTTCATTGAAAAGGATTGAGTCGTTGGCTGTTTGTCCTCTCATGAGAGACTTCTATGGTCCTAAACATGGCAGCCCTAAATATGCTAAAGGGTTTATTTAAGAGAACACATTCCTTATTATCAAATCTATCCAGTCCATCAACTTAGCCATTTATTGAGTGTTTCAAGCCGAACGATCCCACATGAGTCCTTCAAAGCTCTCAGGTAATCCTTAATAGCGACTGAAAGATATTCCAAACACTTGGAGTGAAGAAAAGCCAACATCCCAGGACACCGGAGCACCTCAGAATGAAGCGTTTAAGCCTTTTGTGCTCCGGTGTTTACTTTCCTCAACGGAGAGCTTATGTTATTTGTTATTTAACCTTTAATTACCTCAAGAAATACCCAGCAGAACCGATCTTTTCTCATAGGCGGCTTATGTACACATTCAGATGAATGAGAGAAAAGACAAGTTCAGAGACGAGAAGAATGAAACAAAAGCACACAGACTGGTTGGCAGGTGCCTGCTTCATACCAGGGTCAACTTTTGCCTTTTTCATTATTTACACCCACACATCACCGACTATTTATTATCCTTCATGATGTTTGAAACTTTCTTTCGTGGGACACAAGAGCAGATGTTGGAGAACTGGAAGTTAATGGGCGTCAATGTTGTTTGATAACATTCTTCAAAATACATTTATTTGTGTTTATACAGGTTTGGAGTGACATAAGGTTTAGTAAAGGTCATTTTTTTACCTCTGCATTGTTCCTACACAGAGTGTCGCACCCTCCATCAGAACCTGACGCTCACCTCTCGGCAACAGTGCATCAATGCCATGCGGACCGCAAACCCCGTGATTGGTCTGCTTAAGCCCCTTTGAGTCAAACTTTTTATCTTAAAACTTTAGCATCCTGTTTACACACACGCACATTTCTAAAGGAATCATCTAAATACATTAAGTATTATTCTGTGTTTATAAAGTCAAGCTGGAAAAGTGAGGGTTTCCTTGCTGTGTCACTGCCAAACGCTTCTCAGACAACAGTTTAAATTTAACCGCTGTGCTCGGTTTTAGGAACACAAGCAACTTGCATTTAGCTACTGATGTCTAATGGTCATTCACTGTCGCCACGGACAACAATGGACAAGTATGAAAGAAAACTGTAAAGTATAGCTATGTGCATAGGTAAAGGCATAGGGCTCACGCAGAAGTAAAAATCCCCCATTAGTGATATAAGCCTTTTCATTTGGGGTGAACATTACGGTTCAAAGTTCAAAGATGCCGCACAAGAAAATAAATCAGTAAACGGGCAATTCCATGGAAATGTCAACCTTACCATCCAAATATCAAGTGTATAGAGAGGGTTTGTAGTATTCTTATTGAACAGATGTAAATCATTTCAGATACCCATGTAAGGTTTCTCTTTAAATTCTTTTTAGTGCAGTATTTTTCAAGGTGACATTTCAGGATTGTCACATCTATAACAATAAAATATATATAGTTTAATTATTATTTAATGTTTTATAATGAACTATCTCTTGCCATTGCCATTAGATTGAATTTGTTTCTGCTGTTTAAACACTATGAACACGTTTTTGGATAATATTGGTTCAGTATACCGGTCACAAGTACATTGTAAGGGCATTTTTATGTCACATCCATAACGCTGGAATTGCAACAATAATGGCTTACAGTTGTCAGACACGCTATCAGCACATTTGGTCACTGATGAGTCTTTACAAACACCCTCTTGTATATTTTCAAAGAGAAAACGAGGCATGGATAAAATGTTCAGAAACAGAGGAACATTTAGTGCAGTGATGTTCTTCTTCTGATCGACTATACTTTAGATTTTTTTTACATCCTTATTGTATTTTAAAACTGGAATTACGTACAAGTTACTTTCTTTATTCCTCATCTTTATCCACAATTAAGAAGAAAAGACAATTTATTTTTAATTTCAAATAAAAATCTAACTTAAAATCTCTTTCTTGTTCCACAGTAATGTCCAGTTGTCTGGTATGAATGAAGGGTCTGAGATCATGGAGACACCGGAAGTCAGAACGGAGAGCATCCTTGGGTCCTCGGTCTCTGCGTGCAAGAAGGTACATAACCAACTCTATGTGTTTTTACATCATTGCAAACATCCTCGCTTTGCAGGATCAATTTCATAAGTCGCAGCATTTTTAAATGTGTTTGTGTGCTTTGTAAGCATCGCCTCTGACTTTGGCATACACTCCAGTCACAATTTTAAGGGACATTTCTAAACAAAAGACTTCCATGCTTTTCACAGGTTATGGCTTGATATAATGTTTGATGAACACAGATGACAGTCAAACAAAGTTTTTAAAAAATTCTTAGACTTTGGCTTCCATACTGGCTGATGAGGTTGTATTTAAATCTTATTCTGGAATCAGAGTCTTATCAGTCTGTGTGATTAAAATGAGCCTCACTGATTGGCTGACTGCTCCCATCCATCTCCAGACAGACATTCTCTGCACTCTGTAGGCAGCTGCACTACAAGTCAGGTCACATTAGCTGATGTTCTGTCAGCGTGGTCAGAGTAGAGTTAAGGAAGATTATAAAAATATAGGAGGAAGAGGGAACAACAGCCTGATTTCTTCAATATCTCTTTTGTCTTCTGGATCTTTTACACCTCTTTCAACTTCACTCACTTTATTAAAGGATTGGTTTAACATTAAAATGGGCCTGTGGAAGCAGATCCAGGATTAAGAGACTTTACAATAGCATGACATTGCAATTATCATTTTTCTAGCTCTCATGGGAGCTGTCCTGAGATCAGAAAGATGGGTCGTTATTGAACAGAATTTCAAAGTGTTCTGAAGCTGCTTCGACATGACACAGTCTGTCATCTTTTTCATATCTATGCTAAGTAGGTTTAAAAGGTTAATAAAAAAGAATATATTTTGACATATGTGAAAGTTATAAACATTAACATGAGAATTGTGGTATTGATTCCATGCGTACTGCTCAAATAAATGCACTATTAGTTGCTATTGATAGAAATATTGTTTCTCACTGGGGGAAAATGTACATAAATGTACATAAATGTATGTACATTAAAAAACACCTCTTCGGAGCACAAATGATGCGGTGACCCAGCTGATCATAAATCCTCACGTGATCCAATAAAGGACCAGCACAAACTTAGCCACTTTTTCTTCAAATTCTTCTTTAATGAGAAAATGTCCTAAAATGTCTTAAGTCAGAGATTTAACCGTGACGAAGCCGCCCCATCAACCCTGTCATATGGATGTGTGCCAGGACACAGTCAGTACAGATGGCACACACAGCAAGGGCAGAGAAAACACACATACATGTGCTCAATCATGAAAAACACACAAATACACACAGATCACTTATTACTGGGGATAAATATACACACACAAGGCTGGAAAAGACTACACACACACACACACACACACACACACACACACACACACACACACACACACACACACACACACACACACACACACACACACACACACTCACACACACTCTCTCTCTCTCTCTCTCTCTCACACACACACACACACACACACACACACACACACACACACACACACACACACACTAAATTTAGCTCAAAATGATTTAGACAGTAATGATGCTATAATGGGGATGTTCATGTAAGTATTAAAGATCCTTGGCTCAAAACAGGATGAAATATATAAGAACAATAATCCATAACCAGCATCCTAAATGTAAAGTAGATATAAATATAGCTTAGTGCATCTGAAGACATATTATATAAACATGCTGTTATCAAATTACAAACACTTAAAACATTGTGAGATCAAAGTGTGTAACAGGAGACCTGAATGTCAATCCGAGGCACGAAATGTAAATGTTAGATGCACTTGTTTAATTGTGTCGGCGTGTTTCTTAATGTGTTTGCATATTCATGAAATGCATGTGTGTTAATGTTCACGTCTGGAGAGATACTTGTGTTTTTAACGCGTGACAAAATTAAAAATACTTCAAGGGTGCGAGTCGGAAACATGGAATTAAAATGTACTGAAGCAAAGCAAAAAATATTGTAAAGCTGTATGGTATTTTTCTTCGTTGTCGGACCGTACAATATATGTTTATTGTGTTGAGTTCGGTTGTGATTAAACTTTGTGTAACCATTTGTTTCCAGTGATTCAAGTAGAAAGTGATATTACAGTTTATGGTGTCAACAACTTTCAATCATTTAAATCTGATGCTGGCAAAATAGAGACAGGGCCACTGCTGCCCAATGGGTGCCCTAAACAGACATGTACTTTTGGGCCCCCTCACGCAAATATTCTGGAAGTCAAATGAATCTATTTTTATTCCGTATTTTCACCTGTTTGCACCAAGGATGTGAGAGAAATGAAACTTTAAAACTCTTATATATGGCCGTTTGGACAATAATACAGACAAGGGTTATGATGTCAACATAGTTTTGTTGAGGATATGATAAGAGAGATTATGTGGATATTTTAATTAAATGTTTGGTCAATATTAAACAAGAAATTTGATCATCATGTAAGTTTAAAACAGGTTTTTCCCAGAACTTTGGTGTCCTTGTCAGACATTTCTATTAAAATTTAAATGTAAACTGTTTGTTTTGTACTACATTATGTATTTTAGCACTTTAATATTATGACACTATATGGTCATTATTAATCAATAATCATAATTGCTTCTATGCTTTAATACAGTACATTTTAAGTTGCTTTGTATAGATGTACTTGTATTCTGTTAAATTATTACAAACATTAAAACACACTATTAACGGCGACAGAATAAAATAAAGTTTTATAGGTTCAGGGTGTATCATAAAGTGATGCACAGGCTTCGTCCTCTTTTTTTCCTCGGCGCAAGACTGTTAATGTCTTTTTCCAGGATCAGACATATTGTTCATTAATTATTATTAATATTTTTGCCCAAATGGGCAGCCAGTAAACGGAGGTGATGGAGTGTCGCGGCACAGATGTGTCATGATTCTGCCTCTCTTGGTCATGTTTTTCCTGATGTTGGCAGAGTCATGGCAGATCTGTGTTCTGTGTGAGTGTCACATGGTATTGTTTTCTTACATGCCATGTGCTCTCTTGTCTCGTCTCTTGACCCCGCCCCCTTGTTATCCTGTCTATCTTCCCATCATTGTTTCATTCCCCACACCTGCCCTCGTGTCTTTAACACTTGTTATGTTCCCTATATAAAGCCCTTGTGTTTTCTGTCCTGTGTCGCTGCATTACACTTGTTACCGGTTTTCCAGTGTCTTGGATTGGTGTTCGTGTTACTGTCTTGTTAGTGTTCTAGTTTCATGTTCCTGTTTGGATTGTCCCTGTTTTGCCTTATTTTAGTTTTTTAGTACTCCTTGTTTTGTGCCCCATTGGGGGAAGTGTTTTGTTTTGTTCTTGTTTTATGTTAAAGTCTTGTTATTTCCCTCCATTCGTGCCTGCAGTTGGGTTCTCTCTCCATTCCTTCATCCCACCCATCCTGACACAGATGCATCATGTCATCACGTGTGCTTACTAGCCTACTCCTCGTTCAACTTAATATGCAATATAACTGTTTATATTTCTTTTTAGGATTTTTTTGTTTAACTGTATATGTGTTTTATTAATATAAATGTATTATTATATTTTAACTGATATTTTTGAACAGCTGGGATGGTGCTCCTCTGGGATTTGGGACATCAGGGGTTTTTACAAAATTGTGGCCAGTTATACAGAGACAAAAATTGTGCTGTATTCAAAAACAAGGGCTGTGTAATATAATAAAATGTTGCATATGTGTATATCACAATGGTTAGCAAAAAATGAGCTAATTAATTCCTCAAAATGGCATGTATGCAATTCTCTCTAAGACGTATTTTTCCCACACTGCTGTCCACTATTTATGTGAGCATATTATCAGATGTATTTTTGTTTAACTGTAAAATTGCTGTTCACTTACAAAAGTTGAATTGATGCTTTCTTTTCCTAAAGTACTATATCAAATATATTAAGATACATTTAAATTAATTTTAGACATATACATATTGTATCTCACTTTGAATATAACATTGTTTAGCATGCTTTCCCATTTTATATTTTTTTCACAATATAGCATGGACCGATCAAAACTTTAAGATCCATATTCAAAATCTTGCATTTTCAGTCTCCCAAAACATTGTAGCCATGTACACAAACACCGACAAAACTCATTAAAACTTTTTAACTTTCATTAGAAGCTGTTGTAATATAAATCCCCTCTAAAGTTTTCTCTATTGTCATTTTACACAGATATGTTGTGATTGAAAGGGCAGAAAGACAGAGTAAGAAACGAATCCAGTTTTATGCTTTGTTTGTTGGTTTACTACTGGCATGTCATATAGTATAGACGCATAGTTCACGTTAGCTTACTGACTAGTTTTGTTTGGCTTATGTATTGTGGGACTTGAAGGTGTGTCCTGTTGTATTGAGACAAGCAAATCAGGTAGTATTTAAGTCCAAAGAGAGTAAAACCAATGACTCTACCTACGCAACTAAGTCCAGAGAGAGTAAAACCAGCGACTCTACCTGCTCAACTAAGACCGAAGAGACTAAAACCAATGACTCTACCTACGCAACTAAGACCGAAGAGAGTAAAACTAGCGACTCTACCACGCAACTAAGACGGAAGAGAGTAAAACCAGCGACTCTACCTACGCAACTAAGACCGAAAAGAGTAAAACCAGCGACTCTACCTGCTCAACTAAGTCAAAAGAAAGTAAAACCAGCGACTCTACCTACGCAACTAAGTCCGCAGAGAGTAAAACCAGCGACTCTACCTGCTCAACTAAGTCTGAAGAGAGTAAAACCAGCGACTCTACCTGCGCGACTCAGACCGAAGAGAGTAAAGACCAGTGACCACTGTCCACACCAAACCCGACACTGCCCTCCTCACATGTAACTTTCCGATGCAACCTCCACACGCTCTCTCCTCTCACCATGTCCACTGCTGTCTCCTCTACGCTCCCTCTCCCTGATCAGTCTGCTTCACTTAACACTGACAGTGCCACCGACTCTCTTTGCTCCATACTAACATTCTATTTAGATGATTTGTTCCCACTCACATCTCGACCGGCCCCTCTCCTCCATGGCTATCTGATGTCCTCTGAAACAGGTCAAGGCTCAGGTCTGCTGAGAGAAACTGGAGCAAATCAAATAAACCTGCTGAACTCTCTCTCTATCAGTCTCTTCTTTCTCTGCAGATGTCATGTCGGTCCACTTCAACTCCGCTAGAATTAACAACTACTCTGCTCTTCTGCCCACCTGCCCCTTCTCTGTCCTCTGACTTGTAGGCTTTCTTTGAGAAGTCCCGCCGTTAAAGAAACCCACCCTAAATACCGCACTCCAGGAGAACTATAGGCCCATATCTCTCTCCTGCCTTCACTGAAAAACCCCTTTAGCGTGTTGTCTTTGACCATCTCTTCTCCTTCCTTACTCAGAACAACCTCCTTCACAGCAACCAGTCATGCTTTAAGAGTGGGCACTCCACAGAAACTGAAGTGCTTTAGGTTGTTGATGATCTAAGACTGGCAAGGGCAGCCTCTAAGTCATCCATTCTCATGCTGCTAGATCTTTCAGCTGCTTTCAACACTGTCTTCTTTGGACACTAAAAACCACAGGCACCTCTGATACAGAACTCCAGTGGTTCCTGTCTTACCACTCAGGTCAGCCCTTTAGGGTATCTAGGAGCAGTGAAGTCTCTGAATCCCAACATGTGCACACCGGTCTACCTCAGGGAATGGGCTTAGAGCGCTGCTGTTCTCGGTCTACATGACATGGCTTTGATCTGTCATTCAGACGCTTTTCCTATCACTTCTATGTAGACGACACTCAGCTGCACTTAGTGTTCCAACCTGAAGGCAGGTATGGCACATGTCTCAGCATGCCTGAGTGACATCGCTCACTGGATGAAGGACTACCATCTACAACTGAACCTTGCTAAAACTGAACTTCTTGTCTTCTCCGCCGACTCGAAGATCCATCAGAACCTCTCTTTCCGACTAGGACCATCCATCAAAGTACCCTTCAGGACAGCCAGAAATTTGGGAGTAGTCGTCGATGATCAAATAACTTTCATGGATGATATTGCGAATTCTGGTCCTGCAGATTCCTTCTTTACAACATCAAAAAATAAGACATTTCTTCTCCGAGCATGCTGAACAAATCCTATTGCAGTCTCTAGTCTTGTCTGAGCTGGATTACTGCAATGCTCTACTCACTACCGACCTCCGCTACCAAACCTCTTCGACTGATTCAGACAGTGGCGGCAAGAGGGGTTCATCAAGGAACCTAAAAGAGGGCACGTCATACCTCTCTTCATCAAGTTACACTCAAAGCTCTCCTCGGGCCTACAAGACCACCACAGGTTTAGCCCTAGCTACATTCTTTGACAAAGATGTATGTGCCCACAAGATCCCTGTGCTCAGCTAAAGTTCAACGTCCGGTGGTGCCAACACAAAAAGCAAAGAAATCACTCCTACGCACCTTCTTTGGATCAGTTTCAAGACGTTCAAACGATGTGCCTGTTACAACGTGTCTGGTACACTCTGTCTCCATCTTTAAAAACCAACTTAAAACCCTTCTTTTTTGCTTGCACCTAACCAACAAATAAACTCTTTTCGTAAAAAAATTTACTTTATCATTAAAAAATTTAAAAAATACTTGTCACTTGGTATGTATGTTGGCTTTTTTTCTTATTAAGACTGGCATTATTTCAATTACGATTTCTTTGTTACCTTTTGTTCTAAATGCTTCCTTTGTAAACCTCATTTGTAAGTGGGATAAAAGCATCAGCTAAATGACTTAATGTAAATATAAAAAACCTTTTACAACTATTTAAAATGCTACATATAGAGATAAGGTAAATACTACTAACATCAGCATTCAGTGTGTTAATGTCTTGTAAGAGATTTACACACTGTTCGGTCACATATCTTGACACCCTATTTAAAAGATGGAGCTAATCTGTTTCAGAACAGATTTAAGAAAGTTCTGGCCGGTTCCCGTGGTATGAACACATCTAAAAGCTGACACTGCTAGCACCTTGTTCAAATAAAACTACAATTACAACAAACTACAACTTACAACTACAATTACAGTGTGAAAGCACCTATACTAAGAAGAAGTGACACAAAAAATTAAAGAGAGTTGAAATCAAAGACCCTTCCATTTAACAAAATAATATCACTCTGTAATTTCAGATGTAAACAATAATCTGTCCGGCCTGGCCACTAATGATCAGAAGACCTGTGATGGATGTTAAAAGGCTCATAAATTAGTTTCCCCATTTTTCATAGCTTCAATAAAAGGTCACACTGGAAGGATGTATGGAGTTAATTGAAGTCTTTTATTTCAAAAGATTCATGCGCTTCCTATTGATGGAATCAACATTTTCTCCAACACAAGATATAATGACCCCTGGAACACCTTCAGATGGGCTTTGTTGAGATTTTGTAGAAATGTTATTCCTCTGAGTTAATATGTTTTCTTTTGTGTGTCAGGTTTTGTGCAGTAACAGTGTGCTGGATTCATCTGAATACTGGTTGAGGAACGATAAGGCGCTCTGCAGAATTGGATTTCTGGAGGACCAGCATGAGGGAAGCTGCCCGACAGTAAGTCTCTCTCTGTGGTCTCTCTCTCTCTCTCTCTCTCTCTCTCTCTGGTCTCTCTCTGTGGTCTCTCTCTCTCTCTCTCTCTCTCTCTCTATCTCTCTCTGGACTCTCTCTGGTCTCTCTCTGATCTCTCTCTCTCTGGTCTCTCTCTCTGGTCTCTCTCTCTCTCTCACTCTGGTCTCTCTCTGTTCTCTCTCTGGTCTCTCTCTCTCTGGTCTCTCTCTCTCTGGACTCTCTCTCTGGTCTCTCTCTGTTCTCTCTCTGGTCTCTCTCGCTCTGGACTCTCTCTCTGGTCTCTGTTCTCTCTCTGGTCTCTGTTCTCTCTCTGGTCTCTCTCTCTGGTCTCTATCTCTCTCTCTCTCTCTCACTCTAGTCTCTCTCTCTCTGCTCACTCTCTCTGGTCTCTCTCTCTGGTCCCTCTCTCTCTCTCTGGTCTCTCTCTCTGGTCTCTCTCTCTCTCTGGTCCCTCTCTCTCTCTCTGGTCTCTCCCTCTGGTCTCTCTCTCTCTGCTCACTCTCTCAGGTCTCTCTGGTCTCTCTGGTCTCTCTCTGGTCTCTCTCTGGTCTCTCTCTCTGGTCTCTCTTTCTGGTCTCCCTCTGGTCTCTCTCTGCTCTCTGGTCTCTAGTCTCTGGTCTCTCTCTCTCTCTCTGGTCTCTGGTCTCTCTGGTCTCTCTCTCTGGTCTCTCTCTCTCTCTGGTCTCTCTCTCTCTCTCTCTCTCTCTCTCTCTCTCTCTCTCTCTCTCTCTCTCTCTCTGTCTTCCTTTCCCTGTGTTTAGTCCGAGTGATGGTTTTGGTGGCATTTATATTGTGCCTAATCTCTTTTGTTGTCTTGATTGGGAGCGAATAATTTGTCCAGTGATATTGTAAAGTGAGAGAGTGCTTTCAGCTGAACACGGATAACTGCAGCACTATATGTACGACACCATAATTACTGTCTTATGACAGAACTCACTTTCATGACAAGTTTCTTGTCTCTTGTTAATGGCTGTGAAATATGCTGGAGGTTGTTATGAACATTGTTCAATAACGCTCCTTTTGGACGACACGCGTGACTGTCTCTGTCTGTTTAGAGCTTTGCTTATTTTTTTCCTTTTCAAGCAAAGAATGAAATACTAAATACAAAAAAACTTCATATAATCAGATGTGTCCGATGTAAATGATCAAATTCAAAACATGTTTAGTTTTGTCAGATGCTTTTGTCTTAAGCGACTCACATGTAGTGTGCAGGGGACATCTATCACTGCAGAGCTCATGGACAGCTTCAGTCAATGTCTTCTTGCAACGTTCCAACGAGTCCAACGTTCAGGTCTTCAAACGGAATGCCTGTAAGCAAAGATGGCAAACTAAAGAATTGTCTATGAAAACAATTTCTTTCTTTACCAATTTTAAGGTTATGCTTTGAATATTGTACTTAACTATTTATTTTTAAACATTAGATATAGGTTAAACATTACAAAGCAACCTGAGCAATATATATTTAAAACATTAAATGCATCATGTTGACAAGCACAAAACTTTCATCCACATCCAGCAATACTTTTAATAACACAGAGAGGTTTTAAGGACCATCTCTCCTGTGCAATAGGACACAACAGACCATAATTTCTGTTGGCACAAAGTCACATAACATTTGTCTGTGCACTGGACTGTTCAGACTCAGACACAGGCTTCAGGCTCAGGTGCAGAACAGGTTTCTGTAGGGTTGTGTATTTACTGTACTTATGTCACACATGATGTTCCTTTAACACAAAAGCTTCGCACTGAGAATCTAAACCCACACACCAGCTGGCGTTGAAATTTTAATGCCAAAGCTGAGTGCCAATACTCCAAAGAGAAAGTGAGACTGAAAGTAATGCATGAAATCTGACCTTACAAATGTCTTTGTTTTGTGCACTTCTTTGTTTGCTTTTTTATTTGACGTGTTTCTGAGAATTTATTATATCTTTTCGTTTTTGGATGAGAATGTCTGCTAAACTGCAAATTAATGCATAGTTGTGTAACAAAAATGTGAGCTCAGACTATAATTATAATGCAGATAAAAAGACACAAAGAATAGAGATACTCAGCTGGATCTCGGTCATATCTTCCTTCCATACTGACCAGTGTCACATCCTCTCTGAAAATCATCAGGAATTAGTTATATATCCTCTATATCCCGACAGACTTGTTTTTATGACCCAATTTTGTTGGAAAAAAAGTAGAGGAATGGAGTCTGGCTTCTGAAACATTGTATTCGCCAATTTAGGTCCAATTGATTCCGTTCATTATTCCAACAGAAACACCAAATCATATTTCCTATTTGTGCCTCATTGAATACACTTTGAATATTGTTATTGGCAAGAAAATGTATTGGTTGGCAAGAAAAAACATTTTTAATACAAAGTTTAACTGCAAACATGTTCACCATCCTTGTTGATTGAAATATTGAAATATCAAGTCAATATCCAGTGGATAAAACCCGCCAAAAGTCATTAAACATGTTATAATGGCGCAGTGGTGGTCTGGAGGTCCAGGTTTGGTTCTGGTTGAATAAGCTTTACATGCTGACTTGTATGATGTTATTTCACATTACTGGTGTAAGACAATCATGCAGATGTGTTTATTGTTCAATCGTTTATGACCTTTACCTGAATGAAGAAACATGATATGCCATGAATATGACATTATGCAAATACAATCATAGAACAGATTACAAGATCACTCCAATTAATTTCAGCATTTCTGAATTGAATATTTAAAAGGACATAATTTAATAAAAAGAGGGACACTATTTCTTTGAAATTTCTAGTGAAAATATGTTTTTTTATTTATTTGAACTGAACAAATTGGTACAAATAAAATGATTCAATGTTTGCAGATCTTGAAAACTGCAAGAAAATCAACTTCAATATAAGTTTGAATAAAAAAAGAGAGAGAGAGACCAGAGAGAGAGAGACCAGAGAGACCAGAGAGAGAGAGAGAGATCAGAGAGAGAGACCAGAGAGACTAGAGAGAGAGAGAGAGAGAGAGAGAGAGACCAGAGAGAGAGAGAGAGAGAGAGAGAGAGAGAGAGAGATCAGAGAGAGAGAGAGAGACCAGAGAGAGAAAGAGAGAGAGAGAGAGAGAGAGAGAGAGAGAGAGAGAGAGAGAGAGAGAGAGAGAGAGAGAGAGAGAGACCAGAGAGAGAGAGAGAGAGAGAGAGAGAGAGACCAGAGAGAGACCAGAGAGAGAGAGAGAGAGAGACCAGAGAGAGAGAGACCAGAGAGAGACCAGAGAGAGAGAGAGAGAGAGAGAGAGAGAGATCAGAGAGAGAGAGACCAGAGAGAGACCAGAGAGAGAGAGAGACCAGAGAGAGAGAGAGAGAGAGAGAGAGAGAGAGAGAGAGAGAGAACGAACCACTACAGAGGGCAGCTGCCTCATGACGTTTAGTCATCATTAATCTTCATTTAATTATAGTAATCTAAACATGAAAATACACATGCACTCATCAGTTTTCAAATGAGGGGAGAAAATAAAACAAATTCTTGAAATTTATATAAGAAATCAGAAGAATACAACCGTTTTTTCTTCTCCTTCTCTTTTCTTCTTCGTCATTGGTATAAAGTAATTATCTCTAGTAAATTAATCTCTGTGGAACAAGCCTTAGAGGAAGAGTTGGGCATGAATTAAAATCACATGTGAAAAATTCATTTGGCTTTAATTAGAATTTGTACTATTAGATCCTCTTTAACCGACACTTTTTCAAAGGAAAAGTAAATTGTTGAAATTGTAGGGCAATCCCAGCGGAGCAACCCCTGTTAAACAGTGTTCTCAAGGGTGCAGTGATCAAACAGCACAACTCAGAAGACACCAGCCCACACCTTCTGGGTCTTCCATAGCTGGGATTAAATATACAAGTATTGTATTAGTACATTAGAAAACAAATCCACTAGACTATCACAATCCCAAAAGTGTTACTTCTGTGATTAAAGCATTGGGTTGGCAGGTCAGAGGTCATTGTGTTTTGTGGGATTGGGTTAGAAGCGGAGGTCAGTGTCAGTCTTGGGTAAAATGGGAGGCGGTGGTTACCGTGGTTACTGGATATTATTATTAAGAGCTCTAGACTGTAATTAAATTAAAGAATCTTTCAGTTGTGGTTTATAACTAAAAAGCTTGAGATATGTTTGCTTTAGGAAGTTGTCAGACCTTTAAAAGCATCCTCTCATCTCGCCTGTTCTTGTCTCCTTTCTGGTCTCATCTTCTATGTTTTTTATTTCTGAAGGTCATTGTTTTTACTTTAGTGTGAGATAACAGCGGTCATGTGTGTGTTTTATACCACAGCTGAAGGCCATGCTGGAGTCTATGTTGGTTTTAATGATATTTCACACACCAACTGTTCAAGTTTCTTTGTGGTTTGGCCTCTAGGGTGAGAAATAGATCATTCACATCCCAATCTTCCCCAATCTGATCCTACTGTAACCACGGTAACCATGAACCCCATTGTCACACTTTCAGGTTAGCGTAACACAGCCACGAATCTTCATCTGAAGCACTTTACCTGTTTGAATGGCTTGAACCCTGGTATTGCATCTTTTGCCTTTAAGACTTCTAAGTTAAATATGGATTGGGACTTACTGTGGAGTCCAGCAAGTCTTCTCTGCCAAACTCCAAAAACATTGAAATAGTTCACCCAATAAAGGTCTTAACTCTGATATGAGTTTTAAACCTGTAGTAATGTCTTTGTGATGAATGTCAAGAATGTTTGCAACTGAGGCCACCACTGACTACCATACAGTAAAAAATCTTGTTTAATGTGGCTTAGTAAATATCACAAAAGTCTACGGATAATAACTTCATAAAAGTAGTAGATTTGGATTAGTTTTGTTCTGTTGAACACAAGAGAAGAATATTTAGGAAACTTTGACTACCACTTTTTAATGACAAACAATTTGAATTTATAACAGAATTTTCTTTTGGGTAAACTGTCCCTTTAAAGCTTGATTACATATTGATGCAAAAGTGATGAAAAGTCAAGCAAAAACTGTTCAGACACAAATGATCGACCACTTTCTTAATGTTAACTTTTATCAAAGGTTATGCAGAGATTTGGCTGATGTGCACAAGAACAGCACACAATCTGGTGACATTTCCTACATTTGATACTTTAGTCATTAGTTTGGAGGCCTCCTTAAGTAAATGTGGGTGGTTGGCTCTACGTGTGTTAATGTATTCCTTAAACTGCGACAGAAAGGTCAGAATGAATGTTTCTTTTTTGTTGAGTTCTCTAATGGTCCTTATAGAGAAGATTTTAGGATGAGACTAGAAGATCTTTCCTGCGGGATGTGACAGCCCTGTGTTGCCATATCCACAGGCACAGATGTGAATTTGCTTCCTGACTGGGCACCTAGTGAAGCAAGATGTCTCAGGCCATGCCAGCACATGCGCACATATAATAAAAATAGATGAGAACTTAAAATCCTAGTGACAACAGTCTGCGAGGGACACGGCTCACATTACTAAAAGTTTCTTAGGCAATGCTAATGCCAGTTCATTTGTAAAAAAAACGATTATTTTATATACAAGAAATCTCACCAATTACCATAAACAGATAGAACAGCAAGACATATTTGAATGCTTAATGTTTTAATATGTAGTTTTTTATATTTTTACTAATAATTTACATATTCACATGTTGTTCTTATGCCGTAAAGAATTTACCCCAAAGTGATAATCCCATAATAAATTAATCATTCTCTAGATCTTTCTGTTAAATCTGTATAAATGTGTTTTTTCTGGTTAAACGAACAAAGAAAGATATTTGGAAAAATTATTGTAACCAAACTGTTATTAGAACCTATAAAATACCATATTAGGAAAAATGATGATCATAGTGAGAAGTGCCCAGATTGTATTGCTCTGCTGCATTCTTCAAAATATATCATTTTGTCTTCACAGATTTAAAAGTTTGTACATTGTCTTTTCCCACAATTGTAGTGGATGGGTTCTAAAAACATTTACATTTACATTTACAGTAGCAGACTGTTTTCAAGTCTCTAAATAAAAGTTTACAAGATTCAAATTGATGGATGACACACAAGTATGCTCATAATTTAACAAATGTTTACAACCGATTTGAAGATCACAGATTTGTGATGGGAATGAGCGTAGGTATTTGTGTCAGAATTTCCACTTCTTCCACGCTTCATTTAAAAGCTCAGCGGAAGTT
>CM065665.1:11425633-11480633 GCA_033220385.1 Triplophysa yarkandensis
CAACACATTAGAGAAGCTATATTTTCCTTTTTATTTATAGTTTTGGTACATTGAATAAAATACAGCGGCACTTGTGATACACTTCAGGTTGCAGTAAATTCTATCTATGAAACAGCCGCTCTGATGTGAATGGAATCAAGGTTCCAAGTTTATTATAAGCCCAAAGGGCAATTATTGGTGCAGTGTAAGAGTTCTGAACTTTATTCAAACACTAACACCATACACATAAACAACCTTTATTCTAACATATCTTACACATTTAAAAGCCTCCCAGCCATCTGAATAAAAGAAAGATCAAACAATTGTTTTAAAGTTTAGGCATTCTATCACGAATGCGCAAAGGCCGCTTTTTAAACAGTGAATGAATGCAATCTATAAGAAAAGCTTTAGCTTTCTGTAATACAACCCGTTTAAAGCAGTTTAAGAAAACACTGTCATCATTTGCTCATCCTTTAGTTCGGACAAATATTTCTTAGTTATGCTAAACATAAATTAAGATATTATAATTAAAGTTTGTTTCTAAGACATTCAAGGTCACCATTGAGTTCAATAGTAGTCTTTGGTCTTACTATGGGAATAAATGGTTACCAAAAACGTCTTATCAAACTTATCTTAAAATAGCTTTTGGGTATGTTATATATAGAAATTCCATCCTTTGCAGCCTGCCTGGTTTTGCTGTCCAAATCTGTTAATAACATGGAAAGAAATCTTTTCTAAGTTGTTGCATCTGTCAAGGTGATGGCTTATATGTCAACGTTTTGTTTTATCCCTAGATATCTGTAACCCTTCTCACAATTCCATTTGTTTTTTTGTTTTTTTTAGGATTTGGTATGTGCATGGGGAAACGAATTGGTGAGAGATTACTAGAATTTAAAATCAGGATTTACATATAACAACTAAAACTTCGGGCACGAAACTCTGACTAAAGTGTAGAGAGGCCTGGTTAGCTGAAATTAAGCTATACTGTGTTCGTTTGTTTTCACTGTGAGCATAAACTCCCATGCACATATATATTTAACTTAGCCACTATAACCCATATTTGCAAAACATAAATAAACTGAAATCCCAAAAAATCACATTTCAATCACACACACCCTTAAATATCAGACCACAAAGATTGAAAGTTAAACTCAAAATGTATTTATATATATTTTCTTCAGAACTTGGTAAGTTAACCTTTCAAAATGTTCTCATGTGCAAATTAAATGACAGTTAACAATACCCCGGGGTTTTTTTTTTTCCCTACTAAATGTCTCAGTTTAGTGACATCACAACGTTGGCGCGCTTGTTGGAGCTCAATTGGAAAAAAAAAAAATATTGTCTGTACTCACAGTTCCTCTGTGACAGAAAAATTAACATGACCATTCTGGTTCAAACCGTTTAATCTAGTGGTGAGATACACGATGAAGAAAACCCGTCCTGAAATTCTGTCCGTCTGTGTGAAAAACACAGACATCTCTGGCCTGCAGCACGAATCTCGAGCACATCTATTGCAGCAACATGGATGGCAGTCTCTGATGCACACTAGCTCAGAACTCGGTGGCAAATTGGATTTCAGGCAGTCCCCACGTGGCTATGCGCGCTGCAGTTCACACATGTTTAGTAAGCAGTAGTTTCACTTCATCCGAATCTCCGTTGTAGATTCAAACAGCTCCAAACTAGCACTCACTTTCCCATTTTAAGAGTGTAGCACCTTCAAAAACTCAAGAAGAATACCACACTGGTTCTCAACATCGATGAACAGCAATGTATAAATCACACAGAACTTACAGCTAGCTCGTAGCAATCTCTCCGTCTTTCTTCTCGTACTTTTTTTTTAATCCCGCCCCCCTCGACAATCCGGTAGGCTGTTACACTGCTCTATGAATGGAACTGATTGGATAACTAATGAACTGACACCTGGCCATCCAATACGAAAAAAAATTGACAGAGAGTTCAAAGGTTACTCACAAAAGAAAAATAATATGTTAACATCTCTATTTACAACTGAATTAACACGTGTAATAATACAAAAACTTATTACACACCAGGGCAATTTAACTGGCCCATATTTCAAGATACTGTATTTGTTAACAGACCATAAAATAAACATCAAATAAATTTAGCAGGGTGCTACATTCTCCCCCCACAAGAAAAATGGTCATGCCCTCATGACATGTCTAAAACCGTAAATCACTTCAAGGAAAATAAACACATTTTCTTAAAAGATTGTGGTAGGAAGATTATTAAAATTCCCCCTAACCTATCCACTTGTACAAATAACTTTTGTATTTCTTAATAGGAGATATTGCTAAAGAATCTTTCTGGTCATTAATCTCAACTACAGTAGCACTATGTGTACCAACTGCCACTGACGTCGGGGTCCCTAAAAAGTCATAAGTTAGTCTGGTTGGAGCTTTCTTTAGTCTCTGAGGCCGAGTTGTCTTGTCATGGCTTTCTGTTACATTGTTAAGTCTCTTAGCTACATTTGACGTCTGTATTTCAGTGTCTCTTTCTCGTGGCACACTTTCTGCTGTCACATTTTGTACCACATGGTCATTCTCCTCCACTACGACAGGTTTTTCAACTGCATCATCCATTTCTGAGTTACTTGTCAAAACAGTCAGATCCAAATCCAGATCAAAAGGCTCACAGTAATCAAAGTTTTGAGGTTCTGGTCCTGACAGCGTTTGTGGTACATAATAGTCATGCCATACACCCATCTCATCATCTTCAGAATCAGATGTTGCCTCCATCTTATCCTGTTCGGGTGCTGGTAAACATGAAGTATCAGAGTTCCCTTTTCTCTTTGCTTTGAGCCGTCTGCTGACTCTTCTTTGTTTTAATGGCTCCTTGTTCATCTCAGGCCGCAACTGCACTCCCTGTCCGATTGGCAGAATGTGATTTCGGTGTAATATCTTTTCAGATCCATGTCCACTCTCTGGCTTCAGTTTGAACACGGGCAAACCAGGCAGTTGACTCTCCACAAGGTAAGGAGTATCTTTCCACCGATCAGCGAGCTTGTGTTTCCCTTGTAACCCAAGGTTTCGGATCAAAACCCTGTCCCCGGAATCTAATGGGCAGAAACGAACTCTTTGATCATAGCGTTGCTTGTTCCCTTCATTCTTCTTTTCTGCCATACTCCCAGCCAACTGATAAGCGACTTGAAGCTCACGTTTCATGTTTTTGACATACCTCAAGTAGGATTTTGTGGAGGTGCCGTCACTTGAAACTCCGAATGTCACATCTATGGGCAACCTGGCTTGTCGTCCAAACATTAGAAAATACGGAGAATAGCCTGTAGACTCATTCACTGTGCAATTGTACGCATGTACAAGATGACTGAGGTGCTTACTCCATTTACTTTTGTCTTGCTTTTCCAGCGTTCCAAGCATGTCAAGAAGAGTCCTGTTGAAACGCTCAGGCTGTGGGTCACCTTGAGGGTGATAAGGAGTGGTTCGGGATTTCTTTATGCCAAGCATGCTTAACAGTTCATGGATAAGGCGACTTTCGAAATCCCTGCCCTGATCTGAATGCACCCTTTTTGGCAAACCATAGTGGACAAAGTATTGTTCCCACAAAACCTTAGCGACAGTTGATGCTTTCTGATCTTTAGTTGCAAAAGCTTGAGCATATCTTGTGTAATGATCTGTAACTACGAGCACATTGCAGATATTTCTGGAGTCAGGCTCAATCGTCAGAAAATCCATGCAGACGAGATCCATCGGTCCATCACTGTTAAGATGCGACAACTCAGCAACTCTTTTAGGCAGCGTTTTCCTCTGAATACACCTTGGACAGCTCTTACAGTACTGTTCAATCTGGACTTTCATGCGAGGCCAGTAAAACCTTTCCCGTATCAGTCCGTATGTCTTGTCAACCCCCAAATGGCCCGACTGGTCATGCAATGACTGGAGCACAATTGTTCTGAACTCTTGTGGGAGCAACAGCTGCTGCCAAGCTGGTTTGTTTGGTGGATGGCTTGTTCTGTACAACACAGAGTCTTTGACTATTAGCTTCTCCCACTCTTTTAACAACAATGACACATCAGGATGTTTCTCCTTGTTAGCTTGGTTGGCACTTTTCTGAACTATAGCACGCCACACTTCCCCAATGCATGGGTCTTTCTGCTGAGAATTTGAGATTTCTGCTGCACTCAATTTGGGCAACTGCTTAGTGTTCAGAAATGACAAGTTACAATAGGCTCTGGGCACAGCACCTTTAGATGAGCCCATGAGATCTACAGCTCTGTACTGGCGACAGTGAGGTACTCTGGTTTTAAACATGTGACAGACAGCTTGGACTGTGGTGGCAAGCAGAGTTTCCTTCTCATGTGAAGCATTTTGATTTGCATGAGGGCGGCGTGACAATGCATCCGCATCCACGTTCTGTTTTCCAGGTCGATACTTTAAACTAAAATCATATGTTGACAATTCCGCCAACCATCGATGCCCTGTTGCGTCCAATTTAGCTGTAGTTAAGATATACGTCAATGGATTGTTGTCAGTGTGAACCTCAAACTTGACTCCATAGAGATAATCATGCAACTTGTTGACAACAGCCCATTTTAATGCCAGAAACTCGAGCTTATGTGTGGGATAATTCTTTTCTGTTTGAGAGAGGCTTCTGCTGACAAACGCAACTGGGCACAAACCTTCTCCCTGATCCTGATAGAGGACACCTCCCAATCCTTCTCTGCTCGCATCGACATGCAGCACATATGACAGTTTTGGGTTGGCGATTGCCAGCACAGGCGCCTCTGTAAGACTTCTCTTTAAAGCCTCAAAAGCTTTCTCACAGTCTTTATCCCACCTAGTTCCAAAACTCTCAGAAGGATGGTACCAATCTTTTGTTGCTGTGGTTGCTTGTGCTTTACTCTGCTCTTTGATATCTTTAATTTTCTTTGCCCCTTTCCCTGTCTTTCTAGATACAATGCAGCCCTGAAGCAGCTGATTGAGTGGATAACAGACTCGGGAGAAATCCTTTACAAAACGTCTGTAATATCCACAGAAGCCAAGGAAGGAACGAAGAGCAGTAATGTTTTCTGGGCGGGGCCAGGATTTCACTGCTTCAATCTTTGCCGGGTCCGTAGCAATGCCATCTCTAGACACAATGTGGCCAAGGTAGGTAACAGAGGGGCAGCAGAACTGACATTTATCCAACGATATCTTTAATCCTTCCTCCTTCAATCGGTCAAGGACTTTAAGAAGGCGCTGCTCGTGTTCCTCTAGCGTTCTTCCGAAGATGATCACGTCATCCAGATACACAAGCACTTCCAGTAGGTTCATATCACCAACAGTCCTTTCCATAATTCGCTGAAATGTGGCCGGAGCCCCACAAATCCCCTGCGGCATCCGCTCAAACTGATAGAACCCTGCTGGGCAAATGAAAGCTGTTTTTTCTTTATCAGCAGGAGCTAAAGGGATCTGATAATAGCCACTTCTGAGGTCAAGCACACTGAACCACTGGCTACCACCCAGGCAGGACAAAGCATCTTCCACACGAGGGACTGTATACTGGTCCGTAATCGTTCTCCTGTTTAACGTTCTATAATCCACACACATTCGTATAGTGCCATTTTTCTTGCGAACCACAACTATTGGGGAAGCATATGGGCTTCTGGATTCTGAAATGATTCTGGCCTCTTTGAGATCATTCAGATGCTTCCTCACGTCCTCCAAATCACCCGGTGGTAAACGTCTAGAACGTTCTCTGAAAGGTCGATCATCTGTCACTCGAATGGTGTGTTGTATGCTCTTTGCACAACCCACATCAAACTCACTGCAGGAGAAAACCTCTTTTCTCTCCATCATCTTTTGACACAGTCGCTCCTTCCACTCATGAGGCACAGGAGAGTCACCAAAGTTGAAAGAAGACGAGGACAATTTAGGTGTAAGCAGCTTACGGCCCTCCTTTTCACTGACTGTATTTATTACATCTACAGGGAATAGATGAGCTATTGGAATTCCACGTTTTAATGTCACATTATGACTGGACACATTTCTTACAGTGACTGTGATGCGACGACAGTGAACAGCAGTGGACTTTTCAACCACCGGCATGACCAGTAGCTCTTCAGGAAAACAATCTACCTCTGGGTGGTCTATAAGGACAGCTTGGCAAGAGAGACCACCAGGAAACTTTGGAATACCAACAACCGTAGCAACGCCGCCAGGTGACAGAGTGAAAGGCTTGTCTCGCGTAAACCAGACTGTTCCTCTTTTTGTTTCAGCAGTGTCGTCAGGAGTTTCCTGAAACTTTTCATAAGCAACTTTTATTACTGGATGAACAGACAGGGTGTTGAGAAAATTGTCTCCTCCATGCGTTTTGCATGAATAGAACAGTCTTCGAACTATTGAGGTGTTTGTGCCGACCACAAGGGAAACATCCCCTGTCATGACCGGATCTGGACACACAAGCACAAGTGTTTCTACAGTCTCAGATACTCCAACTACATCTCCTGTAAACTCAAGCTTCAAGCACATATAACCATTATATGGATACTCCTTTGCGCTGAGGCCCCAGATCTCAAGGCACTCAATAGGGGTCAAAGGCAGGTGCTTCAGATATTTGTCATAAAAGGAGCGATACAGTAAGGTAACTTGAGACCCGCTATCAAGTAAAGCTCTGGCGTAAATGCCCTCAATTTGTACTGAGACAATAGAGCTAGGTCCTACTAAACCTTCTGGCAAGTTAGCCTTCTTTTCTGGTAGCGTGTCACATCTTGTGGAACGTATTCTATCCGGAGCATCAGGCCGTTCCTCTACCGAGCCCCTGGAAAGTTTCCCGTCAGCTGTTTCAATTTCAAAAGGCGCTTGTTCACTTTTCTGAGATTTTCTGGATTTTGACACTCCCGCTGGAAATGACCATCTTCACCACATTTGTAGCAAAAGACATCAACACGATACTGAGGTTTGGGAACCCTCTCCTTCACACGTGCATATGAGTTTCCAGTAGCTTTCTGGCTAGGGTTCTGGTCTACGTGCTCTGCCACACTGGCTGATGCAGTCACAGAGGCAGAAAGGAAACGTGCAACATCAGTCTTGAGACCTTGAAATTCTTTCCTTAGATTCTCTATTGCAAGATCTTTCTCTGCTACGTCAGGGACTGGCGCAGGCTCTGGCAGTACATGTACAACTGAGGCTGTAGCACACTCGGTTCGTCTACCAGTAGCTAAAGACGTGACCTTCTTTGCATTCGGTCTTTCTAGGATCATCTCCTCTTCTTCTCTTACATCCCGAAGCAACTCAGTAAAGCTGGGAGGAGGCTTGAGTTTGTAAGTCAATCTTATGCGAAGGGCTACGATGTCATGAGGCAGAGAGCCTCTAGCAACTTGATCAATGCGTGTTCGGTTCATGTCAATCACTTCAATTCCACCTTTACGATGGACTGCATGCAATAGCTTGTCTAATCTGAGTAAGTAAGCGGATAATTTCTCACTTTCGTGCTGGAACGTATTACGAAACCTCACCATGAGATCAGCTGCACTGTCTGTGGTTCCAAAAGCTGCTTCGAGGACTTTAAGATAGTCATTGGCAGTGGCTTGGGGATTAGTGACTCTCAAACCTCTGACAATATCTGCTGCTGGCCCTTTAAGACACTCAGCTACTCTCTGTCTTTTGACAACATCAGAACACTGCCATTCGTCCAACATGTGAGTGGTCTGTTCCGCCCAAGCGTCATACTCCTCTTCTCCATGTGGAGTGGGTTTCATACCTGAGAACGTGCGTAGCTTGCGATAGGCTGGTCCATCGCCAGACGTGGCTTGACACTTTTCAACTAGTGAGGAGATGGCATTCACCAGAGTTGCGTTCAGGTCTGGATTGGTGGGTGGAGCAGTGGGTAAAGTGCTGTGTGGAGCAGTAGGTAAAGAGCTGGGTGGAACAGAAGCAGAGGTAAGTAAGCCAGTGACATCAGCTAGTGTCTTCCCTTCATTTGCTAAGAATGACAGCAACTTGGACTGGAAGTCTCCTCTATCAGTTACAGGAACAGTCTGGGTGTCAGTAACATTCACTATCCAAGGTCCAAACTCATCTCCAGCTAGTAACTGTTCAGGTATGTCAGTCTTAGTCATGTTATTAACAGTTTCAACTAAAACTGACTGACTTTTATTGGAGTGTTCTACACATCGTCCTCTTATTTTACAGGGACCAAAGACTTCAGCCTCATCCAGTACCCTATACATAGTCTCATCAGTAACATCAAGAGAAACTTTACTAAGCACAAATGCTTTCCTTGCATCAACACCTTTGTCTTTACACCATTTGAAAATCTGTTCTGAATCCATGTTAATAGCTTCAGATAGACAGAATAAAATAAAAATAATGGAAGAAAAAAAAAATCTCTGAAACCCAAGTGGCTATAGGGCGTTTAAGATACCTCATTTAGCACTGACTTTCTATTTTTATTTTTTATTTAACATGCTCACATAAACAAAACAACAGTAAACATTATCCCGGACGAGCCCCCACGTGTAACCCTTCTCACAATTCCATTTGTTTTTTTGTTTTTTTTAGGATTTGGTATGTGCATGGGGAAACGAATTGGTGAGAGATTACTAGAATTTAAAATCAGGATTTACATATAACAACTAAAACTTCGGGCACGAAACTCTGACTAAAGTGTAGAGAGGCCTGGTTAGCTGAAATTAAGCTATACTGTGTTCGTTTGTTTTCACTGTGAGCATAAACTCCCATGCACATATATATTTAACTTAGCCACTATAACCCATATTTGCAAAACATAAATAAACTGAAATCCCAAAAAATCACATTTCAATCACACACACCCTTAAATATCAGACCACAAAGATTGAAAGTTAAACTCAAAATGTATTTATATATATTTTCTTCAGAACTTGGTAAGTTAACCTTTCAAAATGTTCTCATGTGCAAATTAAATGACAGTTAACAATACCCCGGGGTTTTTTTTTTTCCCTACTAAATGTCTCAGTTTAGTGACATCACAACGTTGGCGCGCTTGTTGGAGCTCAATTGGAAAAAAAAAAAATATTGTCTGTACTCACAGTTCCTCTGTGACAGAAAAATTAACATGACCATTCTGGTTCAAACCGTTTAATCTAGTGGTGAGATACACGATGAAGAAAACCCGTCCTGAAATTCTGTCCGTCTGTGTGAAAAACACAGACATCTCTGGCCTGCAGCACGAATCTCGAGCACATCTATTGCAGCAACATGGATGGCAGTCTCTGATGCACACTAGCTCAGAACTCGGTGGCAAATTGGATTTCAGGCAGTCCCCACGTGGCTATGCGCGCTGCAGTTCACACATGTTTAGTAAGCAGTAGTTTCACTTCATCCGAATCTCCGTTGTAGATTCAAACAGCTCCAAACTAGCACTCACTTTCCCATTTTAAGAGTGTAGCACCTTCAAAAACTCAAGAAGAATACCACACTGGTTCTCAACATCGATGAACAGCAATGTATAAATCACACAGAACTTACAGCTAGCTCGTAGCAATCTCTCCGTCTTTCTTCTCGTACTTTTTTTTTAATCCCGCCCCCCTCGACAATCCGGTAGGCTGTTACACTGCTCTATGAATGGAACTGATTGGATAACTAATGAACTGACACCTGGCCATCCAATACGAAAAAAAATTGACAGAGAGTTCAAAGGTTACTCACAAAAGAAAAATAATATGTTAACATCTCTATTTACAACTGAATTAACACGTGTAATAATACAAAAACTTATTACACACCAGGGCAATTTAACTGGCCCATATTTCAAGATACTGTATTTGTTAACAGACCATAAAATAAACATCAAATAAATTTAGCAGGGTGCTACATATCAAATATAGTTTTCATGATTTTCATTGTAGAACACACTCTTGCTCTTGCTAATTGATTGCAATAATCAAGGTTGCACTGGTTATCTTTAAAAATGATCTGCTGAGTATTTATTAAGATGCAATGTTACCAAGCAACTGCATACAACAATCAAAATATACAGCAGTAAGTTTAATTCAATCAACGTCTGTGTGTGAGAAAAAGAGATACAAATTAAAAAGATGCAAGACACATTTTCTGTCCCCATAATGTCTTGTGTATTTTCTTTTTACAATAATAAAAACGTGAAAAAAAAGCCTTAGCCTCAAACTGTTAGACAACATGTAGTGTTTCTCGCCTCGAGTCAACAGACAACATACTGTTAACTGGGCCCTGCTGCCACAGGGCATGACTAATCTATGATTAATCTCACATATGAAATTATCGCTAATACTGTGTGAAGGTTATGTGCTCCTCAATGCCAGTGTGACATTCAGAATCAGATTGGCCCAGATAGGGATCTGCATTGTAGGGTTATGTAAACGGAAAAACCTATCAAAATACAGCATTTAGTTATGAATAAAATCCAAGGGGTCTGCTGGATCCCTAATGCCTTCTGTGGACAATTGGTCTTCCTTTCATATGTAATCTCATGCCAGTCTCTCCTTATGTATCTCTTCTTTCTCTTTTAGATCTGTAGGGGTTGTGAACCATTTAACCAGCACTTATGTTGTTTTTTATATAACTAAATTGCTATGGATAAAAGCTAAATGACTAAACTTAATTGTAAATCTCACTAGGACTAGTATTATTTCCCTAAAGTTTGCTTGGTTTCCCCTTGTACTGGTTGTTTCTTTTGTGAACCTCACTTATAAGTTACTTTGGATAAAAGTATCAGCTAAATGACTAAATGTAAATGAAGTTCAATTTGACTTTTCTCTTTATGCCCCCACCTCTCACCCATTCTTGTCACACATCTTTTCTGCAGATCCTGAGACTTACGCCATGCCAGAGTCAGTAAAAGCATTCAATCCAGCCCATGCTCAAAGAAAGAGTGAAATGGAAAGAGATGATAGCGAAGACTCAGAGACCCTTTGCACCTCTTCCAACTCCCAGAAGATTTTTAAAACATACTCCACCCCATCCAAGGTCTCATCCACCACTTCAAAACAAGTCAGCAGTAACACTAAGGAGTCAGCCAGACACTTTGCGACCAATCTAGCGGAGTCTGTCCTTCAAGATGCTTTCATTCGTTTAGTACAAGATGAACCTTCTTTTACCCCGGAGGCAGCTGTAAGTGTTTCGAACGTCTCCAAACAGTCAGATGACTTGAGCCACTCCAATGAAGAGCCCCCAAGGGCTCGCGCATGCTCTTTTGAACTACCTAAAATTGTGATTGTCCAGAGTCCAGATAACAGTGAGGAGGTGACAGAGTGGCCAGAAGCACAGACACATGGAATTTTACAGCATGATAAAGGGCAGCCCATGACAAAACATCGTGCTCACCCCAAGCACAACTCTGCAATTGGACACTCTGCTAAGCCAGTAGAAATAGGGTTAGCGTGTGCAGCAAGTGTCATTGGTACTATTACCACCCCTCAGGTTACAGAACAGCTCACTTTGGACTCCGGAGAAGGTGGTTGTGAGGATGAAGAAGAAGGAAGTGAAACAGAACAAGGGGAGTATTCACTTTCCACAGCAGTATGTGGAATGTCTCAGGTCGCTGGAGCAGTTGCAGCGTTAGATCTCGCAGAAGACTCTGGAGAAACTGAGGACTCTGCAGACATGTATTCTGCCTCGATGGGACTTCTGTCAGCTGCCCAAGCATCAACTGCAATACCTCTTCACTGTAGCATTGCAGAGGGCACCAGTATTGAGACTTTTAGGGCCAATGTGGCTGAAGTTCTCCTCAGGGAAGCATCAGCTGTACTAACCCATAGACAAAGTTATTCAAGTGTTGCAAATTTCCTTGAGAGCACACATAACAAAATTGTACATGGTATCACAAATCCGAAAAGGCCTTTTCAGGAACAACAGGAGGTTGATAATTTCACTCAAGAAATTGCAGATATTATTTTTCAATATGCCCTAGAGAAGGCTAAAAAGAAAAAAGAGCTTGAGGGTCCTGGGAAAGATGCTCCAAACGTTAATAGTTTCCTCTTCGATTGCATGAACCATTTGCTATTTGATGTTGTTTGTGCTACGTCAAGAAAAATGAGTGACATTTCAAAATGTAATTTGAGGTCATCGGACATGCAAGAAGGGAATTGGAGCTTTAGGGAATATGAGGCTGATATCAATATTGGCAGAGAAGCATTTAGCCAATTACAGAATTTGTTTGAGCCAAGCCAGGCTTATACTCACAGCGAGAGGCATAATCGTTTGGAAAAGTTGTCTCTCCTTATAGGAAAGAGAGAGCAGAAAAACTTTGTAGAGGAAAGAGAAAATGAGGTAAAACTAAAAGAACCTTACAGACTTATTTATAACAGAGGGACTGCAACTATGGTCAGTGAGCAATGTGACCTGCAAGGCCAGCCAGCAAGAAGTGAGAAAAGTTCAGACTCAACACATCCCTCAGCTGAAAGCTCACCACTTCACATAGCACGAGGAAAGATAGAAGAAGAGAACGAGACCAGGAGGCATTTTGCACTTGGGGCACTTAAATTGGATTCGACAGAGTCCAAAACTACTGTCACATGCTTTGCTGAAGACTTGGCAACTACAGTGGTCTCCATGGCGACGGAGCTGGCAGCGATATGCCTGGAGAACTCAAGTGGAAAGCAGCCGTGGTTCTGCGCCTTAAAGGGTGGTTCACAAGGTCCTGAGGGGCTGCTTTTACCCTGTCGCACAGCTGCAGCCCTCCGGCGGAAAGATGTGCAGAATAGTACAGCGGTCACAAAGAAGCACAGACCTCCTCGCCTAAGCGAAATCAAACGGAAAACCGAAGAGCAGCCTGAGCTTATGGAGCGCCTCGTCAACCGTGTTGTTGATGAGACTGTCAACCTAGATGAACCCACAGGCTATGATCCTTTTGCACTTTTTGCGTCAGAGGTCACAGCCAGGATAATGAACTGCCCAGAGTTAAGCGTGGTGGACACTTCTAAGTCTGGCCAATCGTCCCGCAGCCGTCTACAGTGTGAGAGATGGAGTAGTCGAGGGAAAGCATCAAGCTATGAGAGCATTCCAGAAGAGGACACGGATCCTTCTGGAACACCAAATACTTTAGGTCCAGGGAACAGACTGGGGCATAATTTGAGCAGAGGAAGCTCTATCTCAAAGCAGTCCAGCTGTGAGAGTATTACGGATGAGTTCTCTCGCTTTATGGTCAACCAGATGGAGACTGAGGGCCGTGGATTTGACCTTCTGCTGGACTACTATGCTGGAAAAAATGCCAGCTATATCTTAACAGCAGCTGTCCAGCAGGCCGCTAGTAAGAAAAATGGACATCTCAATGTGCGAGCATCATCTTGTCTCTCCAAGCAATCCAGCACAGAAAGTATCACGGAGGAATTTTACCGCTTTATGCTGAAAGACATGGACAAAGAAAACAAGGATTACAGCCTGACCAAGACCAAAGAGTGGAGTAATAGTCTGCTACCCCCATCCCCCAGAACCCCATTTTGTATTCGCCAATCTTCAGTTCCTGACAGACGATCATCAGATTCTAGACTAACTGTAAACTCGCCCATCAAGGCCAATTCATTTGATGGGTTTGCCCGTAACGTACATGGGGACTCTCTCCACATCTACCCAAGCAATTCTGTCTCATTAGCAGGACTCTGCAAGTCTGATTCCTGTTTGTATCAACGCGGTCAAACGGACCAAATAACAGACATGCTGATTCACGAGACCTGGGCCAGCTCTATCGAGTCTCTAATGCGCAAAAATAAAATTCTCACAGAGCCTTCAGAAGACAGCCTCGATCTGGATTCTGCAGATTCACAGCCACATGTGCAGCTCTTTGCTAATCGTCTAGCAGCAGATATCGTAGAGAGTGGCAAATCCTTGCTTGGGGGTCAGCAGGAAGCGAGTGCGGCTGCTTGTCAGACACAAGTTTCTGTTGGAGAGAGGCGTCATGGCTTTAAACAGTCCCGCAGAGAAAATGGCGGAAATCGACCAAGTGTGCAGCATCATGAAAATAAAATGAATTCTCACAGTTCATCGTGTATGAGGCGAGCATGGCGAGGTCAGAGGGAAGTACCGCTGATCCATATTGAACCAGATAAAAGAGAAGAGGTCTCTGTAGAGACAGGGAGGGACCGAGTCCACCACAGAGAAGCTTGCCGTCAGGTCCAGCCTCAAAGTAGCAAAGAGAATGGAAAAGTGGCAAGAAGCAGGTACAGTCAACATGAAGGCGCACACATATCACTTTTTCACAGGTTTACTCCAAATAACTGCTCGTAGCACATTGGGTGCTAGAACACCTCAGATCAACACAGTTGTTTATGTCTAAGCATGAGCAAGGAGCACGTTTTATTAAATTCTGTCTTATTAAAGAATCTTTCATGTGGCTTAGTAAACATCACAAAATAAACAGTTATGTTAACTTATTAACTTATTATTTTTTTCAGTTAATAATATTAAAATAGTTGATTAAATAATGCAGTTCATTTCCCTACAAGTAAGTTTATGTAATGAAAAAGAAGCATTTATTTAGCAGATATATATTTGTTATACACATCAATATTTTGTCTGTATTCTAATAGAAATATTTGAGTTAAGCAGATTTACTTATTATTTTACTTGCATTTTCACAAAATTTAAATTATAGCAAGTTTATTAGTTTAATTACTTAATTTTAATTAATTAAAAAAAAATTGGTGTGAATTGTTTTACGTTTCAAAAATACATTTTTTAATGCAGATGCATTAAATTTAAAGCCAACTGCCACAGCATGGTACATCTCTATTAAGGTATATCTCTATTACACCTGTGCACCCTTGATTTCCCCCTTAACTTAAGCTTAAGTATAATGAGATATTTTGTAATAACTTCAGGCATGTAAAAGCATTGTGGACTGTTCCTTGAGGAACTTTTGGCACTATGTGACGATGCTGTTCTGCCGTGTATCCTCTTCTCCCCTCAGCAGTGGCAATAACACGGGTTCATCAGATGCCACAGTGATCTCTACAGATGTGGCGGTGGACCGATGCTCTTTCAGCTCTAGCAGTGAGGAAAGTGTCTCAGGCAGCTGGGCTCAGATTGCCCCTGACAACGACCCCCAGGATGAGATCATCAGTAGCTTTATCCAGTTAAGCGAGGGGTCAGTCTTCCTGTAGACAATCATGCCTAGCTGGATGGTGTGGCTTCCCCATTTGGCATCTCATTTAACTTCATGTGCTAGATGCAAGATTTTGACTTGGCTGACAGCGTAGCACCCATATGTGAACCAGCTTTCCTCGTCTTGGCAGAAAAGGTTGATGTGTTGAAATAGAGACTGTATATGGAAATTGTATGTAGTTGTGTTATTGATTTTGTTGTAGTGGGGGGATAGGTGCAATCAATTCAATGGTTCAAAGGTTATCCTAAGACCAAAATATTTATTTGTTTTATTAAGATTTAATTAATTATTTATTATTATTATATGCGTGAGGTTTTAGTTTTCTATAAGGTTGTTAACTTACACACGTACACACAAAGCAAAATCCTGAGGTATTGTAACTCCTTAAAGTGAGACTCAATTTGTGAGTGTAGTCCAGTCCAGCGGTCTCAGTAAACATTTCTGACACATGACTGAAGCCTAAAGTAGACCTCGCTCTCAAACACACCACAAAATCCTGAGGGAATCTGCCTCAGAAGGCCTTATGTCATATCCTCTCCACCTCAGTATGAAGAGGAGAGGTAATGAGTGTGCAAATCCTTCTCAATGATGCTGCCTTACCCGCACCAGATCAATGCCATGCATACTTGTCCGAGTATGAGTACCCAGCCATTCACCTCCATCTGGCTTTCCCTTTACCTCACTTTAATACTTGTTTCCTTAATGCCCCTCAAAGGGAAAAGTTGCTCTCTGCTTTGTCCACCTGACTGCTGCGAGCACTGGCACAGGTGGCACACTTTCATAGTCATCAGCTGGCAGGAAGGTTGCCTGTAATGCCCATGCTAATAAATTTCATGGCTGCGTTCATGCCTTCTTTCTTTATTTCAAGTCCTGCTTTCTTATGCCTTATTGATCATTGCTGGAAATACGCAGCTTCTGCATTGTTGATGCTCTTACACAGTTGTGTCGATTTTGTGTGAGATGTTTCCTATTACATAATCAAGAAAGAACTATAGATGGATAAACTTTAGTTTTAAACCTGTATGTTTGGGTTTGTTCCTGATTTATTTTACTATGCTTTGTAAATTAGGCTTATAATAGATTGCATCTCGTTTCTAACCTGCAAAGTTTATTTATAAGTTTACTTAAACATTTTTTTTGAAGTTTTATATATATTTGGAATAAGCTTATAATTTTATTATTTTTGTTTTCGTATTAATTTAATTCAATTAAATACATTTTAAAGCTATTTTCTGTGCTTTGGTCATTTTATTATAGATGATAAATAGTGTTTTGAAAGGTAGGCTTACCTTTTGAAAGTATTAATAACTTTTTTGTTTTTTCATTTATTGCTAAGGCAACATATTTACTTTATTTCATTTTATTGTTAGTATATTTAGACCTACATTTTATTAAATTGCGTTATAAAAGAAATTTCAGTTTTCGTTTAAGTAACCACCAACCTTCCCACACAATTTGAATGCATAAATAACTTTCTTTTATTTTTTTATCTTCGCATTTTAGAAAACCTGTATATGACTCTTTATTATTTTTATATATTTTGTCTTAAATGTCTTTACAATTGAGGTCAACGGTGCATTTTCTGTAGTTTTAAAGTATCATATTTGTGCTCTCCTGAAAAAAAAGCTTCACACGGTTTGAAATGACCAGAGTGTGAGGATAAATCGTGAAAGAGTTTTGTTTAGAGGGGAACTATCCCTTTAACACTGTCCAGCCAGCATATATCCAGAGTTAGTAAAGAGCTGATGCAGGTGTCTGGACTGCAGAGGTGAAATGATGCTCAACAGAACACCAGATTGCTGTGCTTTACAATCTTTGCTTAGATCAACAGTTATTTTGTGGGGAGCGTTTGCAGGGTAACCTGATTTGCATAATATCTTTAGTGAATCAGGTGCTTAAACACCGCAGACAGCGGGTTCTATTAAAAGATGTTATTGTATTTGTGACCAGTTATGACTTCCTTTGCAACCGTGTGTTTCAGAAATGGGAACAGCAGTGCTTCCAGCATTGGATTGGCAGATCTGGAGGGCTTTCTGGACTGCTCCATCTCCAGCAGTGTAATCAGGTATCCAACAGCAACACACAGACTGCAGAACACATACTGGGAGACTCGCTCAGAGCACTGGACCTAATGGTCACTAAGGGCTCATCCATAACCCTAACAGCTTTTCCAAAAGCCTGATTTCTGCTCCACAGGACACAACTTTTGGGTTAAATTTGCATCGCACTGGAACCAAAGGTTTTGCTACCAAATAAATAACATGTTGTTACGGTGTATTATCACTTAGCAGAAGTCAGGGGCTTGTTTACTGTCTGGGAACAATCTCAAGCGCCAGCAGTTCTAATGGGCCTTATCGCCAAAGGCTTGCACTCATGTACTATTTGGAGCTTTTTTATTAGATGAGTGTAATAAAGAACTGCCACCCTAAAGGGCTGAATGCTGCTGGAACACGACCAGCATTGCTCTGTACGGCCGGTAATGATAGTCTGTGTGTTTGCAGTGAGGAGAGAGAGGAGAAAACACTTCACTGTCAGGATCAGGCCGATGGTGAGTGATATTTCTTCTTATACAGCAACACACACAAACAGAAAATTGGTGATAAAAATGTCAACACAATAATGAATTACAAACCCTCAAACATGTCAGATCAGATAAAAGATATTTGGAAGAATGTTAGTAAATGAGTGTCTGGTGTACCGTTGACTTCTATAGAAACAATTAAATGTTAGTGAAAGTTGTCTCAGAACTGTTTGTTTAGCCAAATTATTCAAAATAACTCCTTTGTGTTTAACAGAACCAGATAAATGACAATATTTCTTACTGATATGGTATTTATTGGTGTCTCAGATATCTTTGTTTATTACAGGTTTAAATCGACAACACTTTTATTTTGGGGTGAACAATCACTTTATCCATAGACATACGTGTCATTTCTGAGACTGTAGCAGTTCAGAATTTTGTTTACATGTAAAATAAACAGATCATGAATATTGATTGGTCAATACAATGTACACCGGTCCACTGGGGAGACATCGCTGTTTGGTTTGAGAATTTTGTCCAGATAGATCGGGGGTTTTGGGAGCCATAAAGCACAACTTTTTAAACGGTTCTGAAACAATGACATCATCGTCCCATGTCTCAACCCTAGGAAGACAATGTCACATAAATACAATAACAATGGCAAAATGTCATTTATTCACACGTGTCATTCTCCGTTTTTTGGTGTATCTCTGTGTTAGTGTTTTCGTTTGTACATAGATATTTCTTGGAGAAATACAGATTGGATAGAGAAAGAGTCTGTTTCTTAGAATCTTTCACTCCACCTCTTTATTTTTCTTCTCTGCTGTTATTTGTGTGTGTGTGTGTGTGTGTGTGTGTGTGTGTGTGTGTGTGTGTGTGTGTGTGTGTGTGTGTGTGTGTGTGTGTTCGTGCGTGCGTGCGTGCGTGTGTGTATGTGTGTATATATCCTCTCCCATTTAGAAATATGAACAGTCTGATGCAGCATTATTTTCTCTCTGGCCTTCATTCTTCACTACAGACCGCTTCTGGTCTAGCAGATAGATAGTTTCTCCATCAGCCAGTACCAGTGAGAGAAGAGCTTTTGTATTAGCAGCACAAACTCAAACCTAAAAGACACAAAAAGCATCATCCCGCTGTGAGAAAGAAAGATGAGGAGAGATGGTTGTTAAGACGTGTGACCGAGCGAGGAAAGAGAGATTTGCTTTAAAACAGAATCCAAGGATAGAGACATCATGATGAACTGACATTATCAGCGACATTACACTGACACAGATCACATTTAAAATCGCTGGACGGGACCTATAGTTTTATGTTTGTATTTTTTGTTTTGGCAGAGGTAACGTCGGGTTTGTCCACCGCAGGCAGTAGTTGTCAAAGAGAGCTCCTGGTGGTCAACGTTGACCTGAAGGCCGAGTGTGTGGATGTAGAACTGAGAGCAGCACTTCAGTGGATCGCTGCATCTGAACTTGGAGTACCAGCGCTTTATTTTAAAAAGATTCAGGAGCAGAATCTCACACAGGTGAGGGCACAATTTATATTCATAAACACATTAACATACATGTAAGTACTTAAAACTTCACCCAAACATTAATACTTCTTCTTCTTCTACCGTTTCTTCGGCATTATTCTCTTCTCGCATGACTTTACATAGACTCGTAAATGAGGGCTGAAACCGACCAGGTTATTAAGGACACGTCTGCCAAGACCTGTATAACATATCGGGTGGTGTTTGATGGGGTTGTAAAATAACCCAAAAATCTCAAAGACTTTACATTGTGCCCAACTTTGACGGGTCGTAGCTCTAAGCGAGGATTTCGTGGTTTACCATGTTAGGAGAGGATGTTAGGCCCTGTGAAAACATAGCTCATTGTAGGGTGTAGATTGTACCCCTGGGGTGTTAGAGACACCCTACATTTCCCATAGACTTCTAATGGTGACCTTTGACAAGTCACATGTCTGAGCAAGGATTTTTTATAGAAACATTTGGGTCACCTCATTGAACGAGCTGGCAAGCTCTGTAAAAACATACCCCTGGGGTGTAAAGGTCAACCGACTTCCCCATAGACTTATATTGGGCCCATAGACTGCCATTATAAAAATGTCTCAGATGGGTTACATTGGCGTACACACAATGTGGTGGGCTTAATTTTACCCATAGCAACCAATCAGACTCTTAGTAAAATTATGAAGCAATCAAGCCTGGCCCATAGCAACCAAACACATTAGCTTAGCAACGTTTGAACTAGCCATATTTCTCTGAACCAGAACGCCATAAAGACACGGAGGTTGGCTTGGAGGTTGTGGGCTTAGAGAATATCACTCTAACTGCCCAGTTCTGAATTTTTTTTGTAAAACAATAAACATTTTTGTCAAAACCCAGGAAAAGTATTTTTTTTATTTATGTTTTTATGCATAAAATCATTCTACACAATGTCAGAACATTTTGTGAGAATATAACATTGATATATCAAATATTTACTCAGGATACCCATGTCAAAGATTAATATCTTGTAAATTAATAATCAAATCAAAATTTAAAGCTTGTTTTCTCAGAATTAGATTTTCCGCAAATTCCCATATTTACATATTATTCAGTGTTGATAAATACAAAATGACTGCGTACAGTATAAAGTATATTGTGTAAACACACACGTGTATTGTCAATGTGATTACAGCCCTTAACAAATTATCCTGCCAACACAAATTAATCAATTATGTTTCATATATATTATGATGTTTTTACTCTAAAATAACAAAACAGTTTACATTCTAAGAACATTTGTAAAACAGTAGTGAAATAAAAAGATAACTCATCTTTTCGAGATATATTTTTTTCTCAGTTTCACAGAGTGGTTCAGTTGGCCAATCAGAAGGCTTGGCGTGTTGGAGACTTGTTCTGTGCTGTGGCCCAGTTTTGCCAACTCCAGCAGGACCCAGAGCACAGACAGAGGACAGTGCCCAGCTTGTTTGAATGGATATTAGAAACCAAGCGCTAGAGAGTCCAAACATATCCACCGCATGGACCAAACACTGGAGACGAAACACATCCGTCCTGTGCTAGCACAAGTATATAATCTGGACCAATGTGAAAATGCCAACAAACATCTAATTTAATGCCACTTCCTCTCACAGACTACTCCTGTAATACAACGGCTTCTAAAACCAATCCCTGTGAATTCCCCAGATAATCGTTGCTTGACTCTGTGATCTCCACACATTTTGTAAACTGTATAAGCTGCTGTAAGTCTCCATGTATCACAGGTTAGTCGGTTGGTTTACAAGGATCTATTCATGGCACAAGATCCTAAGCATGAGACTCGCTTAGTACCGAATCTGTACTTCACAGTCAGCGGTAACAAGTGAACCTGCTATCTGTCAGCAGCACCACATCCCACAGAACTTCCTTTGATATGCTTATTAGGATTCACTGCTTACACCCACTACAAACCTTTATTCTGATACCTGCACCTTCTGTCACAAGTGTATGTCTTGTTAGATCACAGACATGTTGGGATGCAGAGCCTTGTCCATAACTCTCATGGCATAACATGTACTGGAAATGCCCTTCGGCACACGTCGCATATCTGAGCAGATTGTGATTTGCGAATACTTCCCTTTAAACTGTGCATGTTCCTGTTCTTTATGTGCACGTTACATCCTCCAGTTACCAGCCGGCTTTGGTTTTGTAGCCTGTCGATTTTTACCGTATCACAAACCCCTTTCCAGCAAGAGTTTATTATTAAGGAAATATGGGAGCTATGCTTTTAGGATTTAAAGATATTTAAATGTTTGTATAGAAAAAGATAAGCATGTATATATATATATATATATAATGATCTCATTCCACCAAACTTAACATATTCATTTCAAGTTTACAAAAGTTTATTGTATCTCTCAGAATTGTTGGTCTAGTTTTTTGTGACTACTGTTATTAACAAGATTTTATTTTCTCTAGATGTAAATAGGTTAGTTATTGTAAACTGACTGCAAATGGAAATATCAGGGCTTTTTTTGGGGGGGGGTTGACTGCAAAGACAGGACCACAAGCTCACCAGACTACTGTAAAAGTAATGAGTGTGTAGAATATGTACGGTACAATGAAGTTTTGTCACGTGAAAGTTGACTTGTAAACGTGAAATCTGGTGCGTTATGGTTCTCTCGCATAGTGACGTTATATTAGTGTAAGTGTTTTAATATCAGCCCACAAAACTATCCAGTCTGTCACCATATTCCTGAATGTATTTATCATTTTGAAATAAAATTTGTGTACAGTGATTAAGAGGTCTATTGACTTTATTTATCTTTATTTAAAAGACACGCACATGTAAATAAACTGCAGAAAAGTGTCTGAACTGTAAAAAGTATGAACTATAAATCTTGATATACATCAAACAGTTCTTTTGAGGTTAGCATTGCAAGATGGGAATCACATGAATACGTTAGGTTAAATACAGTATTTAGAAATACAGATAGTTATGCAGTTACTCTGGAAGTCAATGGGCAACACACAATGATTGCTTCATCAACTTCCATCATTTCTGTCTGTTGATGTTTTTGTTTGTTTTACCAGACGGAAAGACAGGTTCAAATGTTTCCGTCCTTTTATTTAGAAAGACTGGCAGTGTAACGACAGGACACTGGATATCTCTAAATATTGTAAAGGTTAATCCTAAGAGCTGTAATATTCCAATCCATCCTCCAGCAGACTTCAGCGTCTTAGTGCCAAATCCTGCAGGTGTTATCTTTACTGCCTGCAGAAAGAGTGACAACTAGGTGTGAATATGTGTCCTGCATGTTAAACATTTCTTGTGGGTGATTTTTTGCATTATTTGTGTTATTGCCTGTAATTATGGTGTCCCCCTCATAGTTGAAAGCGCAAGAAAAGATTTCATCCGTATGCCCTTCCAGCACCTGCAAGCACTCTCCCGTGCTAACGCTCCAAACGCGTGCCGTCTTATCCATGCTCGCTGTCAGAATGCGCCTTCCCTGCGGATTAAAACAAACCTACAAAGAGGGAGAGAGAAAGAGACAAAAACGCAAATTATATTTCAGCCTTTTTTTATGAGATTGCATTGGACCAGTCCTTCCTCTATCAGAAACTGATAGAAATGGACTACTCAACATTGTGCTTTTAGAAACATCCCATTTCAATATGAAAGGGAAAAGAGGCAGAAGACGGCATAGACACACTGATGGACAGAAAAGACAGCTGAACTGAATTTGACCTGTGTTGATGTGAAAGGCAAAGCGAGTGCGTACAGTCGAGTTATCGGCCTTGCGCAGGAAATGGAAATATTCTGACGTAATAGTGATGTTGGGGAGGGAGGGTAGAGAAGACAGGATATTTAAGCAAGATGTTTTAAAGATAAGGCTGAACATGAACATAATTTGTGAGAAGAAACATGGTAAGAGCAATGAGAAAGACAGCAGGTACGTGAATGAGTTAAAGACCACGAGGGCACAGGTGGAGATTTACTGGAAGGGACTGAGACAGGAAATGAGCCAATCAAGAGACAAAATCAAGAAACATTAAACATGCAAAGAGGAGTGTTTATTAAATCATATTAGATATTTGAGTTACACCTAAGATGTGTGTGTATGTATGTTTCCTTACCTTCGAAATTTCTTCTTTGTGGCCCTCTAATTTACATAAACATTGAAATGTTTCTGCACTATAAACTCTTGATGTACCTGCACACAAAAATATCCAGACCTTTTTCAGATTGTGTATGTAGTTTCTTAAAATGATAATTTACCAAAAAGGAAATGTTTATCTCCCTTTTTCTTTTGCAGAGAACAAAATAAGATATTTTGAAGAAAGTTGGTCACCCAACAGCAGTGGCACCCATTCACTTCTATTGTATAGAACAAACGAATGCAAGTGAATGGATTCCTGTTTACAACATTCTTCAAAATATGTTCTTTTGTGTTCCGTGGAAGAAAGTCATAGAGATTTGAAATTAAAAGATGAAGAAAAAAATCTGACAATTTTTTGACTGTCACTTCAATATGACAATGAAAAGTTTCACTCGAGTAAAAAGTGTTATGACAATAAAAGGGCTAATTTATCCAAAAAAAAAAATGAATTCATAACTCATCATGTCATTTCAAACCAGTATCCTTCTCCAAAAGAGTACCCTAGTATTTTTATCCTAGTATGTTGGCACATGATTATGTAATAAGCATAAAACATCACAACGTGAATATGGACGTTTTTCACAATTCAGACTTTATGGAACCAGAGAGAGAAGAAATGAACAAAGTATGCTGTTCAAGGATAGTTGAAAAAGTAATGTGCTACCATCAGCAGATGCTGTTGCGATCAAGTGGCCGGTGTAGTTAAAACACACGTCTAATATCTCATCACTGTGACCTGAGAGAGTAGCCAAACACTGACCGCTTTCCACATCCCAAACCTAAACACACACACACACGCACAATTTTATGCACAACTTACTATACACAATGAACAGCCACACATAAACAGCACTTATTTATGTGAGACACACGTATATATAAAACATAGCATACTTACTTTTGCTTCACAGTTATAATATTCATGCACACACTTAACTTCTATCTAATCTATCTAACATTGAAAGCACTGACACATGGACAACTCTCCACTTCCACTTTCAAAATGATAAAGACTTGTCTCAGGCTTTTTGATAAGGGTATGATGAAAAATGAAAAGCTTCTTGAAACAGATAGACAATGAGAGGTTGTACATCTAGAAAAATGGAAGGCAATGAAACAAGCAAGAATAATAATATAAATCTTCTGGAATCAGAGTTAATTTACCATGTCAACTTTTACCTTCATATCTAAAACACATTTAACTATGACAGTAAAAGTTCGCCCAAAATAAAAGATTTTGTCATTACCCTCCAGTTGTTACAGACCTGTATACATTTCTTTATTGTGCTGAACACAAATGAAGATATTTTAAACAAAGCTGCTATCAAAGTCATTTTGGGTCACCACTGAATCTTTTTCTAAGACAAAAGACTGAGGTTGATTGGCGACACAAAATGGTTAAGTTACAAACTTTCCCTTAAATAATAAAGTAAATAAAAGATTATTAAACAAATTGGGGAAACAGGGGGGATTCCAGTGTGTTTATAATAAATATATATGAAAAACATGCTAATAGAATAAACGCATAAGATACCTTGCAAGTCTTGTCCAGAGAGGCAGTGGCAATGAAGGAACAGTCCCAGTTAAACTGTACACAGCTGATCTCTCCAGCATGACCTCCAAGAATATAAACTTTTCTAAAAAAAATAACACAAATCCTGATGAGACTGACCATACCATAAAACCCGAACAACTCCAAATCCTAATATTTGTGTTTAAAGTAACAATGTTCCTGTATAACTGTTACTGTTAGATGTTGCAACTGCAGTTTTATCTGTCCACAGATTCAAGGTTCTGACACTAACCTGCCTGATGGAACGTCCCACAGAATGGCAGTGTGGTCAAATGAGCCTGTGACCAACCGATCGCCCGTTGTATTAAAGGAGAGAGAGATTATCTCTGCAAAATGACCCTGAAGCAGTATTAAACAGATACACATTGTGAAGGGGCAGAAAAAACAGCCAAGAATTATGTGCATTTTCCCAATTCATCGCTAAGATCTGGCTGAGCTATTCATAATTTAGATTCATAGAGAAATAATTGTCGAGGTAGGAGGTGTAATTACAAACAGCTCTATCATGTGCGGTGAAAAGAAAAGATCTTCTTCATCCCACATCCTCACACTCCTCAGATCATCCATGTTCTCGGTTTTGACCGCATCATTTGTTTACATTCGTGTGTGTGTGTGTGTGTGTGTGTGTGTGTGTGTGTGTGTGTGTGTGTGTGTGCGTGCGTGCGTGCGTGCGTGCGTGTGTGTGTGTGTGTGTGTGTGCATGAAGCTTAATGTGAATTATTGCATGATTGGGACTAATAAGAGCTTTAATGAGCGAGTCAATAATAAAATCCCCCAGGGGTGCAGTTTTTCACCCATCACTGGAGATAACTGAGTAAAGGAGAAATCATTACAATCCCTTGAGTAGAACCAGTCAAATGAGAGGGAAAGGATTAGGATGAGATGTGATGTGATGTGATTCAAACGGAATACCAACAACTGAGAAAAATACACAAAATCATATAGAAAAGTAGACACTTACTGCCAATGTGCACGCCTCTTCTCCGGTCTCAACATCCCATAATTTGGCGGTTGTGTCCATGCTGCCTGTGGCGACCAATGTACTCTGAGGGTTAAAAGCTAAGCAGACCTAATACAGAAATCAAAGAGAGTAAAATCATTACAAAGCCACAGACATGCATTTATTTTGAACAAACAGTTTTACCAGCCATGATTATTTTTATTGAGTATATTATATTAAATGTTCTTTTAAATAAGTAGTCATTTACATAACAACATTTCTGTTCGATTTTATTCACTTTTGTCATTTTAAACCTGAATGACTTTCTTTCTTCTGCAGAAAGGTGTAAAAAAGAGATTTCACTTTTAATTGGACATTCACACTTCTGTTTTTAGGGATCTGATTTTAGCTACCCAGTACACACAATATGTTATGACTACAATCCGTTTCATACAAGAACAAAAATAAATCTGGTTTAAGCAGTAATAAATGTGTTGCTATCCGTACGATTTCAGCCGTGTGTCCTCGGAATGTATAAAAGCACTTTCCAGTTTCTGCGCTCCACAATTTGCAGGTTTTGTCAAAGGATCCGGTGGCAACCTTGTCTCTGAGAGAGAGAGACAGAAAGAAAAGAGCTCATGTTATGACTCAAAGTGACAAATGCTCTGATTGTAATAACACCAAGAGTTTCCCGCAGTGCTGAACCCTGCAGAGAAATAAGAGGAATGAGACACACGGGTTACCAGAAGGCTTTCTCTGCGTGAAAAAACAAAAAGATAATGGGAAAGTGGGTAAGGCATTCAGAAAGATTTAGGGTGTGTTGGAGGGTGTATGTGATTAAAGGCATGTAAGGGTTGTTCTTACCCGTAAGGGTTGTTGAAGGCGATGGCGTACACAACATTCTTGTGACCCTGCAAACTGTGCAGCTCCTCTCCAGATGTGGTGTCCCATATTTTACATGTCCTATCATAGCTTCCAGTTATAAAACTGCAAACAGAGTAAAGAGTAAATGAGAGTAGATGAGGCCGAGTGAATTATAGAGCTGTTTATTAGGGCATGTGAGCGCTGCTGATAACCGTACCGTGATCCGGATTTATTGAAGGACACATTTGTCAGGGGTAAGATGTGAGCCTGAAGCACCTGTAGAAGAGCAGAGAGGACAAACACTTTCAGACTCGGATTTATTTGACATCTATAAACTCGACAGGGTCATTTTCATTGCCTTGCAGTATATCTGGAACCTGCAGATATCTGCTGTCCTCTAGTGGTTATTTCTCAATTATTCAACATTCCATATGAGATGTCAGCAGAGGTGAAACATGTTTGTGTGTGATTGAAGTAATATTTGTTAGTACACTGAAACAGTGGAACTTGCGGTCGTCCTTTTGTGCGATTTTCTCCTGTAGTTTATGGATGAGGATTTTCAGCTGCCCCACACAAGATAAAGTGATCAGAGGCTCCGCAGCTCGAATGGTTGATAATAACTCATTCACATCAGTCCTGGAACAGATATAGATTTCTGTCATTCTCTGTCAAGTTTGGTTAAACGTTTGATACAGCTCCAACTAATTAGATTTCAAAAGAAAGAGTGTTGAAACTTAAAAATGTATCTTTACTCATTCGACAAGAACAACTACATTCAACAAAATAATATTTCAACAAAGATGACTTGAAATTGATGAGGCAACTGGAATCTGTAATTGTTTTATTGAAATTAAAAAGAAATGATTTCTTTTACATAAAAGTCGAGAACCAAAGATATGTATGTAGTGTCTTTAAATGATAATTTACCAAAAAGGAAATGTTTAACTCCCTTTTCCTTTTGCAGAGAACAAAATAAGATATTTTGAAGAAAGTTGGTAACCCAACAGCAGTGGCACCCATTCACTTCTATTGTTGTTTAGTTTATTATCCAAGAAATAAGTGATGTTTTTAAAGGTTTAAACACATCAAGAGCAGGAGAGATGTGTTAGTGATGATATGGGTTTCAGTTAAGTGTTCCATAGCACAAAACCACCTTCAGATGATTTGTGACTGCCCTCAGATCATAACTACATTATTAATACATCCAATACACGGGTTTAAGTTGAATTAAATCAAAGCTTCTGCTCCTAATGCATTCCTTTAAATGTAAGTATTTGCCTATTAGACAATTTGGTGGTTGATGTATGAACAAACCTGTATTTAAACTGGTAAAAGTGATCAAACATGAGAATGTTGGGATAGTTGAAATATCTTATTTTCTTTGTCGTTTAAATTACCATGGAGGCATCAGAGTCAGAGTTTTCATGACATTTTAAAAGAGATTTCCAAAGATCACAATTATAATCTATTAAAGATTAAAGATCTTGATGTTCATAATTTTGTGTTATTTCCCAAATTGAACTTCTTCTATAGAGTTACAACATGTGACTTTATGAAGAGACTTCTCTGGGAAAAACAACAATTCTATACTGCCATCTTTATTCTTTTATCTAGAAATAAGTGGAGTTCCTTTCCCTTCAAGTAATGATCCAAAATCAGTTTTAAATCATTAATATCAATAATAAAGAGTTTTCAAGAATTCAGTGTTTTGTATTCCAACACTTTTGCGACTTTTTCTCGGACTTGCTTCTTATAAAGTCAGAACAAGAATAATCTTGAGACTTTATTTTAACATGTGCTTACACACATTAGTTACATAGGAAACAAAAGGTGAAAATAAATCATAAATATGTAATAATGTTATAATGTAATAATGTTATAATATAATGTTACAGCTTGAGATAGAAGTACAGATCTTTTATAAATATATAAGTTATAAAGTCTTTAATGTGAAATGTCTGAGGTAAAGTATTGCACACATTTATTGTACAGTACAGTATATAATTATATATGTTATTCATATATATACAGATTATCTACAGATATATATATATATATATATAATATACATTGTGAGACTTGAGATTAAAAATCAGAATTGAGAGGTATAAAGTTGCAATAATTGTTTTTTGTTTTAATGCAACTAAATATATTTTATAACCAATAAGTCCTTCACATATATCAGTAGAATTCAGTTTGAAAGGACTTTTATAATTATTGGATATAAATAAACTTACTCTGCTGTTAGATCCAACAGATCCATGGATTTCGTTCTCAGCTCTCCTTGTGTCTCATAATCCAGAAATAATCCTACAAATAAAACATCATTCTTTATTTCCACACGTTTACTTCTCTCATCGGTTTGTTTTGTTGTGTTAATGGATAAACTTGAAGCACTTTACCTGGCGGATAATATCTGATGTGAACACGTCTGAGTCTCATCCTGACACTGAAGAGAACCAACAAACTGTTGCCATGGTGACCAAACACATGCGCACCTGTCTGCGCATGCGCACCATTAACCCTTACGTCATACACTTTCTCTCTATTGGTTACATCATCTGTTTGTTTCATTATCTGTTTGTTACATCATCTGTTTGTTACATTATCTGTTTGTTACATTATCTGTTTGTTACATTATCTGTTTGTTACATTATCTGTTTGTTACATTATCTGTTTGTTACATTATCTGTTTGTTTCATTATCTGTTTGTTACATTATCTGTTTGTTACATTATCTGTTTGTTACATTATCTGTTTGTTTCATTATCTGTTTGTTACATTATCTGTTTGTTTCATTATCTGTTTGTTACATTATCTGTTTGTTACATTATCTGTTTGTTTCATTATCTGTTTGTTTCATTATCTGTTTGTTTCATTATCTGTTTGTTACATTATCTGTTTGTTTCATTATCTGTTTGTTACATCATCTGTTTGTTACATTATCTGTTTGTTTCATTATCTGTTTGTTTCATTATCTGTTTGTTACATTATCTGTTTGTTTCATTATCTGTTTGTTACATCATCTGTTTGTTACATTATCTGTTTGTTTCATTATCTGTTTGTTTCATTATCTGTTTGTTACATCATCTGTTTGTTACATTATCTGTTTGTTACATCATCTGTTTGTTTCATTATCTGTTTGTTTCATTATCTGTTTGTTACATCATCTGTTTGTTACATTATCTGTTTGTTACATTATCTGTTTGTTTCATTATCTGTTTGTTACATTATCTGTTTGTTACATCATCTGTTTGTTACATTATCTGTTTGTTTCATTATCTGTTTGTTTCATTATCTGTTTGTTACATTATCTGTTTGTTTCATTATCTGTTTGTTTCATTATCTGTTTGTTACATCATCTGTTTGTTACATTATCTGTTTGTTACATCATCTGTTTGTTACATTATCTGTTTGTTACATTATCTGTTTGTTACATTATCTGTTTGTTACATTATCTGTTTGTTACATTATCTGTTTGTTACATCATCTGTTTGTTACATCATCTGTTTGTTACATTATCTGTTTGTTTCATTATCTGTTTGTTACATCATCTGTTTGTTACATTATCTGTTTGTTTCATTATCTGTTTGTTTCATTATCTGTTTGTTTCATTATCTGTTTGTTACATTATCTGTTTGTTTCATTATCTGTTTGTTACATTATCTGTTTGTTTCATTATCTGTTTGTTTCATTATCTGTTTGTTACATTATCTGTTTGTTTCATTATCTGTTTGTTACATCATCTGTTTGTTACATTATCTGTTTGTTTCATTATCTGTTTGTTACATCATCTGTTTGTTACATTATCTGTTTGTTTCATTATCTGTTTGTTACATTATCTGTTTGTTTCATTATCTGTTTGTTACATCATCTGTTTGTTACATCATCTGTTTGTTTCATCATCTGTTTGTTACATTATCTGTTTGTTACATTATCTGTTTGTTTCATTATCTGTTTGTTACATCATCTGTTTGTTACATCATCTGTTTGTTTCATCATCTGTTTGTTACATTATCTGTTTGTTACATTATCTGTTTGTTTCATTATCTGTTTGTTACATTATCTGTTTGTTTCATTATCTGTTTGTTACATTATCTGTTTGTTTCATTATCTGTTTGTTACATTATCTGTTTGTTACATCATCTGTTTGTTACATTATCTGTTTGTTTCATCATCTGTTTGTTTCATTATCTGTTTGTTACATTATCTGTTTGTTTCATTATCTGTTTGTTACATTATCTGTTTGTTACATCATCTGTTTGTTTCATTATCTGTTTGTTACATTATCTGTTTGTTACATCATCTGTTTGTTACATTATCTGTTTGTTACATCATCTGTTTGTTACATTATCTGTTTGTTACATTATCTGTTTGTTACATTATCTGTTTGTTACATTATCTGTTTGTTACATTATCTGTTTGTTACATTATCTGTTTGTTACATCATCTGTTTGTTTCATTATCTGTTTGTTACATCATCTGTTTGTTACATTATCTGTTTGTTTCATTATCTGTTTGTTACATCATCTGTTTGTTACATTATCTGTTTGTTACATCATCTGTTTGTTACATTATCTGTTTGTTTCATTATCTGTTTGTTTCATTATCTGTTTGTTACATTATCTGTTTGTTTCATTATCTGTTTGTTTCATTATCTGTTTGTTACATTATCTGTTTGTTTCATTATCTGTTTGTTACATTATCTGTTTGTTTCATTATCTGTTTGTTACATTATCTGTTTGTTACATCATCTGTTTGTTTCATTATCTGTTTGTTACATTATCTGTTTGTTTCATTATCTGTTTGTTACATTATCTGTTTGTTACATTATCTGTTTGTTTCATTATCTGTTTGTTTCATTATCTGTTTGTTACATTATCTGTTTGTTTCATTATCTGTTTGTTACATCATCTGTTTGTTACATTATCTGTTTGTTTCATTATCTGTTTGTTACATCATCTGTTTGTTACATCATCTGTTTGTTTCATTATCTGTTTGTTTCATTATCTGTTTGTTACATTATCTGTTTGTTTCATTATCTGTTTGTTACATTATCTGTTTGTTACATTATCTGTTTGTTTCATTATCTGTTTGTTTCATTATCTGTTTGTTACATTATCTGTTTGTTTCATTATCTGTTTGTTACATCATCTGTTTGTTACATTATCTGTTTGTTTCATTATCTGTTTGTTACATCATCTGTTTGTTACATTATCTGTTTGTTTCATTATCTGTTTGTTACATTATCTGTTTGTTTCATTATCTGTTTGTTACATCATCTGTTTGTTACATTATCTGTTTGTTTCATCATCTGTTTGTTTCATTATATGTTTGTTACATTATCTGTTTGTTTCATTATCTGTTTGTTACATTATCTGTTTGTTACATCATCTGTTTGTTTCATTATCTGTTTGTTACATTATCTGTTTGTTACATCATCTGTTTGTTACATTATCTGTTTGTTACATCATCTGTTTGTTACATTATCTGTTTGTTACATTATCTGTTTGTTACATTATCTGTTTGTTACATTATCTGTTTGTTACATTATCTGTTTGTTACATTATCTGTTTGTTACATCATCTGTTTGTTTCATTATCTGTTTGTTACATCATCTGTTTGTTACATTATCTGTTTGTTTCATTATCTGTTTGTTACATCATCTGTTTGTTACATTATCTGTTTGTTACATCATCTGTTTGTTACATTATCTGTTTGTTTCATTATCTGTTTGTTTCATTATCTGTTTGTTACATTATCTGTTTGTTACATTATCTGTTTGTTACATCATCTGTTTGTTTCATTATCTGTTTGTCACATTATCTGTTTGTTACATTATCTGTTTGTTACATTATCTGTTTGTTACATTATCTGTTTGTTACATTATCTGTTTGTTACATCATCTGTTTGTTTCATTATCTGTTTGTTACATCATCTGTTTGTTACATTATCTGTTTGTTTCATTATCTGTTTGTTACATCATCTGTTTGTTACATTATCTGTTTGTTACATCATCTGTTTGTTACATTATCTGTTTGTTTCATTATCTGTTTGTTTCATTATCTGTTTGTTACATTATCTGTTTGTTACATTATCTGTTTGTTACATCATCTGTTTGTTTCATTATCTGTTTGTCACATTATCTGTTTGTTACATTATCTGTTTGTTACATTATCTGTTTGTTACATTATCTGTTTGTTACATTATCTGTTTGTTTCATTATCTGTTTGTTTCATTATCTGTTTGTTACAGTATCTGTTTGTTACATTATCTGTTTGTTACAGTATCTGTTTGTTACATTATCTGTTTGTTTCATTATCTGTTTGTTTCATTATCTGTTTGTTACATTATCTGTTTGTTACATTATCTGTTTGTTACATTATCTGTTTGTTTCATTATCTGTTTGTTTCATTATCTGTTTGTTACATTATCTGTTTGTTTCATTATCTGTTTGTTTCATTATCTGTTTGTTACATTATCTGTTTGTTACATTATCTGTTTGTTACATTATCTGTTTGTTACATTATCTGTTTGTTACATTATCTGTTTGTTTCATTATCTGTTTGTTACATTATCTGTTTGTTACATTATCTGTTTGTTTCATTATCTGTTTGTTACATTATCTGTTTGTTTCATTATCTGTTTGTTACATTATCTGTTTGTTTCATTATCTGTTTGTTACATTATCTGTTTGTTTCATTATCTGTTTGTTACATTATCTGTTTGTTACATTATCTGTTTGTTACAGTATCTGTTTGTTACATCATCTGTTTGTTACATTATCTGTTTGTTACATTATCTGTTTGTTACATTATCTGTTTGTTACATCATCTGTTTGTTACATCATCTGTTTGTTTCATTATCTGTTTGTCACATTATCTGTTTGTTACATTATCTGTTTGTTACATTATCTGTTTGTTACATTATCTGTTTGTTTCATTATCTGTTTGTTACATCATCTGTTTGTTACATTATCTGTTTGTTTCATCATCTGTTTGTTTCATCATCTGTTTGTTACATCATCTGTTTGTTACATTATCTGTTTGTTACATTATCTGTTTGTTTCATTATCTGTTTGTTACATTATCTGTTTGTTACATTATCTGTTTGTTTCATCATCTGTTTGTTTCATTATCTGTTTGTTACATTATCTGTTTGTTACAGTATCTGTTTGTTACATTATCTGTTTGTTACAGTATCTGTTTGTTTCATCATCTGTTTGTTTCATCATCTGTTTGTTTCATTATCTGTTTGTTTCATTATCTGTTTGTTACATTATCTGTTTGTTACATTATCTGTTTGTTACATTATCTGTTTGTTTCATCATCTGTTTGTTTCATCATCTGTTTGTTTCATTATCTGTTTTATTTCATTATCTGTTTGTTTCATTATCTGTTTGTTACATTATCTGTTTGTTACATTATCTGTTTGTTACATTATCTGTTTGTTTCATTATCTGTTTTTTACATTATCTGTTTGTTACATTATCTGTTTGTTTCATTATCTGTTTGTTACATTATCTGTTTGTTACATTATCTGTTTGTTACATTATCTGTTTGTTACATTATCTGTTTGTTACATTATCTGTTTGTTTCATTATCTGTTTGTTACATTATCTGTTTGTTACATTATCTGTTTGTTTCATCATCTGTTTGTTTCATTATCTGTTTGTTTCATTATCTGTTTGTTACATTATCTGTTTGTTACATTATCTGTTTGTTTCATTATCTGTTTGTTACATCATCTGTTTGTTTCATTATCTGTTTGTTTCATCATCTGTTTGTTACATTATCTGTTTGTTACATTATCTGTTTGTTACATTATCTGTTTGTTACATCATCTGTTTGTTTCATTATCTGTTTGTTACATTATCTGTTTGTTACATTATCTGTTTGTTACATTATCTGTTTGTTTCATTATCTGTTTGTTTCATTATCTGTTTGTTACATTATCTGTTTGTTACATTATCTGTTTGTTTCATTATCTGTTTGTTACATCATCTGTTTGTTTCATTATCTGTTTGTTTCATCATCTGTTTGTTACATTATCTGTTTGTTACATTATCTGTTTGTTACATTATCTGTTTGTTACATCATCTGTTTGTTTCATTATCTGTTTGTTACATTATCTGTTTGTTACATTATCTGTTTGTTACATTATCTGTTTGTTTCATTATCTGTTTGTTTCATTATCTGTTTGTTACATTATCTGTTTGTTACATTATCTGTTTGTTACATTATCTGTTTGTTACATTATCTGTTTGTTACATTATCTGTTTGTTACATTATCTGTTTGTTACATTATCTGTTTGTTACATTATCTGTTTGTTACATTATCTGTTTGTTACATTATCTGTTTGTTTCATTATCTGTTTGTTACATCATCTGTTTGTTTCATTATCTGTTTGTTACATTATCTGTTTGTTACATTATCTGTTTGTTTCATCATCTGTTTGTTTCATTATCTGTTTGTTACATCATCTGTTTGTTTCATTATCTGTTTGTTTCATTATCTGTTTGTTTCATTATCTGTTTGTTTCATTATCTGTTTGTTACATTATCTGTTTGTTACATCATCTGTTTGTTTCATTATCTGTTTGTTTCATTATCTGTTTGTTTCATTATCTGTTTGTTACATCATCTGTTTGTTACATCATCTGTTTGTTACATTATCTGTTTGTTTCATTATCTGTTTGTTACATCATCTGTTTGTTACATCATCTGTTTGTTACATTATCTGTTTGTTTCATTATCTGTTTGTTTCATTATCTGTTTGTTTCATTATCTGTTTGTTTCATCATCTGTTTGTTACATTATCTGTTTGTTACATTATCTGTTTGTTACATTATCTGTTTGTTACATCATCTGTTTGTTACATCATCTGTTTGTTTCATTATCTGTTTGTTACATCATCTGTTTGTTTCATTATCTGTTTGTTACATTATCTGTTTGTCGGATTATCTGTTATGTGTTTACTTCTTGTATACACATCTGTCACTTTTTGACCATTTTCTCCAAAAATGCTTTAGGGCAAAACTAATTATTAAGGAAAGGTTTTCAAATCCGATAAAGCACACAACCCTAAATAACCTTTAAAAACACATTAAGATAAACAATTTATGCCAATGTAGTGTTTTGAAATCAGGACACACACCTCCAGACACACAGATGCAGAAAGCTTAAAGTCCACATCATAAATGAATTTAATAACTAACTTTTCCCAGCTCGTACTGTAAAAAAACAAAGGCTGGACTCTTACTTCACACTTGACAGAATAAAAATCTTATTTAAAAACATCAAGACGACTTGAAAACAACTGGAGAAGAGAATAATTAAGAATGAAGTGCTGTGGAGACATGAGGATGTCAAACTGGCTCTACCCCACTACCATACTCTCGCTTTATGGTTTCTTTGCCAACTGCAGACCGGCAGAACCTTTTCTTACACCTTACCTGATCGGTCCTAAAAACATTTCAGAGGAAGTGGTGAGAAGGGCTTTTATTTTATTTGTATAACAAGTTTTTCAGTTTACATTGCTCATGACATTGATTTATTCCCTGTTGTCTTGTTTCAATTGGATTTTGTACAGTTTTACTTTGTTCTTACAAAATATGAAAACATTTCTCTTATGTTCCCTATTTACCATCAATAGTGTGATGCAAAAATGACATCAATGTCTCATACTGCACTGAAAAATCATTTGTCTGGCTTACAATAATATTTAAAAACACATTTTATTTGCATATAGATGTTATTACTCAAATAACACAGAAAAATCTTCTTTCCTCTCATGCAGGTTACAAACTACCTATTTCCCATCTGGACATATTCGTATCTCTCCCTTCTTTGCCCGGTGTTCCTTTTAACAGATTTGCTGCGATATAAACCTATAATAATCACTCAAGGTGTCTTTCTAGTCATCAATTATGTCCTACTTTGCTTCGCACAGAGTCTGACTGCTATGACTTATCTGCAGTTCAACTTTGCCATTGTCACATCTACAGAGGTGGGTTACTTTTCATATATCTATAGTGTCATACCTCCAGAACGCTATCAGCAAGCTACAGGATATGTGCGTAGTGCTATGCTGACTGGATTTACATTTGGAGCCACATTAGGGCAACTGCTAATATCGCTGGCTGATACAAGCTACTTCCATATTAACACAATCACTTTGGGACTCATGGGGGTGGCGTTACTGGTCTCTTTGGGCCTGCCGATGCCCCATCATGGAATGTTTTTTAAAAGTAGTGTTGAGCTGGCTATGGACACTCTGGATGAAGAAGCAGAAAAACATCTTGGAAAGAAAGGCAAAACTACATGCCTTGCTTGGAACAACATTAAACGTTCTGGAAAGCAGATGTGGGAGAGTTTTCGAGAATCCTACTCCTCAATGAAGATGTTAAAGTGGTCTCTCTGGTGGGCTCTGGCCACAGCCGGATACGGACAGGTTTTTAACTATGTCCAGCTCATGTGGGACCACATCGAGCCGTCCAGTACATCATCTGTGTATAACGGTGGAGTGGAGGCGGTTTGCACACTCGTAGGTGAGCGATTCTTTGAATGTGAGAGTCATCGTAACTGTGAATGTCATGGAGATCTATTGGATTGAGAAGTGTGTATGTTGTGAGCAGGTGCAGCAGCAGCGTTCTCTGTAGGATATATCAGAATCCAGTGGATGGTGTGGGGTGAACTCTCTCTGGGGGTATTCTCTGCTGTAGGGGCCGCTTGTGTTTTTCTTATGGGCCTGACCAACAATATTTGGCTGTGTTATACTGGATATGCCATCTTCAAAGCTTCTTACATGTTCCTCATTACAATCACAATGTAAGGACGGTTTTTTGCACTATTTCCTTCAAAGTAACCTCTGTGTGATCTCTTCGGTGACAGGTTGGTCATGTGTTTCAGAGATGTGTGCTTTCTTTGAAGGTTTCAGATTGCAGTGAACTTGTCTCAGGAGTGTTATGCCCTAACCTTTGGTATAAACACATTTGTTGCCCTTACTCTACAAACTCTCCTCACGGCTGTAGTGGTGGACAACTCAACACTGGCTCTGGACATTCAAACACAGGTTTGCTTTTCCTGCTCTCAACATTTAACTTTATTTAAACATATTGGAGATGTGTGGAAGAAATAAAACTTGTTATTTTATTGCAGTTTCTTGTCTATGGAGGTTACTACAGCATCATGTCTGTGCTCTTTCTGAGCCAAGGATTGTACAGTGTTTATAAACACTTTCATTTCTGTCCTGACACAACACAACACACTCCAGAACAACACTGTCACACACACTTATAAACACACACTTATAAACACACACTTATAAACTCACACTTATAAACACACACTCCAGAACAACACTGTCACACACACTTATAAACACACACTTATAAACACACACTTATAAACACACACTCCAGAACAACACTGTCACACACACTTATAAACACACACTTATAAACACTTTCATTTCTGTCCTGACACAACACAACACACTCCAGAACAACACTGTCACACACACTTATAAACACACACTTATAAACACACACTTATAAACTCACACTTATAAACACACACTTATAAACACACAGACACACACACTTATAAACACACACTTATAAACACACACTTATAAACTCACACTTATAAACACACACTTATAAACACACACTTATAAACACACACTTATAAACACACACTTGTAAACTCACACTTATAAACACACACTTATAAACACACACTTATAAACTCACACTTATAAACACACACTTATAAACTCACAGACACACACACTTATAAACACACACTTATAAACTCACACTTATAAACACACATTTATAAACACACACTTATAAACACACACTTATAAACACACACTTATAAACACACACTTATAAACACACAGACACACACACTTATAAACACACACTTATAAACACACGCTTATAAACTCACGCTTATAAACACACACTTATAAACACACACTTATAGACACACACTTATAAACACACACTTATAAACACACACTTATAAACACACACTTATAAACACACACTTATAAACTCACACTTATAAACACACACACTTATAAACACACACTTATAAACACACACTTATAAACTCACACTTATAAACACACACTTATAAACTCACAGACACACACACTTATAAACACACACTTATAAACTCACACTTATAAACACACATTTATAAACACACACTTATAAACACACACTTATAAACACACACTTATAAACACACACTTATAAACACACAGACACACACTTATAAACACACACTTATAAACACACGCTTATAAACTCACGCTTATAAACACACGCTTATAAACACACACTTATAGACACACACTTATAAACACACACTTATAAACACACACTTATAAACACACACTTATAAACACACACTTATAAACTCACACTTATAAACACACACACTTATAAACACACACTTATAAACACACACTTATAAACACACACTTATAAACTCACACACTTATAAACTCACACTTATGAACACACACTTATGAACACACACTTATGAACACACACTTATAAACACACACACTTATAAACTCACACTTATAAACACACACTTATAAACACACACTTATAAACTCACACTTATAAACAAACACTTATAAACAAACACTTATGAACTCACACTTATGAACTCACACTTATGAACTCACACTTATGAACACACACTTATAAACACACACACTTATAAACACACACACTTATAAAAACACACTTATAAACACACACTTATAAACACACACTTATAAACACACACTTATAAACTCACACACTTATAAACTCACACTTATGAACACACACTTATGAACACACACTTATGAACACACACTTATAAACACACACACTTATAAACTCACACTTATAAACACACACTTATAAACACACACTTATAAACTCACACTTATAAACAAACACTTATAAACAAACACTTATGAACTCACACTTATGAACTCACACTTATGAACTCACACTTATGAACACACACTTATGAACACACACTTATAAACACACACACTTATAAACACACACACTTATAAACTCACACTTATAAACACACACTTATTAACACACACACTTATAAACACACACACTTATAAACACACACTTATAAAAACACACACTTATAAACACACACACACTTATAAACTCACACTTATAAACTCACACTTATGAACTCACACTTATGAACACACACTTATAAACGCACACACTTATAAACACACACACACACTTATAAACTCACACTTATAAACTCACACTTATAAACTCACACTTATAAACACACACTTATAAACACACACTTATAAACACACACTTATAAACACACACTTATAAACACACACTTATAAACACACACACACACTTATAAACACACACTTATAAACACACACACTTATAAACACACACACTTATAAACACACACTTATAAACACACACACTTATAAACACACACTTATAAACACACACTTATAAACACACACACTTATAAACACACACTTATAAACTCACACTTATAAACACACACTTATTAACACACACACTTATAAACACACACACTTATAAACACACACTTATAAACACACACACTTATAAACACACACTTATAAAAACACACACTTATAAACACACACACACTTATAAACTCACACTTATAAACTCACACTTATGAACTCACACTTATGAACACACACTTATAAACACACACACTTATAAACACACACACACACTTATAAACTCACACTTATAAACTCACACTTATAAACTCACACTTATAAACACACACTTATAAACACACACTTATAAACACACACTTATAAACACACACTTATAAACACACACTTATAAACACACACACACACTTATAAACACACACTTATAAACACACACACTTATAAACACACACACTTATAAACACACACTTATAAACACACACACTTATAAACACACACTTATAAACACACACTTATAAACACACACACTTATAAACACACACTTATAAACACACACTTATAAACTCAAACACACACTTATAAACACACACTTATAAACACACACTTATAAACACACACTTATAAACACACACTTATAAACACACACACTTATAAACACACACTTATAAACACACACACTTATAAACTCACACTTATAAACACACACTTATAAACACACTTATAAACACACACACTTATAAACACACACTTATAAACACACACACTTATAAACACACACTTATAAACACACACACACACTTATAAACACACACTTATAAACACACACACTTATAAACACACACACTTATAAACACACACTTATAAACACACACACTTATAAACACACACACTTATAAACACACACTTATAAACACACACTTATAAACACACACACTTATAAACACACACTTATAAACACACACACTTATAAACACACACTTATAAACACACACTTATAAACACACACACTTATAAACACACACACTTATAAACACACACTTATAAACACACACTTATAAACTCAAACACACTTATAAACACACACTTATAAACACACACTTATAAACACACACACTTATAAACACACACACTTATAAACACACACTTATAAACACACACACTTATAAACACACACTTATAAACACACACACTTATAAACACACACTTATAAACACACACACTTATAAACACACACTTATAAACACACACACTTATAAACACACACTTATAAACACACACTTATAAACACACACACTTATAAACACACACTTATAAACTCACACTTATAAACACACACTTATAAACACACACTTATAAACACACACACTTATAAACACACACTTATAAACTCACACTTATAAACACACACTTATAAACACACACTTATAAACTCACACTTATAAACACACACTTATAAACTCACACTTATAAACACACACTTATAAACACACACTTATAAACACACACACTTATAAACACACACTTATAAACTCACACTTATAAACACACACTTATAAACACACACACTTATAAACACACACACTTATAAACACACACTTATAAACACACACACTTATAAACACACACACTTATAAACACACACACTTATAAACACACACTTATAAACACACACTTATAAACACACACTTATAAACACACACTTATAAACTCACACTTATAAACTCACACTTATGAACACACACACTTATAAACACACACTTATAAACACACACTTATAAACACACACACTTATAAACACACACTTATAAACACACACTTATAAACACACACTTATAAACTCATACTTATAAACACACACTTATGAACACACACTTATAAACACACACACTTATAAACACACACTTATAAACACACACACACTTATAAACACACACACACACTTATAAACACACACACTTATAAACACACACACACACTTATAAACACACACACTTATAAACACACACACTTATAAACACACACTTATAAACTCACACTTATAAACACACACTTATAAACACACACACTTATAAACACACACTTATAAACACACACTTATAAACTCACACTTATAAACTCACACTTATAAACACACACTTATAAACACACACTTATAAACACACACTTATAAACTCACACTTATAAACACACACTTATAAACACACACTTATAAACACACACTTATAAACACACACACTTATAAACTCACACACACTTGTGTTTAACTGATAACATGTAAACATTGATGTGTGTTCAGTGTTTAACACACACTTACACAACTATTACACTATTAGTTGTGTTGTTTGTTTACTTTATTTACATTTAACGTCTCGTGCGCCTCATTTGTGTTATGACACCGGAAGTAATTGTAACGCGTCGAGCGAGTAGCGGATGTGATGTCACACGCGCGGTGCATGATGGGTAATGAAGTCTGATAGGTTTTGTGAATGTAATTCCACATTATTATTGTCATAATCTGCATTATTAATATAAACATGATTATAAACATGATGATAAACGCGTTTGATGTGCAGGCCCATGTTGTTCTGTGTCGGAGTGTTTGTAATAAATATAAAGGTCATATAATATTATTGTTTTTATTTCCATGATATTTTCTGTCACGTGTTTCTAATAAAGGTGTTTCTAATGTCTTAACTTCTCTACTGAAACTCTTATTTAACGTCACTCTGTGTAACATGAGAGATTATTTAATTCTCAAGTCTACACTTTTAGTTTCAGGTTATTTACAAACTTTAGTTTTTATTCTCGTGCCTGTTATTGTTGTTATTGTTGTTATTGTTGTTATTGTTGTTTATAAAGAAAAGACTTTTGTGAGTGTCTTTGGATAAAAGCGTCCGCTCAATGACTAAATGTAAAAAACAAGCCGCGCGCTCGCGAGACTACATATCCCACAATGCACCTGCGCAGAGTTGTGTAAGTGACGCAAGCACTTCCGGAGAAGCGTGCGGCCCAGAAGACTTGTGAGGAACATCAGCAGGAGTGACACGGACCATAAGAGTGAGCGAGCGTGTTTCACGAGCAAACAAGAGTGCACAGAAGACCACGGGGCACCATGTCCTCCTCGCAGGCGTGTTCCAGGCGGCAGTGGTGTTACCTCTGTGATCTGCCCAAGATGCCGTGGGCGATGCTGTGGGACTTCAGCGAGGCGGTGTGCCGCGGCTGCGTGAACTACGAGGGCGCGGACCGGATCGAGCTGCTCATCGACACCGCGCGACACTTGAAGAGGAGTCAGGGCATGCAGGACGCGAGGTCTCCGGGTCCGCAGCCCGGGCACAAGCACGCTGCCAGAGACGAGGCTGGCAGAGCCGGCGCGGACAGGTACGACCGGCTCAGAGGAGACTACCTGTCCGCCCGCGTGCCCAACGGGCTGCCCAGACCGGAAGACGCCGGTCCTCCCGAGGGCAGCAGACAGAGTCCCAATGCCAGGAGGGCCACGGTCGGGGCCGTGCCACCCAACTTCGTCGGACCTCCCCATGCCATGCTGGCGGCGATGCCCGGCCTGAGCGCCAGGGCCGGCGGCGCCCCCCTCGCCATCTCCGCTCCCATGTTGAACGAGCTGGGCAAAAGGCAGGCGCTGGGTATGGGCATGAGCGTGGGGGTGGCGAACTTCCTGATGCCCGAGTTCGAGCGCGAGCTGAAGGAGAAGCAGAGGAACGCGGAGGTGCTCGGGGAGCTCTCGGACAGCGCCCGGAACCGCGCGGACGACTGGGCCGGACGCCCCAAAGCCGTCCGGGACTCCCTGCACGTGCTGTCGGCCTGCACGCCCTTCAATGTCCGGTTCAAGAAGGACCACAGTCTGCTGGGGAGAGCGTTCGCCTTCGACGCCAAGCTGGTGCTGGAGTTCGAGCTGAAGGTGTTCGTGGAGTACCCGTGCGGATCCGGCACCGTGTTCTCCAGCATGGCAGCTTTAGTCAAGCAGATGTTCCACGACTCTCAGAAAGACTCCGTCAAAGTCATCAGCTCGGGATACAAGTATGTGGAGTATGAGAGAAGACACGGCGCCGGCGACTGGCGGCTCCTCTCCGAGCTCCTCAGCGACGCCGTGCGGGCTTTCAAAGACGCCCCGCCGCCCGACACCCTCCCGCAGCCCTACGTGGACGCCAACTGCTCCGTGCTGCCCACCGCTCTGTGCCACACAGGCCGCCCCGCGCCGCCCAGAGTGCGCAGACGGAAACCTTCACCCGAGCCCGATGAGAGGATGACCGAAGGGCACTGGCCCTTGGGTGCGTACACTGGCATGCCCGCCCACCTACCCGCTACCTCTCTGGCCGGTGCGGGACAACCGCCCGTTCTTCAAGAGAGCATGGGAGCTCACAGCAGTAACCCGTCACCCATCACCGCGCTCATGAGCGTGGCGGATAACGTTGGCACCACTACTCAGTCTCCAAAAGATGGCCCGGGCGGTAGCGGTGCTCACTCCGGCGTAGGCCGGCAGAACAGCTCCAGCCCCTCGCCGGGCGGTCAGCGACGGCTGGCCTCACGCAACGGAGAGCCCTCCGCCAGCGGCAGTTCGGGAGGGCTGGTCACGGCTGTCACCATACCCCTCGTCAGCGGAGCGGACCAAGGTTCAGTCACAGGGGGAGAAGCATCGGGAGCTGGCGGAGGACCTCCTCTGTGCTGTACCATCTGCCATGAACGTCTAGAAGACACGCACTTCGTCCAGTGTCCATCGGTGCCAGGACATAAATTCTGTTTTCCCTGTACCAGGGACTTCATCCGCAGACAGGGCTCGGGGAGCGAGGTGTACTGCCCCAGCGGAGAGAAATGCCCTCTTGTGGGCTCCAATGTGCCGTGGGCATTCATGCAAGAAGAGATCTCCACCATCCTGGCAGGAGATGTGAAGGTGAAGAAGGAAAGAGACCCTTAAAGGCTTACAGCAGGTTGGAAATATGTCGAATCTAGTTTTTTAAACTTTCAATTTGCTTTCAACTTGGGAACTGTTAAAACAAAGGAATCCTCCTTGTTTATTGGTATCAACGAGTTAGACGCTATAATAAAATTCTGTTTCTTCTCTAAAAGACAACGGTCTTTTGAAGAACGTTGGTTAAAAATAACTGTTGGTCACCGTTGACTTGCTCCTTTTTTGTGTGTCGATACAATAGAAGTCAGTGGGGAACATCTGTTTCTGATTTCCAATATTCATCAAAATAACGTACGGTGTGTAGAATAAATCGGGGTGAAAATGACCAGACAGATCGTAAAAGATGACAGAATTTTTAGTTTTGGTGAACAATTCTTTTAAGAACACACAAATTTGTTACAATCGTTCATAAAAGTTTCTTTTTTTCTGTTTCCTTCCACACAGATGTTACCCTTCCACAGAGAGAGCTGTTATCCTGAGCCCAGAAGATGGCAGCCGTACCACATGGCCACCAGCGCTATAAACATGACTGCTGGTTGGCAGGTCCCTAACTTCCCAGATTTTCACTCTACTTTTACCTCCCTTTCCTTCCTTCCACTTTTCCTCCTCATGAGAAAGAGGAGCATACAGCCATTATTCTCTTTCGAGATGTTCGTGTATTAAAATACCCACTGCTCTTTGGTCACTTACAATTGTTGCCCCTTATAGATTCATCTACAGCGCTTGAACTACCTTTACAAAACTAACAGTGTACCATATTGTATTTAAATTGCTATTCAGAGGTGCAGTGCGGTGAACAGTTATTTTCCAGAATGTGTTATCACCAGACAGATGCAGATTGTACAGCTGGAAGCCTATTTGGACGGGCGGCATCCTTAACAATCCCCAAAACTTTATCAGCTGCAAGCTACAGACTTCTTGTTTTCTGTCGTCCACGCTGCATAGAACAGGTTAAATAGTCCAGGAATAATATTACTAAGTGCTAAAAGCCCTTCCTTCTTGATCCAGCATGTACAATAGATATCTTTGTTTTTTTACTTTGTGTAGATTGTACAAACGTATCCCTTTCAATGGTTATATAGATGTGCAATCTCTAGATTTGATACCTTATTGCTTTATGTACCACTAAGTCTTTGAATGAATAGAATACCAAAGATAGACATGCTGAAAATTTGTTGTATCATATGATGCTATAACATATATTTTGTGGTAAAAGGTTTTTGTGGCTTTCATCGGATAACAAGGACGATACGGAGGAAGTTTTACATTGGGAACTATATTTAAACCTATATGGGAGGACACAAAGTAGATTTTTATTACAAGCAAGCAGATCACTATATTTTCTATTGTAACCCATTGGCTTACGAGTCGTTGGAGGCGATGACTAGTTTAATAATACAAACAGAGCTACTCTGTTTCTTTACAAGTGTATGGTCCATTTTTCTTTCATTTTTCATTTCAAAGGCATACATTATACCTTATATAAAGTCATTTTGATGTAAGTGGTAAAAGAATTGACATAGCAGTCCTTGTGCAGTTGTGTCAAAAGGTATTCAGACACTTCAAATGTCTTTGTTTTATTGCATCGGATGAAAACCAGACTTTCTTGTATCTTCAAACAGAACATTTTAAACAACTGGATTAAGTGTCTTAATACTTGTATGGCCCTGTAGTTTTGGATCTCATTTTGTTTTTACAGTCTTGTTTTATGTCATTGAAAATATATAAGACTAAATATATATAAATGCACAAAGTACTGATATGACTTTTGTTTAATCAGCTTTATGTTACAGCTCAAATTGTATTTAAATTAAACGATCGACTTTTCACAAACTCCCAGAGAATGTTGCAGTTTCTTAATAGCAGTTTGCTAGATATATTTTGTCGTGACATTCAGACTTATCGCTGCTTTTGAAATCTTAATGATGATCTTAAAACTAAAAATTGTGTTATTTTAAACCTCTACGATTTTCTTCCACAGAAACTAAAGAAGATATTTTAAAGAATGTTGGTATCCGGCACCAATTTCCTTATATTGGTTTTTTTATAAAAGAAGTGAATAGGTGCCACTGAATTTCGGTTGTCAACTTTCTTCAAAATATCTTCATTTGTCTTCTGTGAAAGAATAAAAGCAATACAGGTGTAAAATGTCACGACATTTGTAATGGTAATTTTATATCATTACCGATCTGTATTGTTTTATATGAGAACAGTATGGAATTTATATTACATCAAAGTGTGAAGTTGTTTACCAAAAAAATGTTAAACATTGCCCATAGGGTTATGCATTGTCATAAACAAAATATAAATCATATCAGATTTCCTTGTGACAATGTTAATTCTTTTATTTAAAAATGGTTTTACATGCAGGACCATGCAGACATGCATTAATTTGTTTTTCTAGTAATAAAAAAAAAAATGCTTATTAAGCTTTATGCAACAATAAATTACATTTATTTTTGAAAATAAACATATAATTGTGCCAATATCTACATTAAGTTTTATTTCATTGTCCATGTTTTAAAATGATTCAAATAATAATATAGAAAGAGGACACAAGCAGAGCAATAAATATAGCGGTGACTACTTCAATATTTCCTAAAAAGATGAAAATTACAATACCAGGAGAATGAATTTTGGTAAGGAATGGTCAATCTAAAGATGCTCAAGTTTGATGTACTTGGAGGCTTTATCTACAGTCCTACTCTATAGTTTTAATACATTGACAATTATTCTACATATCTAAATTTGAAAATATACACAAAGAAAGAGTTATTTTTGACATCCGGGTCACACATGTCACAGTAGTTAGTTTTCATCATATTAAATTGAGATGTCACCAGATGAAGTGTGCTTTTGGTTAGCTGTGGAAGTTCAGAAAGCATCACAAAACTGTATGACACAATAAAAGACTCAACTGGACTTTGCTTTGATCATTATGAAAGAACGTGTAGACCTTTAGGAGTTGTTGTTTTTACGTGTTAGTGATTTAGAAACTGTTCAAGGTTAAAGCTTGTTTGCCTATGTGCCGTGTGTGAAAAGCACATGATTTCTAGATATTTACACCACTGATGTTTTAAGGAGAGTAAAGCAGCTAACCCTAATCTACTCCTGTATATGTGTTGCTCCATAAACTTGACTTAGTGGAGGGCTCTCCTTTCCTAATTTTATGTATTATTGACGGGCGGCAAAAGTTGAGAAATGGGTTTTCTGGATTCAAGCCCTCACAAAGTTTACTTTCGAAGCTACGTCTTGTATTTCAACATCTCTCCCTGCTAAAGTGTTTTCTTCTCTTCCAATCCTCACATTACACATCACACAGATAACTCAATGTGTGTGTGCTTCTCTCAATGTAGTCTTTCACATTCTGTGTCCTTTTACATTTACCTTAACATCAAGTATGGCTCCTATAGATCAAACCATCTCTTTCTTCCCCTTTTTCAGATTCTCTACCCTTTCCTGGGAAAAGAAAAGTCTGAAATGCTTTGAAAATCTTTTAAGGAACAACGTGTTTGCAAATTTTTCTGAATTATCCTCATTATTACATAATTCTGTGTCTTTGTGCCCCCTCACTGTTCTCTGGAATTGCCTACAAGATCTCCATGGAAGAGACACTTCTCAGGAATCTTCATTTGGGTGGAATTATTTCTAACAGATATGAACTGTCAGAACTCTAAACGATCAGTGCTTTGAGTTTTAGGATGTCTGCTGAAGAAGAGGATTGGACAATGTAAGCATCTTCACTTTGTGCTTTAGACTTCACAGATCCACAGAGCTCATCTCTCAAAGATCAAACCTTCTGAAAAACATCTCAGTGCTTCAGATATCTCTGATAGATTTAACTTTAGGCATGAGTCTGAGACAGGCTGAGATTGGGGCTTCTGGACCTCTTCTCACTAGAGGTGCCTCACAATCAACTCTCGGTTTCACTTCTGACTTCTTCTTAGAAATCTGAGGAATTGGAGAATTGTTTTTTGGAAATGGCAACAAATTGTCGCATTCTTTAATCATTTGGGAATAATTTCAACATCTTTTGCCAGCAGATGGAAGCATTCTACTAAAGGATTCTCGCCAACTGAACAATCTTTAGCTCGTAGACTTTTGCTTTACTGTTTAAAACAAATGTCTTTTTGTGAAATACTTCTTTCGAAAATTGAATTTACCCCTTGTGTTTAAAGAATTAATATTCATAAACATGACATTTCTATATCGAGTTTAAAGAGTAAAAGCCCCAAATCAGTTTATGCATCAAACAATGAAATATTTGAAACACATCACATGAGAACTAAAGGATCTAGAAATATTTCTCAAGTTTCATATCTCACTTGTGTCTCCTCATCTTCTTCTGAAATGTGTCTCATATTGAAGACTTGACCTGCTTTAAATCCTTCAGAATTCCTCTCCTTTCTTTAAACACAATGTCTGAAGTTTGGATGTGTTTTTAAACTCTGTATTTCCATCAAACATTCTTTTCTTCATTAGAGTCACTCATTAAAGACTTTTGTTCTTTGATTACAGAAGTGTTAATGAATGATTAAAACACATCAAGACATTCTTGAGAAAGTCATGGAGAAAACCTCACCATACATTCATTTGGAGATACTTTTCTTAACTGCTTTTTTATGATCCACAGAAATAATTGCAACAACTGTTTAATTTGGACTTATTTTGTGAGACATGTAAGGCCAGGTTAATGGTTCATTACTGGAGTAATAACACTTCTTGATGATAATGGATACAGAATGTGTGTATTTGTGTGACTTGTATTTTGTGTGTCAGCTGGGCTCTTTTAGACACTAATCCTGTCGACCCCCTGCCATGTGATCAATTACATGTCCATTCATTAGTCATTAGGAAATGCATTGACATTGTGATGTTCCTGTCTGCGCTTCACAACGAGATGTGTATTCTCATCCCTGACTTCTGCATTTTATTTCAGGGCTCATTTCAAGTCAAAGAAACTTCTCACTGCAATAAGAACAACACAAAGAAATGCTCGACCCAATTCTGACATCATGGGACAACTTTTTACACATGGGAAGAACATTCCAGAAAGTTTCTTGTATTTGTGGTTTTGTAATGACAGAGAGCATTTGTTCTTTATATTTGTAAACCAGAGAGTGCTTTAGATGAATGATGTGATGAGTTTAATAGCACATAAACACATCAATAATGATGACACACACTCACATTCATCAGCAGTTCACTCATGAGACAACAACATTTCACCAACTATCTGATCGAAATCCATGAGTGAAGTGTTAATATGTCATCCCATTGGATCTGTTCCTTCTATTCACTTTCATGTCAGTTTGGGCTGAAGTTGTTTGTGATGACAATGGAGACGGACGTGTCCGCCGGCCAATATACAGAACACCAGGGGGCAAAAGAGACCTGTGGGGATCTCTTCCTGAGCCATACAGAACACTTTCTTCCGTGGGTTCTGTAGGCGGTCTCTCTCACCTGTGGGAGTTTAAAGTCTCGTGGGTTCTCCAGCAGTCATCTCCACACATCTGACACACACACATGACTGTCAGAGGCTTCTCTTCTTCACATGTGTGCAGACACAGCTCATCATGAGACAAACTTCTTATTGATCCAAGACAACACAATCCAAACTTTGGTCAAGTTTCTGGGACTGGAGATATAAAGTTCTGGTTTATTTCTAACTTCCGTCTCTGACACTTTTCCTTGACTTTAAACTTTCTTTGGGGATGTTGAGCTCCGTTAAGATGGAATCTCATGACATTCCGGAATGGAATACTTTCTACGGGGAACCAAGTGAGGTGAGTGTGCCAACTTCTCATTCTTCACCTCGTGTGTTACACAAACACACTTCTAGATAGAAATACTTTTTATTCGGTTTTTATTCTCCTAGTTTTGGTTCATTTTAATGCACGGCGAAAACTTGGAAGATTATTCTAAATTGCCACCTTAATTGAACGAAATTTCCAAATGAAACACATTTTTTTATTTTAATACATCATTAAAAATGCAAAGTAATGAATAAATGTTACATTTATATCGAATTTATCTTTTGTTCTAAATGAATTAATTGACAGAAATTTCCAAATGAAACACATTTTTTTATTTTAATACATCATTAAAAATGCAAAGTAATGTATAAATGTTACATTTAAATCGAATTTATCTTTTGTTCTTAATGAATTAATTGACAGAAATTTACAAATGAAACACAGTTTTGTATTTTAAAACATCATTAAAAAATGCAAAGTAATGTATAAATGTTACATTTAAATCGAATTTATCTTTTGTTCTAAATAAAATGTTTAACTTAAGAATTGATTTCCAATTCGCTTGAAATTTAACTTGGTGGAAATTCGTTCATTCTGTTTAATAAACACACAATTCTTTTTAATTTCTTTAACTTCATTTACAATATTTCTGCCATCACTAACTCAAAAGGAATATTTATTTCAGTTTTGGTTCGATTAAAGTGTTTCCACACAGTGCTGGATTTTCGGATTAATTGTTATTTACAGTTTAGAAAATAAAAACTAAACGAAATAAACTTTTATCATACTGTATCCAAATATTTATATGAATACTAAACTGGATTTGTAACAAAATCCATTCATAAACTCGTTATAATAAATTTTATGATATTTTATAATGAATTTACAATCATGCAAAAATATAATAAGAAACCAAGTTTGCTGCTTATACTTCCATATTTATATTCAATTGTTTTAATGGAATACAGAATAATTTCCTCCAGTAAGTGTTGATATAAAAGCACTAATGTTCTCTGTTTTTTCTTTATTTGTTTCAGATGTATTCCACTCCCACTGCTATGAACTCCATGGGCAGCTTGAACAGCTACATAAATCTGAACTCGGCCTGTTCCACATCCAACATGAACATGGGCTATCCCGGCACAGCTTTAAACAGCAGCCCATTGACTAGCATGGGTGGAGGCCCCAACCACATGAGCCTGTCCCCGGTCGGCTCTTCTTTAAACCCCAGTTCTCTGACCCAACTAGGCTCATCGGCCTCCTCTCTGGGCTCCCTCTCTCATTACCAGAGCATGGGCCAGCCCATGTCCCAGATCAGTTACCCGACTCCAACCTCTCTGAACCGGACTAAGGAAGTGCCCAAGCCCTACCGCCGTTCTCTGACCCACGCCAAGCCACCTTACTCCTACATTTCCCTCATTACCATGGCGATTCAGCAGTCCAGCAGTAAGATGCTAACCCTCAACGAAATCTACCAGTGGATCATGGATCTGTTCCCGTACTACCGCGAGAACCAACAGCGCTGGCAGAACTCCATCCGTCACTCTCTGTCCTTCAACGACTGCTTTGTGAAAGTTGCCCGCTCGCCTGACAAGCCCGGCAAAGGCTCCTACTGGGCGCTGCATCCCAATTCCGGCAACATGTTCGAGAACGGCTGCTACCTGCGTCGTCAGAAGCGCTTCAAGATTGAGGAGAAGTTGGGAAAGAAGACCACGGCCAAATCGCAGGAAGGCAGCAGTGCAAAGGGTGGGCACAGCAGTGAGGGTATGCAGGACGTCCACAGCCCCACCACCGGCTCAGAGGGTGCAGACTCGGCTCATTCCGACAGCTCTCACGCCGGATCGGCTTCAGAAGAGCAGCAGAGGAACATGGTGCAGCTAGATTGCCCATCTCAAACACCAGGCCTTTCTCATGGCTCACCGGTGCCTATCCCCTCATCCGTGTCCTCCTCCATGCCTCCCTCCGGCTCTCACCTGCACTCTCAGGGTATGGCCGGCAGCCCTCACATGTTGGGAAGCCCAATGCAACACCTGGATCTACAGAACGACCCGCTGAAGTCCATGGATCCCCACTACAATTTCAATCACCCTTTCTCCATCACCAATCTCATGTCCAATGAGCAGAAGATGGACCTCAAGTCGTATCAGGACCAGGTGATGGCTTACAACAGCTACGCCACGTCTCCTGTGGCCACCAAACAGATATATGACAGTGCGGGTCCATCTGCCATTGACTCTGGTGCCTACTACCAGACCCTTTACAGCAGGTCGGTCCTGAATGCGTCATAACGCAACTACCAAACACATTTTTGAACTCTGCAGGCTCCTGAAAAAGGCTTTCTCATTCCAGAGTCGAATTCAATTTCGCTTTCTTGTTTAGTTGTCTCATAAAGACATGAAACAGAATGATGCTAAATGTATATACTGTTTGCATATGTTCAGGGGAGAAGGAGGCATTTATTTATAAAGGGAATAATTTAATATATCTTATAATTTTGTGTCGTGCAGTTACATGAAATAATGTGATTATTAGAGGATGATTGCGGCATGTTTGACTTCAGGTTACTGCTGTGTGCAGGTGTTACTGTGTTACAGGGAAACTACCGTGTCTTGTGTTACAGCAATACTCACGTTCAGCTTAAACGCACTACACACAGTGCACACTTTTTTTCTTAGAAGGAGAGTTGTATACTTGTGCTCGCTCCTTAGAGAAGCTGAAGAAATTCCTTTTTTACATTTTACATCAATGAAGTCGTTTTGTATATGACTCGTCTTAATGGATGTTGTTTGTTAAGTAAATGTAGACATACAAGTTTGACAAAAACACTGTGGTAAAACTCTTTTTTGTTTCTTTTTTTTAGAAATATGCTTACATTGACAAAAATATTGACATTTTAGTTTGCATCAGTTATTGCAGTAAAGTATGCAATGCTCAGCTCATGCTGTTACTTCGGTCCGCAGACAATGTACTTAGGGTCATTTCCATACAATAGTTTGCACTAATGACCTCTCAGTACAAGAGGTGAGATCATTTTGTAACAACAATGATTTGAACTACATTTCATCCCAGAAAATGATGCAATTACCATGAGGTATTCATACATATCGAACCTCCTAAGAGAATTAAACGTTTAAAAAAAAATGTCAAGCCATCACTTCATTAACAAACATCTTGCAAAACCTTATCAATTTTAAAGCAGGTCAGAATCTTGTACTCTTCTTGTAGAATATGATCTTGTACTGTTTAGTTGTAAAAAAAGCTGTTTATTTAAACCCAGCATTTGATAGTTGGGCTTAGAATTAAAGTGTCTTGATATATATATATATATATATATATATATATATATAGCTATATGTGGTTGATTGTTTCATGGTACGTTCTTAATGTTATATTCTTTTCTTATTAAAAACCAAAAAAAAAAAAGAATGCTTTCTTTCTTTCAAGTTTTTTTTTTAGAATAAGAAGTTTGATTTAACAGTCTTGAGGAAATGCATTCAAAAACTGTAAGAATAAATAGGGTTTATTAAAAGACTTAAACTTCAACAGATACAAACAACATCTATGTAGAAAAAGCCAGGATTCCTAGAACTGCTTATTAACCGACTCTGAGGAATTTACAGTGCAGTTGAACAGAAAGAGAGAAGTTAAAAAGCAAAGAAACTTTTTCATCACAGAGCAGCATTTTAAAACTTCTGAACATCATTTAAAGCAAAAGTTCACCCACGAATAAATATTCTGTCATAGTTCACTCACTCTCTTGATGTTGCAAACCTCTATGACACAAAAAAAGATATTTTGCAAAATATTGGAAGAGAAACAGCACTGCCATCAGGTAACCGCTAATTTATTTTACTCAAAACCAATGCAAGTAAATGAGTGCAGCTTACCAACATTCCTCAGAATATCTTCTTTTGTGATCTGCAGAAGAAAGTTCTACAAGCTTGAAATGTCAAGAAGGAGAACAAATAATGACAGAACTTATATTTTGGGCTATTTTTCCCTTTGAAAACTTGATGACATTTACTTTAGATAAACGCCTAAATAAAATGATTAGAAAACTAGTTTATATACTCTATAAAAAGCATAAAATTGGCATGTGTAATATAACAACCACCTTGCAGACATGTTCCATCTGTTGCTTAATAACCCTGCCATCTTTACTGACCGAAGCGCATCCGGCTATAATGAATAACTACATCATATACACTACAACTCAATCCCTGATATTC
>CM065665.1:11485633-11488024 GCA_033220385.1 Triplophysa yarkandensis
TCTATCAATAAATTAACTACCATCTATATTAAAATCAAATAAAATCTTCACACTACTATTTGACACCTGAAACGTTTGTACCTAAACCCCCACAATGTCTTAAAGGGATAGATAAAGGGAAATAAATTTATTTTTTGTTTATTCAACCTTATATTATTCTAAACCTGTATTACTTTCTTTGTTCTGCAAAACCAAACGAAGATATATTAGAGAATGTTGATTACCACCCAAACAAATTGTCCTTCTGACTTCCATTGAGTAGTCACAATGGCCTTTGTCAGAATATGTTCTTACAGAAGTTTTTACACCTTTTGCAAACTTAAGGTAGAATAAATAAATACGGTCATCATTTTTTTCACTTTTACGTGAATGATCATAGCAACAACAATTCAAATATATCTGTGGATGTTTAAAAGATTTGATATGACATAAATGTGTGCTCTTCAAATGTTTAACACTATTGTTCATCCAGGACAGGGACTGTGACTACCTTCTTCTTCTCACTTACTTTTCCATCCCTCTGTTTTTTAGGCCACTGGGGGTCCATAAACAACTGAAGTGGTTGAAGAAACAGGCGGCAGTATGAATAGAGCTTATGTCTCATTTAATTTAAGACAAGTTAAATGTCTCTTCATCTTATTCTGCATAGTTTCAATTAGGTTTTACACCGATCTGTGAAGCTTTATTAAGTGGTGCTGTCTCAAGGACATCCCACAAAACTGATGTGTAGGTATACTGTAAAAAATAGTCCTTTATAAATGTTTATTCCTGTCCATTTTAAATTTTTCCCTTTTATTATAAAATCTTTAACTTTATATTGTTAACAGATATATATAACAGATAGTTTTTATCAAAATATGGTTAATATGGAAAAGTAAAGGAATAGACTGCAAATTTACAAGTTGAGAAGTAAATTAAACAAAAATAATAAGAATTTTCAGTATTTTCTGGCACTCAAGTTTCTGGAATATTACCCAATGTTATGATTATATAGATTCTTCATGCATACTGTAAAAAATTACAAATGGACAGAAATAGACTGCAATAAAAAAGAAAGGTTTGAAATAGTAACCACACACCAATAATGCTTTTTTGTAGCAATTTTTGATGTATTTTTAGATATGGCAGAAAAAAGGTAAAAAAGGGGTTAGACTGAAAATGTACAAGATAAAACAGTAAAAAAAATAAAACTTAACAGAGTTATTAAAAAACTATATATTCATGTTGTGATTGTCCATAAATAGATGATAAATAGATATTTTAAAATTTTTTTAAACGGTAGAAGGGAAATGTATAGTTCAGGGCAGAGATTTATGCATTCTAGACAATCAACAAAGCAATGTTTTGGTGTGCCATCGGTCCGCTCTGCATTCAGCACCATGTAAAGAGCTTCCCGTCCTTACCATCATCATCAATGAGCCTTCTTCTCAATGAAGTCTGCTCCTAAAATACCTGTTCTTTCCCCCTGGCCAGTCTTCCCCTCTCTCACTGCCCACTGTCTAAATAAACAACTTGAGAGTCTTTTTGAACATACCCAACACGCTCATTTATGCTCATTTGCTTCGTGCTTCACAGGTGATATTTATAAACACCTCAAAAAGGACCTTTTTTTCTCCAAGGGTTGAAGGTATCTGACCGAGCGAATGAGAGACTCTCTATCCTTCTTTCTCTTACTTTCTTCTTCTCTTTGGCATTCCCGCCAGTAGGACCAAACCACTGGGGTAACTTTCCTGGCTCCGCGGGACCCCAGACAATCGTTTCTTTCATTGAGGGCAAAAAATTTGGCCCCTGGCTCCTTTCTAGCTGTTAGGCCGCAGGGAGAATTTCTCTGCCGCTCACTCTCTCCAGCACCCACCTTCACAAAGCTACCTTTTACAGGTTTATATTTAGCCCCCTTCTTCACCGCTGTCCGTTTCTTAGGTGCGGGCAGTTGTGTGGAGTAAAATTAAAAACATTTTTAAATGGCGAGGTTTGCAAAAACCATTTGGAAAAAGGTGGTGAGTGTATGGGTTCGGAAAACAGGGGCCAGGAGTGATGGTTTTTCCCTCGGTTGTTCCCGTAAGCGAGCTGTTGACTTATTCAAATGAAGCAAAGGTGAAGGCCAAAATAAGACGATAAACAGAGAAGAGCTAAAAGGTTAAATCAGGAGCAGTGACCAGCGTACTGTGTATACTGGTTTTCATGAAGAGATGGAAAATAAATATAATAAATATGAGCCTCAAAAAAATGTATTCACACAATGCATATTTAAGTTCCACAACAAGCATTAATGATCATATACATCAACTTATAATTGCACCACATTAACCCCGAAACTGAGACATTATCATAATTTTTAGAAATACAAAATAAATAGTTGTCGCATACAAAATATTTATTAAAATATTAAAG
>CM065665.1:11493524-11584795 GCA_033220385.1 Triplophysa yarkandensis
ACATTTATTATATGATTTATTATTACTTGTGTTTATAACATAACATTTATTATATGATTTATTATTACTTGTGTTTATAACATAACATTTATTATATGATTTATTATTACTTGTGTTTATAACATAACATTTATTATATGATTTATTATTACTTGTGTTTATAACATAACATTTATTATATGATTTATTATTACTTGTGTTTATAACATAACATTTATTATCTGATTTATTATTACTTGTGTTTATAACATAACATTTATTATATGATTTATTATTACTTGTGTTTATAACATAACATTTATTATCTGATTTATTATTACTTGTGTTTATAACATAACATTTATTATATGATTTATTATTACTTGTGTTTATAACATAACATTTATTATATGATTTATTATTACTTGTGTTTATAACATAACATTTATTATATGATTTATTATTACTTGTGTTTATAACATTACATATATAATGTGATATATAATGTGATGATATAATGTGATAATATAATGTGATAATATAATGTGATATATAATGTGATATATAATGTGATATATAATGTGATATATAATGTGATAATATAATGTGATATATAATGTGATATATAATGTGATGTTAGAGAAGATTCTTTGTGTTTAATCTCATCTGTGAATATTACAAGAAACCTTAAATATAACAGAATCTGTCATAATCACATTAACATTAAAACATTTAAATTAATTTATATTAAATCATAATAATCCCACAGAAGAGAAGAACACAAATATATTTCTAGATTGCTTTGCTTATATTTAGTTTAATTCTTAATTATTTGAAACTGTTGTTAATATAAACATATAATTGTATGAACATTACTCATAGACGAACTTCTGTGAAAACATTTAAAGATTTTATCACAGAAATAAGAATGAAACTGGAAAGGTTCTGTGACGTCACAGCAGCGACGCTGTCCATGGTGCTGACGTCACTGTCGCACAGTTCCATCAGCTGAAACGAGTTCACGTGTGCGCTCCATAGTTCTTTAGAAAATATCATTCATTTATTTTATTATTTTTAGACATTAATGTGTGAAATGTGCAGTCTATTTATAATCATGATTGGTTTCATTTTATAATGTTGATTTTATTTGCATAATCCCAACCAGATTGACCTGAAATAAATGATACATTTTATTCTATATATATATATATATATATAAATATATATATATATATATATATATATATATATATATATATGTGTGTGTGTGTGTGTGATGTCACCGGCTGCTTGCTCCTGGTTTGACGGCCTTCATGTAAATGTAGCATGGCATGGTCTCCCTCAGGTCCTCTTCGTTTCTTTAAGCACTGGATGACTTTATATTATATACCTCACAGCCCTGGAAGAAGACCGGTGTGTGATCTACATCTGTCCTGAAGTTTAACCCAACATGAGATGTCCTTTAAGAGGAACCCTTCCTGTTTAAGGCAGATTCTGGTCTCAGATTATCTAAGTCTGGTCTTCCTGTCTTTGACATTGTCTTGAGCTATAAGAACAGATGTTGGACCCTGATGTTTTGGAACACCTCATGTATTGGTGTAGGCTCTTCTGCATTGGGAGGTCCGACACTGCAGCATGAGCAACAGAACGCTGATGTCTGATGTTCACGCTGTGGGAGATTTCAGCCGTTTTACATTATATTTACTTGATACGTCATTTTCAATGTGACTGCTGGTGATACTTTTGAAGTTTTTAAATGTGATAGTGATTACTTTTTTTCATTTTCTCAAGCTCTATAGGTCTAGTATGTTGGAAAGCCTAAACAGACTTTAAGTTTCTTATCTTTGTGAATAATGCTGAGACTTGAACAGCATCCGCTTTGAGTCCTTACCAGAGAACTGCCATAGCCATATAATAAGGATCAGTACTTTTCTATAGACAGACCATTCTGTAAATGTAAACTTTTTTTTTACAAATGTGATCCTCTCTGTAATACCTGGCTTTAGTCAGAAAATCTCATTCTGAGATCATGAGAATAAAAAATGACTTCGACCTATCACCCGGTCTTTCTCAGTCAACATTAAATATACTATGTTATATGCACAGAGAATGTTCCTTACATTGTGTAGAATAATTGTAAAAAATACTTTAGTTGGGTTATCATAGGCAGTGTAACAAATGTATTAATTAAAATCCTCAAAACATCAACCATCTTGAATCAACCACACAGAATATATCACCCAATACATATGCATTTGCCTCTTGATACTCTCATCTGATAAAAACTGTGTCAGTGTGTGTGGTCATGGTTGAGAGATGGGAGTTCATTCTGAATGTGTGAGTGCCTGAAGTCCATTGGCACTCTCGCAGCTGAGTTTGTTTGTCAGTGAGAAACACATCATCCAGATTCTGAATTCAGAGTCTTGTCATATCCATGGACACCAGGTGCTGTAAGAAAAAAGGACAGAAAGAACAAAGCAGAGACTCAAATGCGGTCAAATCAGAGCAATAGCAAAGAAAACACTCTATATAAGATCTATACAGAATGTTTTCTGATATGGGATATTAAAAGATTTTTTACAAGATCCCTAAATGTGTGCGCATTTGATTTAACATGTTGTTGCCCATTGTAAATATGTGTTAAACACTTATACTTTTGGGGCTTTTAGTCCATTTGCTATTAGATTTGAGATCGTAAGTGTGGGTGTATAACTATGCTTCTATAAAGGTTGAGAAAATTGACAATTCAGCAAAGAGTACTCAGCCCATTTAAAATTTACAGCATCTGAGAAATTGTCTAAAGATACTGATGACTCATTTTGTTTTCAGAGACTTGGGCTTTTTGGTCCAATAAACTGCTCTATGGTGCTAATTTGGTAAAGGGATCTTTTGAATGAGAAAAATTATTAATTTATGAAGTCCACCTGCCTCTACCAGTAGCAATAGTACTTTTTTTCCTTTACAAACAGTCAATTGGTTAAAAATGAGTTGATTGAAAAGTCTTGAATTTAATCCGTAGTAAACCGTCTCTAATGTTTTGAAGCTGAATTGTTTTTTGTCCGTTTCAACATTGATGAAGAAAAACTCTCACTTGCAACCTTTTCTGTTGCAGAAATACACCAACCTAGGAAAAGTTTGCTTGTCAAATCATTTTAGAGGATACAACTTTATGCCACAATATGGATAATTATGTATATTACATCAATTTCATTGTTTGTAGATGTTGTAGATCACCAGAGTGTCCCTGGCAGGTGTGCACAGAGACATAGAACCCATAATAGACCGAAACCTTAGGCAGCAACTACAGTGATTTCTCACTGGAGCTCGTAGCTGTGAGGTTTGGTTGAGAAGGATGAGTTAAGCATGTTCCTGCAGATTTGTGGGTGTATTAATTCAAAAGTGAGAGTGCTATTTCTAGGTCAGGGTTACTTTTTAGTATAAAGTGTTTATATGCAGCAAGAAATTATTCTAGAACAACATTTTTACTCAGTTAAAAATAGCTCTTTGGTTATCTTTCAACAGCCCTTTTTCCCTTTGAGTCATAAAGTATGTAAGATTCTTTAATTTGTTTGTAGAAAAATGCTTTAAAGTTTTCTTGTGTCTAATTTCAGTATATTTTTACAAAAGAATAGCCCAAGTGCGTGTAAAATAGAATGGAATAGAAAAGAATACAGAATAGAATAGAATAGAATAGAGAATAGTATAATATAAAAAGAAAAGAAAAGAATAGAATAGAAACAAATAGAATAGAATAGAATAGAATAGAATAGAATAGAATAGAATAGAAAAGAATAGAATACAGAATAGAATAGAAAACAATACAGAATAGAATAGAATAGAATAAAATAGAAAAGGATAGAAAAGAATAGAATAAAGAATAGAACAGAATAAAATAGAAAAGAATAGAAAAGAATAGAATAGAATACAGAATAGAATAGAAAATAATACAGAATACAAATAGAATAGAAAAGAATACAGAATAGAATAGAATAGAATAGAATGAAATAGAAAAGGATAGAAAAGAATAGAATAAAGAATAGAACAGAATAAAATAGAAAAGAATAGAAAAGAATACAGAATAGAATAGAAAATAATACAGAATACAAATAGAATAGAATAGAATACAGAATAGAATAGAAAATAATACAGAATACAAATAGAATAGAAAAGAATACAGAATAGAATAGAATAGAATAGAAGAATTTAAGAAACATCATTTTAATAATCTTAATTGTTTTCATATTGTACATAATGCATGCCGGATACTCTGTACCTCCCCCTTATTCTAAAAAAACAAAAAACTATAAAATTATACACTGATTTTTTGGCAACCAATAAGCCAAAGACATCATGTATTGTGTTTGGAGCAAGAAAACTACTCTATGTTTTCATTCATTCATATATGATTTCTAATTACACACTAGCCTTTTAGACTTTAATTTTTAATATTTTACCCAAATTGTTGAAATGTGTTTTACCCAAAATGTAAGAAACATCTCTTTTGTATGTGTCTGAAATCGTGGGGGATGGGGGTCACTGAGATTTTGTGTTTCTGTGAACTGGGGGAAGGGGGCGGTCTGTATCTGTGTGCTTCATTCTCTCCACACAATAAAGACTGACTTATCCATAAAAGTGTGATGAAAAAAACACACAACAGCTTCTGACTTTCAACCAGTAGCAGTGTTTGTTTATGTACGTGACATATTTGACTGTAAGGAGAAAAATTCCTAAAATAAAGCGCATATGACAAACAGCATAAACATAATGCTATAGTTGTTCTCTGGAATACAGCGTAATGGGGGATGGGGTGAAGGATTAACCTCCTGAATATATGAGAGATTTATTCATACTTAATTCATTTATCAAGACTTTGTTCTGCAACAATGCAAAAGAGGTTGTGTAGTATCACCCTAACATAAAATCACAAGACTTAAAGGCTCAAGCAACATTTCTTTGTTTTAGTTTTGCAGGAATGTTTGATTCAACAAAAGTTTTAACTTGTTTCCTGAGACCTGAGACATTTGTTTCTTTGTGAGCTTTAAAACTGTTTTGTGTTAGTCTGCTAGTGTGTATTCAGTATATAGTGCTCAGTGTCTTTCTGTAACCATTTACAAAATGGACAAGTGTATGATGATTTTTGTTGAATGAAATCTTCAGATTTTAAAAGTCATGTAGTGTATTACTCTGTATATTTTAAATGAATATAGATTACCATTTAAATACTGATTTTATAATTTGCAGATACTCCTTTTATACTACTTCACTTAAATTTTTCTATACTATAAAAGAAAAGGCATGAATAATTTACGTTTGTTTCACTCTCTTTTTGTATGTTTAGGGCAACTTGAGCAAGCAGATGAAATGGCCAATGCCTCAACAGATCTGGACAATGCTGAGGCCCAGAGACAACTCAACAATAACAACCGGCCGGCAAGCACAGGATTCTGGGAAACAGAGACAACCAGTGCCAAACTTTTTGAGTGCTCTCGCATCAAAGCACTAGCAGGTGACGAAACAATAAAATTAACCAACATAAACATTCAAATATACTTTTTTTTTTCTATTTATTTAAGTAATTTTTAATCTTGACTAAATGATTTATAAGTAATGTAAACCAAAATATAAAATAAAAGTAAAAGTTTTTTATGGCATCACAGTCATTTGAACAAAATTAAAAAATTAAAAGTATTATTTAAAGAACAGGTTTATTTCTAAAACATAAATAAATACTTTTTTGTTGTACATACAACTTGTCATAGACATTTTAAGGTTTAACCGAACCTCATTGCTGTAAATTGATAAAATGTCAAGAAAAATTCTACATTATTTTATAACAAGAAAATGTAATAAGATGCCGAGAAGATTTCTAATCCAGTTAATAAATAAAATGCCATTTAAAATTTATATTAAAATAATAATATTAAAAATTATTTTAAAATTCTAAATAATTGTGTCAATTTGGTTTTGTGTGTGAATATATTTTGTACAATCTGTCTTAAAGCATCCAATATTTGTATGGTGTCTTTATCCTTTGTGTCAGACGAGAGGGATGCAGTACAGAAGAAAACCTTTACTAAGTGGGTAAACTCTCACCTGGCCACCGTGTCCTGTCGCATCTCTGACCTGTATAATGACCTGAGAGATGGTTATATGCTCATCAGACTGCTGGAGGTGCTCTCTGGAGAACTGCTGGTAGGTTCTCAACTTCACTCGCAGTAAGGCAATGTTCTTGAAATATTTGATGAAGCCCTGTTTAAATGAAAAGAATATGTTGTGTTTCGGATGCAACCTTCACTAGAATAGTTGTCCAGCATTTAATATCGTTTAAGGTTTATTTAAGTGTTGCCTTATCCAGCTATATGTCAATGTTTAATTTTCTGTTCAGAGAGGAATATCATTGTTAAGTCTCTGACCTCATTGAATAATGTGTTCTTGTTTAAGCCCCGGCCCACCAGAGGCAGGATGAGAATTCACTGTTTGGAGAATGTTGACAAGGCTCTTCAATTTCTCAAAGAACAAAGGGTTCATCTAGAAAACGTTGGTTCTCATGATATAGTTGATGGAAACCATCGGCTAACTCTCGGCCTTATATGGACCATCATCCTGCGCTTCCAGGTAAAAACAAAACCCAAAGCAAAATTAATTTAGAGAATTTCCATATTTTTATTTTCAGGTTAATTGCTTTTAAATGCTGGGTCATGTGTTGTAGAGGTGTGATGTTTAAAGACAAGGGCATGTTTGACTTTGTTGGGGGTGTTTGATCTCTGTCGGCTCTCCATGCCCCCTGTTGACTGTCTGATCTCTGACTGTGTGTGGTTGTTTTATGGACGTGTGGCTGTTTGCAGAAGTTGAGCTAAATGTACCATGTGTTTTGAAAAACGTTAAAATACCATTCAGGATCTAATTTCTAAAGGTCTTTCAAATGGCAGAATATGTAGTGGTCACTTTCTCTGTCCATGTGCACGTAACTATAAAGCAGTGCACAGCACGTCCTGGTTTATATTGTGTGTCATCTCCGTCAGAAAAGCAGTGACAGGTTACCCAGAATGCCGTTTGGCAGTCATCCAGTAAGCAGCAATTTGCTGGGTGGGAAAGTTGATGCTGTGGTGGATTCTGGTTGCAGGGACTGTGAGAGGTGGAGTGTCACTCAATCCAACCACTGTTCTGGGGTGGAACTCTGCTGTCATTCACACTCACCTTTTCTCCACTAAACATCTTTTCATGTTTTTACTTGGTCAATCTACTGCCTTCTTTATCTATATTGTAGACTTTTAGTAGAAATTCCATCAGCTCACTTTAATTCTCTTCATTTCTGCCCCCCCCATCCTGATCTCTGTTGGACTTTGCTCTGCCCCGTCAGCAGGTAAGATCTGACCACTGCAGCGGCTGAACACAGATGGATAGAGAGGATAGAGAAGGTAGGAAGATGAAGGACAAAGAAAGAAACAGGAGGCCAAAGGGAAGAAACTACACAAACTTTAGCATGAGAGAATGTCTTAAGGAACATTTTCAGTAGAATTTGATCAAGTTATGGGTTTATCTTAGCTTTCTTATGTGGGTTGATTGTTATGTGCTATTCATTGGTTGTTGGTGTTCATACCTCCATTTTCATCTCGGAAAGCATTGCACTTGTGTAAAATACCCTTGAAATTTAGTTCACCTTCAGTGGTGTGAGGCAGTAGATATTGATCACGTATTGAATCTTAGAAATTCAATATGACGAATGATCTTGAGAGACTCGGAAGGTGCTGTATGATTGTTTTATGCTCACTGAAATGAGTGTGTGTTTGAACACATAAGTTTGTTACAATATTTTGGTGAGAATGTTTGTAAAAGTGTGAATTTGTGTTTTTGAATTCTTGTCAGAGTAATAAAGTTTGTGCAATTGCAGCAAATGCGAGAAGATGAGGTTGTTTGAAATCTATACATCTACAATCCTATCATTCATAACACTTTTAAATGTAAACTGTATTGCAATCGTTTAAGTAGTCTTTCCTATTTTCCATTTTTTCTGCTTATTCTTTTTACCTTAACTTAACCTACAATAGATTGTAACATGATGCTTCATTTCGTTTATATGTTTGCTTTGTTGGAGTTTGTTCTTGATTTGCGTTTAACTAGAACAGGAAGTGTATAGAGCTAGGTCTATAGCCTGTCCTAGTGTTGTAGTTGAACCCACCTAAACAAAGACAGGACAAGACAGAGACCAGAGGGTATAGAGACCAAGACAACACCAAGACTTTAGGGGCCAAGACCAAGACCCAGGCCTTCAGAGAGACACTGTCAAGACTAGCACAAAACACTAAAAAGTCATAATAGAATTATAATAGAAGATGTAACTTTGGATGATTTACTGTGTAGATATTTATGTGTGGGATGTTTTATGGTTCATGTTAAATATTACAATTTTACATTCAATTACATAAATAATGGTAACACTTAAATCAGACCACAGGCTATTTAGTGTTCATTTCATTTCCACAACTATGGAATTGATTGGACTTGAAATAAAATCCCAAAACCAATAAATCTGAAACTTAGAAAAGACCGAGATAAAGAACAGCAAAAAATGTTCTTGAGACCAGTTTCGGGACAAAGACTGAGTACTACAACATTAGTGTGGACTTTATTACCAAGCATTTTATGAATGGTGAGATGGGGTGGATGAAGAACCCAGGTGCAGGCACGAATGGGGTAACACACATAGACTTTAATAAAATAAATCAAAACAAAAACCCATGATGGGGAAAACAGTACACTAAAAACGGCAAACAAAAGACTTCCCACGAGGGGGCACAAAAGAAGGTGTTATAAACTTAAACTAAGAACAGGGCAAGACAAGGTACAGGCACAATCCAGACAAATACCTGAAAATACGGAACGCTGGCAAGATAAGAACTTCACAAGAACACGACTTTTGTAAAATATGTAATGCAACAGCACAATAAAAAGCCACAAGGGCTTTAAATAGGAGAAAATAACAAGCGATAACAACACGGGCAGGTTTGGGGAATGAAACAGTGATGGGAAGAAAGACAGGACAATAAAAGGGGTGGGGTCAGGAGGTGAGACAAAAGAGCACATGGCATATCAAAACAATGCCATGTGACACTCAAAAAAATCACAGAGGGCTGCCAAAATCAGGAAAAACCTGACCAACAGAGGCAGAATCATGACATGTAAAGCTTTATTGTTGTAAAACAAATAAAAACGACTACCATGAAGTGATTGATAAGGCAAACATTGGGTTAGAAATAACATTAATAGGATTTGCCAAAAGTTATGCATATTTCACCAAACTCAAGCTACTGCAAAGCAATGTGCTAAAACAGTTCAAAACACCTGCATAGCAACCATTATTGTGAGGATATACTTCAATCACATTCTTTTTTTTCCAGGCTGTTTATGGTGATTTACATTCTTTCAAAATAAGAGAAATATTCAAGAAGTGTATAAAACACAGGATAGTATAATACCATAAAATTAAAACATCATGTTTTCATTTTGTTCCTGTTTTCACAGATCCAAGTGATTAAGATTGAGACCGAGGACAACAGAGAAACACGTTCTGCTAAAGATGCTTTACTGCTTTGGTGTCAGATGAAAACTGCAGGGTAAGGTTTATACCCTCTATACATCTTTAGATCTACCGCACCATGGCTCAGTTTGTGTCATCACAATTAGAAAGACATACATTTCTAAACTTTTAGAGTTTTGTAGAAACTTACATGACTGGAAATTTCTCTCTCAACCTTGTTTTGAATTATAGCAGTTGCTTAGTAAATTAGTGTAAAATATTGTTTGTGAGGTTGAGATGTTAATATGTTTTTGTCACAGATATTCTGAGGTCAAGATTTATAACTTCACCACCTGCTGGAGGGATGGCCTGGCTTTCAACGCACTCATTCACAGACACAGGTCAGTGCCGGTACCTTATATGTCAGATTCTCTTTTTACTCTTTTACATTCAGATCATTGGATGTTTATGTCCCTTGCTTTACAGGCCAGATTTAATAGAATTCCACAAGTTGACTAGTTCCAATGCAACACACAACCTCCAGCAAGCCTTCAACATAGCAGAGCGGAGTCTTGGACTCACCAAACTTTTAGACCCTGAGGGTAACAAACTTCATTTAATATTTACAAAATTTATCAAAAGTCAATGGCATAGTTTAGGTAGACCTTGCTTCAGACATTTTATTTTCATTTATTTTATTTCAGATGTCAACACAGAGAATCCAGATGAAAAGTCTATAATCACTTATGTAGTATCCTATTACCATTACTTCTCCAAAATGAAGGCCCTTATTGTTGAAGGGAAACGGGTTGGAAAGGTGAGAGGACCATTATTTACGTTGAGTACAGTTTTAACACTTTTTTTACACATAAAAATTAAATGAAAACTGAAATATAAAAACTCCACCTCTAGAATGACAGATGGTTGTTTGCAGTGATTCACTAGAAGTTTAAAGCATTTTAATCTCTTAAATCATCTTATACTTATTCTAGGTATTGGATAATGCAATAGAAGCAGAACAGATTATTCGACGGTACGAGGCTTTAGCCTCTGACTTATTGGAGTGGATTGAGAAAACGATCGGCATCATTAGCAACCAAAAGTTTGCAAACTCACTATCTGGAGTCCAGCAACAGCTTCAAGCATTCACCACCTACTGCACCATTGAGAAGCCTACTAAGTATGAGAAAAAACGAACAATTCAGCAATTATACTACTGTTTATGTTTCTGTATTACATTCACGTTTAAAAGATGTTCACACTCACAGCCTGTTTAGGACTGGAGCAGTTATTAAGTTAAAGTAGCTTGTAACTGTTTGGAATGAAGCTTTTAAGTAGTTCTGTTCTTGTATGTGAAAAGAATACAGCCATTTTCATTCACACATATAACCTTGTAATCCCTAATAAGCCAATGTTTATTGGCATTATGTTGTGTGTGTCAATCTGTTATAAATCTCTTATATTTTAGTTAACAACACTTGCTTCATCAAATACAGCAGGATTTCATTCAATCTTTACAGTATGACTATAAAAGTATACTGTATGTAATACATTTACATTTATATTTACATTGTTTATTTGGCAGACACTTTAATCCAAAGCGATTTACAGTTTTCAGTTTGTGCAGTGGTCAATAATCACTGTAGAGTAAACAGGAGTAAGGTGTCTTGCTCAAGGAAACTTCAGTTATTGTCATCTGAAATGAGATTCAAATCAACAACCGTCTGTTTAAATCCGACTCTTTAGCCACCAGACCACGACTGACCCTCATACAAATATGCTTGTTTAATGTATATAATCCCTTATTTACTGTACACTGTCAGAACATGTTATTTGGTATGAAATGCTTCCATGGATGGACATGCAGAATCTTAAAAGCCCAGTTCACCCAAAATTAAATTTGTTTTATTTTTCACCTCCATGTCATTCCAAACATGTTTCATGTTGTTTCTTGTTAAAGAAAAGAAGAAAAGCACACTTCCACAGAAGAATTAATAAAATAAATAGTTACAGAATATTTACTCTTTCAAAAAAGTGTATGTGCTTATTTGTCAAACTGATGTTTTTTCTAGGTTCCAGGAGAAGGGAAATCTGGAGGTACTGCTTTTCACCATCCAAAGTAAGCTCAGAGCCAACAATCAGAAGCCATATGTGCCTCATGATGGGAAACTTATCTCAGACATCAACAAGGTGTGTAAAGTTTGTTGCATCTTATTCTAAAAGTTAAACATTCATAATTGCCGTGCGTTATTACTATTTTACAATCCTGATTCTGTTTTGTGAATTTTTGGGTTATTGTGTTTGTAAGACCTGGGAGAAATTGGAGAAGGCGGAGCATGAAAGGGGAGTGGCTCTTAGAAAAGAGCTGATTCGTCAGGAAAAGCTTGAACTTCTTGCTCAACGATTCGATCATAAGACCACGATGAGGCAGGCTTGGCTGAATGAAAACCAACGCCTTGTCTCACAGGTAACAAATAAACATTTGTGTATATTCACAACCTTCAAACCCTATTAATTAGGAGTTTAAAAAAATGGGTTATTTAACCACTTAACTTTTTTTGAGATTCATTCCTCATCTGTTTGTCAGGATAACTTTGGCTATGACCTGCCAGCGGTAGAAGCTTCAATGAAGAAACACGAGGCGATCGAAGCTGACATCATGTCGTATGAGGAGCGCATCACCGTGGTGGTGGAGCTGGCTTCTGAGATGGAGTCAGAAAACTACTACGACATCCGACGAATTTCGGCACGTAAAGAAAATATACTTGGACAGTGGAGTCTCCTGAAGGAGCTGGTGCTGGGACGTAAAACCCGCCTGGAAAAAAACCTGGCCTTGCAGAAGACCTTCCAAGAGATGGTCTACATGATCGACTGGATGGAGGACATGCAGGTTGGTTGACTACATGGTAATATAGATATACCAGTGTTATGCATTTGAACAGGCATTAGTCTCATCTTAAGGAATGAGATCACCCAAAAATTTAAATTTGGTCATCATCTGATCTTTGCATAGTTTTGCTTACTTTATTTACAGCGATATCTTTGACTTGACTGAATATGAATGCACAGACACTGTTTAAACTAATCAGAGAGGACATCACTGAATTCAATACTGAACTGCCTTTAACTATCATTCTGCATTGTGGACACACTGTTTTACTAACCAATGTTGTTCAGCTACTTTGGCTCAATGAATTTTGTTGAAAGTGCTATATAAATAATGGAGACTTGACTTGACTTTGAGTTGTTTCAAATCTTTAAACATTTCTTTGTTTTGATAAAGCCAGAGAAAAATATTTGGAAGAATGCTCTTTACCCAAGAGTTATTGGGTCCCATTGACCACCATAGTAGTATAAAATAACATTTTGAGGGTTTTTTGCTATTAACACAAAATCACATATTGTGAACAGTGTAACATGAGGTAATTTTGAAAATAATTTTTATTTTTCCTACTTTTGTAATCCAGAAACTTTTGTAACAAGCATTCATCCAAATATCTTTCTCTGTGTTCACCAGAACATTGAAAAGTATTAAGGTTTGGAACCACTATAGAGTGAGTAATTCATGACAGATTGTTCTATTTTTGGACCAAATATCCCAGTTGGGGAATCTATGAATTTCAGACATAGCTGGATTTTACAATATAACCAAGTATAACATCTGCCTTCCAAAAATTTCTCTGCATACATCCATATAAAGATCAATAGAATCACATACAAGACACAAACAAACCAAGACCTTTTCTTGACCAAACTGATGCATCCTAATTCCAGGTTAAGCTGTTGTCTAAAGATTATGGAAAACATCTTCTCGAGGTGGAAGATATGCTACAGAAACAAAGTTTACAGGAGGCGGACATCTCCATACAGGCTGACAGAGTTCAAACCCTCAACACTTCAGCACTCAAATTCACCACAATAGAAGGTAAGTGTGCTGTAGTAGAAGAGCAACATGAGAAATATTAGCTCACCGACACTGTCCCCTAATTGAAGGTGTGATGACAGCTTGTGGTTAGTGATTACGTTGATTCTGATAAAGAGTGTCTGCCAAATGAATAATTGCAAATGTAATAGTAAAAACTATATATAGGTTAAAACATGATTATATTAAACAGAAGTGTTTTTGGTAGGATAGTGTGTAAGCTGAAAAGTATTTTTTAAGTTGCCACAAGAGGGTGGGAAACATCTTGTGCTTCATGCAATTTCCTTGTTGATATGTAAATAATAAAAGCATTTTGTTTTTAGATCATTGACCTATTCTGGAGAACAATTCTACCTTTAAACCTTTAATATGGACTTTTATTAAAGATGGGCACATGTGTTCATGTCAGTTTTCTTAACACATTTCAAAGATCTGTCAAATCCTTTTCCAGAAATTTAGCGAGAATTTGAATCTACTGTAAAATGCTGATACATTTTTATCTTGTTTTTATGTTGCTCAGGCTACCAGCCATGTGACCCTCAAGTAATATGTAACCGGGTCAGCCATGTCAACACCTGCCTGGAAGAATTAAAGCAGCTTGCTGCTAAGCGCCGTTCCGAGCTGGAAGATTCGCTCGAGTTGTGGGCTTTCTACCAAGAGGTGGAGGAATCAGAAGCGTGGATCCGAGAGAAGACCTCCATCTTGGCAACGCAGAGCTGTGGAAAAGATCTGAGCAGTGTCCTGCGACTGCTACAGAAGCACAAAACTCTTGCGGGAGAACTGCTGGCCCGCCGTTCTCTCCTTCAGCAGACCATGAACAAAGGCAAGCAGATCCTCACCCAAAAGAGCTTTGGCACAGCGGGAATACAAGGGCGGCTGATGGAGGTCAAGGGGGAGTGGAAGAGATTAGAAGACCATGCTTCACAGAGGCTCTGTAACCTTCAGGAGGCGCTAGACTTTTTTCAGTACAGCACAGAGATGGATGATCTGTTTGCTTGGTTGCAAGACACCTACCGACTCGTTTCTAGCGAGGACTTTGGACACGATGAGTACTCTACGCAGTCTCTCCTTAAAAAGCACAGAGGTGTGCGGGACAGTATCGACAAACATCGCGTACAGGTAGTGGGACTTCGGAAACACATGGTCGTGCTGCCGTTGCCTTATCGGGAGATAGATGAGGTTCGTTCACGCATGGCGGAGACAGAGCAGCTCTACACAGAGGTGGCGGAGGTCGCGTTGTTGCGCCAGCAGTGGTTGCATGATGCGTTGGCTGTATATCACATGTTCAGCGAGGTTAATGCCTGTGAGGTGTGGATAGATGAGAAGGAGCAGTGGCTGAACAAAATGGACGTCCCAGAAAGACTGGAGGATGTGGAGATGGTGGCACACAGGTAGCAGGTCTCACCAGGAAGTTCTGTGCAACACAATCCAAATTTAACCTATGGCCTACACACATGGGGGTTATCGTGCATAACTGATCAATGATCTGTGAAAAGGTCCCTCCCCATCAATACTGAGGAAGGATAATTCCACTGATAAAGGGGTAGATTCCTAGACATTAATGTAGTTTAAGAAAAACTCTCGCAATGTCAGCAACAAACAGGGTTAGGTTATATTTGACCATACATGTAAAAGACAGAAAGAAAGATTTATTTATAGTGGTGCAGAAATAATGGTGCAACCATTTTTTATGTGACTTGGTAAATATCTCAAATAAACAGTTTTATTAACTTAACAAAATATTTATTTTTTATAATATTTTTTTGAGTTCATGTAAAGAAAAAGTATTAACAAATATATATCTGAAATATAATCTAACATTTGTTATGAATTCTAAAAGAAATACTTCAGTAAAAGAAAAACAAAAATATGACATGTATATTTATTCATTTGGCTGACGCTTTTATCTTAAGTGATTTACAGTATTATTCAATGTAAATCTATCAGTGTAGAGTAAACAGATGTAAGATGTCTTCAAGATCATTTCAGTTACTATCTGCTGACACTGAGATTCAAACCAACAACCTTCTGATTCTAACTCTCTAAACACCAGAACACAACTGACCGTGTCTGAATTTATTAAAACTTAAATCATCAAATGTTACTACAAATCATCAAGGTAGACGATCGTGTTTAACTTAATTGAGTTTAAAGGGATAGTGTTTCTTTCCGAACAAATGGTCACGAATGGGTGAGTGAAGAACCCAGATGCACGCAGTGGAGGGGATATAAACACAAAGACTTCAATAAACAAAGAAAAACACCCACAATGGGGAAAAGGATAACAGAAAATATAAAATAAAGACTTCCCATAACGGGGCAAGAACAAACAAAACAGATCTTTAAACTACAATCGGAATAACGGGCTCGGGGTACACAGGCATAGGGATTTACAGGTAGACACAGCGAGAAACAGACAAATCAATACAAACAGCATAACAAAACTAACCAGCACAGAACAGCAAACACAAGGGGTTTAAGGGCAGGTGTGGGGACTGAAACAATGATGGGAAGATAGACAAGACAACGAGGGGGCGGGGCCAGGAGACAAGAGAGCACACGACATGTCATAAAAAACAATGCCATGTATCTCACACAAAACACACATAGGTCTGCCATGATTCTGCCGAACTCATGAAAACCATGATCAAAAGAAGCAGAATAATGACTAAAAGAAAATTTTAGTGTTTGTTTTTTGGTGTTTTGACCAGACAATAGAAGTCAATAGAGATCAAATGATCTTTGTGTTCTGCAGAAGAAAAAAGGTCATACAGGTTTGAAATGACCTGACAGTGAGTAGATCACAAAATAATTTGGGGTGAACCTTTACAAAAAATTATGGCAGAATGACATATTTATTGTAGTTTTAACTTGAATTATATAATAATATATGTCTGTATGAGATGAATTCATTTAAGGTAAAATAAAGAAATATATGTTATAAAAATACAATATTAATATTAGCCTTAACCGGTACCTTTATGCGCTTAAAATGGGTCAGTTGTGGTCTGGTGGTTATAGAGTTGGACTTGTAAGCAGAAGGTTTGAATCTAGCAGACAATGACATCTTACCCTGTTTACTCCACAGTGATAGATGTACTCGCATAATACTCACAAGTCGCTTTGGATAAAAGCATCTGCCAAATGAATTAATGTAAATGTAAATGTTAAAATAATGACATAAAATAAACAATTTCTCAATAATTAAGTTAATTTGGTGTTAGGTTGAAATGTGTCCAGGAAATGCCTTTGTCAGCTTTCGTGAAAATAATTCTATAAAAATGTTGCGCTAATGATTTTTTTCTGAAGTACCCAGCACATATCTTTGTGTTAGGTTTGAGAGTTTGGACCAGGAGATGAATAGCCTGATGGGAAGAATACTAGATGTAAATCATATTGTTCAGCAGCTTTTAGACAGCGGCCACCCCAGCTCCACTGAAGTCAGAGGTTGCCAAGACCACCTTAACAGCAGGTACAGTAACCCAAACTACACCGAATGAAATCTTTTGATGTTATTATGATTTATTACTATCATTCTGAATATTGTCAATATATTAGGGTTTTATTTTAGTCTTCGATTTGTTTATTTACAATTTTTCCTCATGTTGAGTAATCCCTAAATGTTTCTGACGCTGTGGTTGTTGCTGATCATATTAAATACATGGCACAACATAGAAACATAAAAGGGGCTGCTTGTTTCACAAACTTTCACAAAATCTAGTAGCTGCGATGTATGGGTGCACAACTCCTGCGAAACCTTTACAGCCAACCTTGGCATAAAAAGCCTCTCTCAATGTGCTTCCATCTGTTGTGCCGGCCACATACAGTGCCCGCCTGACCTGGCGCAATTGAACACACTGTGGCCCAAAGCCAAACACATTCACGTTTGTTTTTCTCATGCTTTAGGTTTACTCAATATTTTCCACTATTTGACACATTACATTCTATAATTTATTTAAATTTATTTGTGACACAAGGTTTTATTTCCTGAACTGTGCCAGTTTTTGTGTTTGTTATCTATGAATCAAGAGTGATTCAGACTGATTCTTGTTTTTAATTTTCTGTGCATATGGGCAAGATAGATTGAATGACTAAATACATACTTTTAAACTTAAATGAAAATTGAAATATTGCATGTGTAAAAGCAGTTTGGTGATAGTTTGAAGATTTAAACATTTTTAATACCTGTTCTTTTCTAATAACCTTAGTTTGAAAATCAATGTTTTGGACGTAAACTGAAAGTGAAACTTTGATGTGTACAAGTTTAAGTTAATGTTTTGCATCACACTAGCCAATATATGGCGTCAAAGGTATAGTTCACACCTAAATAAAAATGTAGTTTAAGTATATGGCTGTGGAACACAAAAGAATACTTTGAGATTTATCTTAGTGTTTTTTATGTTCATACTGTACAACGTAAGTCGATGGAGTAAAGTTTGCTCAGTTAACAGCATTCTTGAAAATATCTGCAGGTTTGACATAACATGAGCATGAGTACTTTTTTATTTTGTAGGGAACTACACTGGAAAAAGGAATCTTTAATAAAAACCGATAAAGTACTGGCAGAAAATTTTACAGACTTTTCCATTAATGCTTTAATGTAAATTAATGTATTGCAAAGTGAAAAATACAGGTAAAACAACTGTAAAGAATGAATACAGAATATTCTACCATATAAATCAGTAAACATTTTTTACAGTGTATCCCTTTAACAAGGATTTGTTTCATAAATAATGAGAGGTAAAATCCAGAGCAAAGTTTCTGTTTCTGTCACAGGTGGAATCGTATTGTTGAGCTGGTTGAGCAGAGGAAAGATCACCTGGACTCAATCCTGCGTATCCAGAACTACCTACTGGAATGCACAGAGATTAAGTCGCAGATTCAGGAAAAACGGAAAGCTATAGATGCCACACAGTACGTGGGCAGTGACCTTGGCAGCGTGCTTGCACTACAGCGGCGTCTTTCCACCATGGAGGGAGCTCTGGCGGTTCTTGAGCCCAAACTCATACACCTTCAGGAGGACGCCGAGGAGCTTGCGACATCTCATCCGGGCAAAGCTGTAGACATCCTCGTGCCTTTTGAGGACATCAGTGTGGAGTGGGAAGAACTTAAGCGTACCTTGCAAGGCTGTGAGGACTCCTTAACTGTCGCTGGTCGTCTACAGCAGTTCATCCAAGACTTGGACTCATTTCTCACCTGGTTGGTCCAGACTCAGACTGTCGCTGCTTCGGACGAGCTTCCCAATGCTTTGGAAGATGCAGAGAGGCTAATAAACCAACACGCCACACTTAAGGAGGAGATAGGCAGGTATGAAGAAGATTATGAGCGTTTACAGGCTGTAAATGAGCTTTTAGAGACTGAAGAGGCACCATTACCTCATGGAGCACTGCAGCAGTGGCTTCACAAACTGGACGTTGGCTGGAATAAACTGCTGGAGATGTGGGAGAGCAGGAGGGAAGTGCTGGTGCAGGCGCACATCTTTCATCTCTTTCTGAGGGATGTCAAGCAGGCAGAGGCCTTTCTCAATAACCAGGTGAAGCCCTTTTAAATCTCTCTTTGTGTCAAATGTGTAATGTTGATGATGTGTTGGCAAAGAAAGGTGAATTTATACGTGAATTATCAAATTATTTCTAAGAGACTTTATTTATTATTTAAATCTCACTTATGTTTAATTTAAATATCACTTATCACTGGGGATATCAAAAGGGATAGTTTAGCCAAAAGACTAAACTATCCCTCTTAAACTAATGTCATTTCAAACCAGTAAGGGTCATTTGTGTTCTGGCGGTTATAGAGTTGGTCTTGTAATCAGAAGGTTGTTGGTTTGAATCTCAGTGGCAGCAGACAATGACTCAAGGATTCTTGAGTAAAACATCTTACCCCCGTTTACTCTACAGTGATAGATGTCCCCTTCATAATACTTGTAATTTGCTTTGGATTAAAGCATCTGCCAAATAAAAAATGTAAATTTTAAATGCAGTATAAGTTTCTTTATATTGCTAAACACAAAAGGAAATATTTAGAAGAAAGTTGGTAACCAAACAGCAGTGGCACCCTTCACTGTATGGCGAGGTGAAGAAGTACACAACACGGTATAGAGTGCCAGAGAGCCCCGGAGGGTGAATGTGTTCAATAGATGCCGGGTGAGTGAAACAACAGTGCAATACAGTGAACAATCCGTGCTTCATCGGGGTTGGAGCTCTGTGAGCCGTGCGGTGTCCTCTGTGGTGAGCCGACCGGCTACGAGCTTCTCTCTGCAGGGATAAAGAAAGAGTCGTTACTTAGTTTAGTATGCTAAGGAGACATTGCTCACTTGTGCTCGTGTTTGAGCCACTTATATTTGTGAGCCGATTGGCCCGTGATGAGGATTCGCAGGTGTATTGAATCCATTTCCCAGGCAACGCTGATGGACTATCGGGATGCTCGTCAAAACTGGCAAACTTTTCGAGTAACAGTCAACAACATTCTTCAAAATCTTCAAAATCTGTTTAGAAAAAAGGCTCTTCCTGCTGAAATTTCTAATTTGAAAAGAATTGATACTGACATTTGAGTTCATTATAAATGTGAACAATTTAAAACTGCTGCTTACACATTGTAATGTGGTCAGAATTCTTTGAGCTTATATTGATTATCTCACTTTAGATGCACTTTTTTAAATATTGTTTTACTATTGTTTTTCTTAAAGAATCTCATTTAAAATAGTTCTTAGCGACAGTATTGAGGTATGTAGTTGAGGACAGAGAAATGTATTTGACTGATAGGGTCAGATGTGATTAAGTCACATCTATAAATGTCAGGGAAGTTTAAGGTCATTATTAGCTTTCTTTTTATGTTTGTCATTGCTTCATTAATATCCTGAATGCAGGTTAAATGTCATAGGTCATGCATTTCTTTAGCCCTGTCTGAATGTGTGTTCTGTTTAGCCTGTACCCAACACCTGCCGGCACAGAATAAACTAAAACAGAATCCTATAAATGGTGTGAGCTGGTTCTGAGAACATGTGGCATCAAAGTTCACTCCTGCTTTAATGTTTTAACGTCAGCTAAGGGTAAAATGTCTGTACCATTGTGTTCGGCAGAGGGGACAGAGTACTGTGGTTATCTTGTAATCATTCAGTAATGCAAATATATTGTCAGTAATGGTGAGAATGAAGAACCCAGGTGCAGGCACGAGTGGAGAAACTCAAAGACGTTTAATAACCAACAAACCAAAAAACCAACGATGGGGAAAACAGTAACAAAACACTACAAAGGGCAAACAAAAGACTTCACATGAGGGGCACAAAACAAGGCACTAGAAACTAACAACAAAAACTAGAAACAACACAAACGGTAGCAGGACACAGACCTCACCAGAACACCTCCATACAACATGTATCCATAGAAAATGCAGGATGTTTCCAAGAAATTGACTGGGATGAATATAAAGACAAAATGGAATGTTTACATTTTGTTGACATATTTCAAAAGATGCAGTCATTATAGTAGCTTTAAGTGTTATTGATCTGTCTTAAAAATGTGTTCTGTGTTTTTCACTCATCTCTTCATGTTTCCTTAGGAGTCAGCACTGGCCCATGTGGAGCTCCCCACCACTGTGGAGACGGTGGAGGCGGCAATAAAGAGACACAAGGACTTTACCACAACCATGGAGCTCAACCTGCACCGCATTAAGGCTGTAATAGAGGCCGGAGAGAGTCTCATCAGTCAGAATAACATCTACTCCGAGCGAATCCGAGAGAGAGTGGACCTGCTCGCTAACAGGTCAGAACCTGAGATTTTGTCATATTACTACCCCAGAGACTGTATAATTCTCTGGAAATACTGTCTGATGAAATTTAGGGGTCTGATGTACACTAAGAATTTAAACACCTGATCAATTATTTTAATTAGGGGCTGTGGGGTTTAAGTTTTAGTCACAACAGAATTACAACAGAATAACTATTATTTTACACAAAAGTGGCCTTTTAACAAAGTATCTTAATATTGATAAAAAATAAAGATGCCACATTGCTGCACACACATACAAGATAATATCGATCTGGTTTTTGTACATAGTTATTTGACTAAGAAGTGTTCACAAGTGTTTACAAACATTCTCAAAACTTTGTTGATTAATTATTACAAGAAAATAACTGAAGGACAAATTGAAAATTTACCTCAACACACTTAAATAAACAAATAAATAGTACAATGTCATAAGCAAATTGTAAATTTAAATAATAAAAATTGTAATAACAAAAAAAACAAAAACGAATTCTTTATTTGTCATATGTCTATTTTTAGACATGTTTTTTATAAACGTTTGCAAAATTTATTTCAAACTTTAGACCTAAAGATCAAGACACCATGTTCAAACAACATTTAAAACATTTTTTATGATTTTGTTTTACAGAACACGCTAAACAGATTAAAACTACAAAAATATGACTATGATCAATAAACTGTGACTAGTAGTGTCAATTTATTTGTTTAGTTGATTAAATACTTTACAACATCTTTTTGATAAACTGTATTGTATCTTTTGTAATACTGTACATTGATGTTTGGGATCTACCATACTAGCCCGTTATAGGCCAGTTTACTCTGTGGTTAAATCAAGAAATGCTATAAAACACAGTTGAAAATGTAGTTTCTAATGTTTTCTGTTTTTATGTGCTTATCATAGAGGAAACCAGAACCGTAACCTTGCTCAGCAGTGGCTTCGTAAACTGAACGACCAGTGGGAGCTCCAGAGGTTTCTGCAGGACTGTCATGAGGTAGGGTTTAAAATAATACCAACACTGACCTAAAATCAGTTATATTTGTGTGCAGGTTATTGAAATAAGTTTTATTTTAAGGGTTAGTGATGTGATGAGTCCTTAACAGTATAAAACTCATATAAAAGATTTGAAGTTTAATTAAATATTTTGTTTATATTTTGTATAAATCCAAAATGTTAAATCCAATTAACTCAATATTTCTATTAAAATTCACTAAAAGTATTATATCTACATTACAGAAATATATTTGTTAAAAATGAAAAAAATTTCAATACAACTACATATAAATATTTGTTAATTTTAGAGAAATTCAATAAATTATTCAATATTTTCCTATAAAATAAATACATTAAATGTTTTCAAAGGATTTTATTTACTTAACTGTTTATTTTTACAGTATAGACATGACCGTAAGACATTTTGCTGCTTGCTTGGTTCCAGTTTGGGTGTTGTCACTCTGGTCAACCACAACCCATTGTTAATCTCATTGTTTAAAAATGTGTTTCAAATTTTGTATGTATTTTTGATGATTGTGTTGGTTTTAGCATGATAAGCCTACTTTTGTGTTGTCCTACTTACACTTTGCTTTTAAAAGATTAATTAGAGTGATTTTTTTATTTCTTTTGAATTCCTCTAAATATCCAAGAATTGTGTTTACTAGCAGACTAAGAGTACAAAGTAAGTGTTTTTAGTGAAGGTCATGGCACACACTGTAGAGAAGTGAAGTAATGTGTTGCCAAGTATGGTGTTCCATACTCTCTGCATTTAACCCATCCCAGTGCACACACACAGTAAGTGAACACACACAGTAAGTGAACACACACACACCGGAAAAGCACACCTGGAGCCCGGGGAGCAGCGGTGTGCCTTGCACAAAGGACTCACCTCAGTCGTGGTTTTCCCGTTCGTTCCGTTACAGTAGAGGTCTGGGGAGAGGGGCTCCTGGTGTGGCCCAACCCTGCAGGTTTATTTAGACTCTTCTCCTCATCACTTATTCAGCCGAGAGAACTTCAGCAATGCATGTGAGTGTGTTTGTGTTTGCTGCATTGCTGAGGGATATCTGCCTCAACTGAGAGATGTCAAACGCATAGACGGAACTGAAGGAGTCCTTTGTGGACATGCCAGTAAATAGTTTTTATGATGAATGTCTGTGCTTGATTATAAACCAGAGCTCCTAATGCACTCTGCTTTATCTGAGCAATATAAAGTAATTCAGCAACGTATAGTAATTTGTTACATAGGTATATGTTGTTATCCTACATATTTTATTTTTGTTTTATTTACATAATAACATGTTTTAAAAACATTAGATATTTTCAATGGAAATTATTTATTTGTTTTTAGCTAATGATTCACTACTTTCTTTGTTGAAGTGTGAACCTGATACTAGTGCTAAATTATTTACAATATTTCTATATGTTTAGCATTTAAATGACGCGTATATTCAGAGTAATATACATTGCTATCATTTTGCAACACCCTATGATAAACTAAGGTTATGTCACATATTTTAGATGTATTATCGTAAATGGATGTATTTATGATCTGGTTTGTGATGTACGGTGTAAATTCTCCTGAAATGGTATTGATGGAAACCAAACCAAAAGGGTTAACCAAAGCGTGGTCAGTGCTACGGAAGCAGACAGACAATGCAGGTAAGTGAAGAATAAGATGTTTATTACAGCAGAGCAGTAGATGTAGATTCAACTGCAGATATGGTTGAGTATAACAGTTCAAGGGTGTAGTAATGAATGAGTGTTATCCAATGATCCTTTTGAGGCATGCTTCCAATGACTGGCAACAGGACTGAGATGACTGGCCCACACACACTCCCGCACGCACGCACGCACGCACACACACACACACACACACACAACGGAGTGGAAACAGAAGCCTTTGACAAACTGGGACAAAACAGAGATACAGGAATTAGAATTCTTGTGGTCTCGCAGAGAGTGTCACAATGAGACCGCCTCGTAGAAACGAGCCCGGACAATGAGTGATGAGTGATGCGAGTGTGCTTATATTGTGGCGGGGCTGATAAGGTGCAGGTGTTTGTCATTAGTACTCAGGTGATTGTGATCGCTGGGTGGTTGTCGTGCAATACCCTGGCCAATCCGTGACAGTCAGGACACACCAGGGGTTGCTCTTGCATAGTTGTAGAATTTTGAGATCACTGATGTGTTTAATTGAAGTATAAACTTCATTTTAGTTACAATATTTCTTACAGTTGCTAAGAAGAAATAAAATTAGAAAACATTTCTTGGAATACATTAAAAGTGTGTAAATTCAAGAAGTTGATGAGTACATTTGTATTAAGTAAATGAGAACGTTTTGTCATATAGCTGACGCTTTTATCCAAAGCGACAGACAAATGCGGTTTACAAAAGATGCAAATACAACAGGCGATAACAAAGCAAACGTAAGCTAAATTGATGCCAGTCCTAGCAAGAATAATACAACATACGTACCAAGTGCTAAGGGAGAAATTTTTTTTGTTTTATTTAATTTGCATTTAATAAGAAGGGTGAGGATGTTTAATGAGGTTTATTAGTTTGTCTATTGGGTCGTTACCACCAGACGTCGATCATTCGCTGAGCGAAGGGATCTTGACGGCACATACGTCTGTATCAGCAAATGAAGGTAGGGGGGTGTTATACCTATGGTGGTTTTGTAGGTGATAAGGAGAGCTATGAACTCGATGTGAGCGGCTATAGGGAGTCAGTGTAACCTGATGAAGTGAGGTGTTACGTGTGCTCTTTAAGGTTCCTTGAAGATCACTCTTGCCGCCGCATTCTGAATCCTCTGCAGAGGTTTGATGGTGGAAGTTGGCAATCCCGCGAGTAGAGCGTTGCAGTAATCCAGTTTAGGGCTAGGGCCGGCACTAGGATTTGCGCAGCATACTCAGAGAGGAAAGGCCTTGTCTTCCTGATGTTGTAGAGAAGGTATCGGCAGGACCAGATGGTACTCACAACATGGACCTTGAAAGTAAGTTCATCATCTATTACTACTCCCAGATTTCTGGATGTCCTGGAGGGTTCTATGATGGACGGTCCTTGTTGGAAAGAGAGGCTGTGGTGGATCTTCGGGTCAGTGGGGATGACAAGAAGTTCAGATTTCGCAAGTTTCAGTTGTAGATGGTGGTCCTTCATCTAGAGAGCGATGTCACTCAGGCATGCTGAGACACGTGCCGAAACCGTCTGGTCTTCAGGGTGGAATGCTAAGTGCAGATGCGTGTCGTCTCCATAGCAGTGATAGGAAAAGCCATGCTTCCGAATGACGGATCCCAGCGAGGTCATGTAGGTGGAGAAGAGCAGTGGCCTAAGCACTGAGCCCTGAGGTACACCAGTGTTGAGTTGTTGCGAATCCAAGACTTCACCTCTCCAGGATACCCTGAAGGACCTACCTGAGAGGTAGGACTGGAACAAATGGAGTGCTGTGTCAGAGATGCCCATGGTCTCGAGTGTCGAAAGGAGAATGCAATGACAGTGTTGAATGCGGCAGAAAGGTCAGACAGGAACAGAACTGATTACTTAGATGTTGCTCCTGACAGCCTTAGCTCTTCAACTACCGAAAGCAGAGCGGTTTCCGTGGAGTGCCCACTCTTGAAGCCAGACTGGTTGCTGTCTAGGAAGTTGTTCTGCGTAAGGAAGGAGGAGAGTTGGTTAAAGACGACACGCTCAAAGGTTTTTCCAGCGAAAGGGCAGGAGAGATATTGGTGTGTAGTTCTCCAGGGGTGGTGGATTTAGGGTGGGTTTCTTTAACAGGGGGGTGATGCAAGCTTCTGAAGGAAACATGCAAGAGCTCAGTGACGAGTTGATGATGTGGGTTATAGCCGGAACGACGGATGGATAGATAGCCTGAAGGAGATGGCTTGGGATAGGATCCAGCTGGCAGGTCGTCAGATGGCTAGCGGCGATGGTCTTGGCAACTTGTCCTCAGATAGCAGAGTGAAGGAGCGGAAGGAGACGGTCTCGGGAGCCAAGCATGGTCTGGCGAAGGTGGAGCAAAGAACTGACTGCTGATGGCTGTGGTTTTCTTCACGAAGATGGACGTGAAGTCGTCAGCCGCAAATCAGAAGAGGGAGAAGGAGCAGGTGGGCAGAGAAGAGTTGAAAAAGTTTTAAAGGGAGTTCGAGAGTCATGAGAGTTGTTAATTTTAGCATGGAAGAACTGGGTCTTAGCAGACGTGACGTCAGCGTCGGAGGGCAGGTGCGGGACAGTCGAGATACGAGTGGAAACAGATTGTCTAAACAGGAAGTTAGTGTGGAGCAAAGAGAGTCCACTGCACTGTTAGTGTTAACTGAAGCGAACTGGTCAGGAGTAGGGAGCTCAGATGAGCAGCAGACGACAGGGTGGTAGGAGAGAGCGTGCAAAGGTTTTGTCTGTAAGTTACAAGTGGGGAAGACTGTGTCTTGTCTGGTGTAGATAGACCAAGTAAATAAATTAGGGTAAAATAAATAGAAATCTGTGGGTCTTAGAAATATCTGAGATGTAGACACTTCAACAGACATTATCATCTACTCTTCATTTTACCTGATTAGGTTATAAGAGATTTCATTGAGCTTGAAAGAGGGGACTATTAACATTTTAAGTCTGAGGGTTGTAAGTAGCCAAATTTTGTTAATGTCCAATAATTATGTGCATTTGTGTTTTGGGAATACATTTTAAATATTTATAATTTATTAAAACAAAAATGGCCCTTGATGTATGTGGCCCTTGACTCACTTTGATTGCACTGCCTAAAGTGGAAGTCATTTGAAAAATGTGCTGTTCTTAGCAAAGCCAGTGGCATGTTTATGTGTTCTTGATGTTTTCTTTTGATTGACTGATTTCCTTTTTCAATGACACCTTTATTTATATAGCGCTTTAAACAAAATACATTGCATCAAAGAAGATGAACAACATTGGTTAGTAAAACAGTATGTCCATATTGCAAGATGATAGTAAAAAGCAGTTCATCATTGATTTCAGTGATGTCATCTATGTTCACTTTAAATAGTGACTCTGCACTCATTTTCAATCAAGTCAATGATATCGCTGTGAATGAAGTGACCCTAACTAAGCAAGCCAGAGGCGACAACAGCAAGGGACCAAAACTCCATCGGTGACAGAATGGAGAACGAAACTTGGGATAAACCAGGCTCAGTTGGGGGCCAGTTCTTCTCTGACCAGACGAATCGAACAGTTCAAGTCCAGGCTGCAGCAGAATGGAAAAGAAACATCTGTGTGCTGTGCTTGTATCCCGATGTCTGTCAGAGGTGAGGTCTTCACAGGCGATAAGTATCCGGGGTGTACTTGTCCTGTTCTTCGCTTTGTTTGAAGGCTGTAGAGGGCTTTTTTGTCTGGTGTTGGTGAGGCTAACTATCAATTCAGTATATAATTCATTTTTCTTTCCATGGATGGTCATTCGCTTTGGATCTATTGGTTTTTGTCACTCAGTGAATCTTTAAAGAATGATCATGACTGACATAAATAGTTAGATGGACAACAGAACAGAGTCCTTCATGAGGGCAAAGGTCAATGTTTGACATGCACTGAAGATATAAAATCTGAGAAATCTAGATGCTATGCGCCCATTATAGTTCTCTATGTTGTAAACTAACAGACTGCAAACTTGTTGTAACCTTTTTGTGCCTTGAAAATCATTTTTTTTTAGGGGTACTATTCTGTTTACTCCTCCCCCTCATTAAATGGGTTATTCCTATTCGCTAGGAGAGCGAAGCTGTCATTGTGATGCCTGGATCTATGTAAGCGCTTTGTCTCCATCTTTTTCTTTCTCTCAGCATGGCTCGCTCCCCCTCTCTCACTTCTGGCTTTCTCTCTTTTCTCTTTTCTCTCCCTTACCATGTTCAGATGTTAAAAAACGGGGTTATTTTAGCTCTGGCAAAAGCTCTGCAGTATTGAGTCAAGCTTACATTACAAAACAAAAAAACAGGAGGAGAGAGTTGAGGTCAGCATTTGAATGAAAGAAGACAATATGGATTTGCTTCTGATGCAAGATGACGAACAAACGGGGTGAAGAATGTGTCTGGACGCTCTGAGGCGGGGAGGCAAAAAAACGGCCCTCACCTCCTCCCACTTGACACTCTCAACACCCACATTCTCTATCTCTTCCTCTCTCCCTCCCTCTCCCTTTCTCCCTTTCTCTCTTTCGCTCTTCATCCGATGCCAGCATTTGTAACAGCACTAATCACCGCTACTGGACCCATCTCTATGATGTTCCTTTATCACAGCCAGATTCAAAGAAGATTCTTTTCGAAGATTTTATGTTTTTCGTTTTATAAAAAAAAAAAGGTGTTTTTCATGATCTTTATATTTTGCTGAGTTTCACCGCCATAAGAGGATTTTTATTGGACCATGTCTTGAATCTTCCATTCAGCGCTGTTTGTGTACTTTTGTGTGTTTCGATTCATGTGGGCTTCAGGTAAACAATGTGGATTTGGAAACTTAACTGACTGTATTCCAACAACCTTCTGTAGGTGATAATATAAAGGTAATATAAAGCTGTGAAGTAGTCCTGTTAACATCATGTTACATAATGAGAATTACAAAAGTATGGAAGTGGAAAGGTTACAAAGTTTTTAAATTGTATTACTGTATTGTTTTACTTTTTTATAAGTGCTAGTCAACCAAATGGCAAGAAAATGTAAATTTTGTCAAATTAAATTCTTGGGGCCTAACTATGGATGAATAAGTTATTAACATGCAATGAAATAAATTGTACATATATTTGAATATAAGAATATAAACATTTAAAAATAAGAAAATCAGTTTTGAATATAAGTATTGCTTTAAAATGTTCCTTTATCGATAAAGGCATGTTGTTGTTGATTGTGGCAGTGTGAACTAGTCTTAACATGTGCATCTTTGTGTTCCTGCAGATTGGTGACTGGGTTGCAGAAAAGATGCTAATGGCTCGCGACACCTCTCATGATGAAACTCATAACCTTCATAAGAAGTGGTTGAAACATCAGGCCTTCATGGCAGAGCTTGCTCAGAATAAGGAATGGCTGGACAAGATTGAAAAAGTAAGAACAGTGGATTGTTGATTCTATGTCTTTTAAGGATATTCATATACGTGGATGTTGTGTCAAGTTGTGATCATGCTTGCTGTCATTCTTGGCTTGGAAATCACTGTTCAGCTAATATTGTTTCTCTCCTGACTCATATTCTGTTATAGTCGACGAGATGTGGTAATTAGAGCATTTAACATACATGAAATTTGCTGAGTCTATTATTTGCAATCAATGGTGTACACACACTTTCTACATTGTATTGCTTAAAACCAACTGTGGTGTTGTGAAGAGTTTATCTAATTTCCCTGTGTGGATCCTTATATTATTTTTTATTTTAAGAAAAATTTGAATACACCTGCAAGTTAGTTGGGTTTAATATGTTAGTTTTGGTCTGGGTCAGTTGTGTTCTGGTGGTAGTAGAGTTGGACTTTGAATCTCAGTGTCAGCAGACAATAACTGAAGTGTCCTTGAGTGCTCTTACCTTACCCTGTTTACTCTACAGTGATAGATGTCCTCGCATTATACTTGTAAGTATCTTTGGATAAAAGCATCTGCCAAATGAAGTAATGTAAATGTAAATGTTAAAAACTGTACTTTACAATCATTAAGAAAAGAGTGAAAAACATTTGTTTTCCCATTTTTATCAGTTTGACAAAGTGGAATAATAACAAAATTGTATATAGCATTTTGTGTCTTTGAAAGAGAGAAAAAGACAGATTTCTCTGCTTTGACCTAGTATTTTGTGTAGACGGTATAAAGCTGGAGCCCATTTTGCTGTCGTATAACCTTAAACTAGTTACCAGAAATAGAAATATGCTGAACTCCGCTGCCTTCATATTTGTGAGAATGCCCTGGATTCACGCACCACACTTTAAATTTCTGTTGAATTTGGCCTGTTTGGAAATGCACATTTACGTTGCTTTACATGATACTTTATTGTTTCACTCGTTCGCAGTATTCACATGTTTATTTATAAGTGCTAATTCCAAAAGTGCTCTTTCATCTTGTTGAGAAAACTGATGTCAAATCCAAGAGCTACTATTGCAAATGTACATGGTTAGCTTTCTCCTGAGAGACAGTTTTAACTCCATGTGGCCTCGAGTTAATACTATCTGTACACTCAGGGAAGACTGGGCTTTGGATTTGTTTGAAAAACAGTTATTGATATTTCATACACGTTCCACAATTCAATTAGTGCCCTTACAATCATTGCTTTTGGATGATGCTTTTGTTAAATATTCTATGTGCATTTTAAAAACAGTAGATGTTATTATGTTGAAATGATAATGTGCAAATATTGCAGATTTACTATCAAATAAAACAAAGGCTGAATATGAAAGGTCCAGTTTGTGAAATCTAGCTGTATATAACATAACTGTTCATTATGTAATGTGTTATACACCCTGAAGACATGTGTATTATATTGCACTTCTGTCAATACATCCTTCTTAATATCTCTCATTGCACTTTTTACTTTGCAACATTTTGTGGCATAATATTTTTTTACATTTTGAAAACAGTTTAATGCACAATATTTGTCAGACTGTCCTGTCCTTCCCTGCCTTCATAGTCATTTTGTCAGTGTCTCTGTTGCATGACTTTGTCATTTCTGAGGTTTGATTTAAATTTATTTTTCTTCAATCTCAGTATAAACAGAAACTTATAAGTTTCATGTCAAGTTACCTTTGGGATAGCAGGGATTCTGATTTTGAGAAACTGGCTCATCAGTGGAGGACATTCAGAATGACATCTAATCAGAAAGGCAGAACTTCTATGAAGCAATATATGATTATATTTGTTTTTGGAGTGATGTGCAGCGATTCAACCTTGAAATAGACACATGCGTTATAATCACAACATGCTGTTTTGATCCGTTCTGTTCCAGTGTCACTGACCTGGCAGCTGTCAGATGAAGCAGCTTTGCCAAGTGAAGGGGAGGGGGAGTATGTATCTGTTGCTAGGTAACACTCATCTCAAACACCCCAGAGACCCCATGTGTGAAGGTCATTTGTACTGCGTCCTCACACATTTATTCAACTTACAGGAAATTATGAGATGCACTTCCAGGTCAGTGTGAGGTAGAACATGACAATCATAATCTGTCAAACTGTGGGGTTTACGATATAAATGAAATTCTATATAACATTTTAGTTTTTGTACAAAATCATGAATATACTGTGTATTTTTCTGTCACTACAGGCTATAATGTTATGTTGTTTATATAATATTTGTTATATCTTTACTTTTTTTAAATATCATGGCGGATTATGGACAATTCTCATTATTTAATAAGGATCACCAATTATTGTTCAAGTAACAGGACCGAGTCACCTGCACCTCTTCATTTAATAGCCTTGGTTAAAGAGTGTGAGCTTCAACTTTAAGAAAACTTCACATTTCACATCACTTCGATTCACATAAATAATGCATACTATGTTTTCTTGACATTTTAAAGCTTTCACGCAATCCTTTTTATATTGATAAAAATGTTATACTTTGTTTTACTTTGTTGTCACATCAATCACATGAAATCCATTTTTGCTGCTGAATCTTTAGAGCCTGTCGTCTGATGATTAAAAAGGTTTTATGTCATGTCCTCAACTAGACATAAATATGATTAAAGTTTTCAAGACAGTCTTACTGGTGGCCTCAGAGTAGCTTTTTTACCCCAAAATTGTAAAAATACTATAACTGCTACACTCTTTTCTATTTCACATAAACAATGTCAATGTTCAATTATTAAACCATACATGTCTCCATACCCGAGGTTCCCTTCAAAATTTCCTGAGATGTTTGTATTATTTTAAACAAGCAAAATATCCTCTGTTTGCTGCCAAAATACATTTGCTGAGGGACGTTTGCTTTGATGTACACCCCTGAGAGTCAGGCAAACAGCTTGACTTAATGTAGTGGGTCTCATCGGTTCCTTTGTATATTCATATAAAACATGGTTTGCTCGTATTTTGCATGCGAGTTATCAAGATTTCAATCATCTAGTTTGTTCAGTCTTGAACCTGCATTTAAATTCTTATTGACGTCTTATATTATGACCTAACAGACTTTGAGAATCCTTCGTCCTCTGCAGCCCACGTCTGTTACACCCACTCTTATCTCAATCGCACACTCTTCGCTGCAATGTTGTCGTTACTGTAAAACCACACAATGTCAATGATTTGAATTTGCACACGCATTGCATGCTGGGAGACTTTAGGATGGATTTCAAAGGAGGATAAGAGAAGAGAGCTCTTGGTCAAGGAAGATGTTCTATAAAACTTCTTTCAGCATCAGGTTTTTAAACATATAAAGCTGTTCTACTATAGCTTGCTGAAGTTCAGTTTTGTAGGCTAACATGCACTATTAATTAAAGGGTTAGTTTATCCTCTCAAAAAACTGTCACGTTTATTCACCCTCACATTTTAAACCAATCTGGTTTTCTTCATACTGCAGAACAGATGTTAACTCCCAAACAGTTAGTCCCATGGACATATATTCTATGAAAACAAAACCAATGCAAGTCAATAGACATCAGTGATTATTTGTTAACCATTTTTTTTTTCTGCTTAAGAAAGAATACAACTTCGTAATGGGATGACAGAATGATCACAGAAGGTTAATTTTGGGATTAACTCTTCCTTTAACAGAAGCTTAATAGCTTAAAGCTTTACAGAATTAGATAAAATACTGACAATACATTGTTCATACAATGTACTTCTCAGTACACTTATCCATCTTTATCTATTCATAGACTTCAGCCTGTGATGGTATTGATTAGATGTCTGAATGTGTATGTGTGTGGGAAACAGATGGGGGTTGTTGTGATTCCTCTCCTCATGGGCATCATTTCCATGGGCACAGTTATACCCGCTCTCCTGCCACTCAGCCAATCCTGAGAGTGATAATAAATAATTATGGTCTGTTGTGTTGGGGGAGGGGCAGACATTCTTATGTTTGTGTATGTGCAGATTTGGATCCCATGGTTTGTGTGGTAATCAGGTGTGGATATATGTGTGGGCTACACATCTGAGCATCCAGTTTTAAGACTTAAGACTTTAAGACGCGAGATGTAGACCTGCGAAACGAAGTTACATTGATTATAATTTTAATACAAAATCTTAAGGGACAGATGAGAATCGAAAAACCAGTCCAGAGGTTTTTAATGTGTCTTTATGTATGAAGAAACATCTGCTCTCAGTGTAAGTTCAGCCTTCAGTGTTAGTTCGTAGCTGGTCTGAGAGCTGATAAAAAGATTCAGTTATCTCTTAGGTGGGCTGGGGTCCAGATTCGGCTGACTGTGGTCATGTGACTCCCAGATAAATCTTGCTATGAACACTGAAATCTGATTATTTACTCAGACAACTCTCAGATTAAACCCTGCCAATGTATTTTTACACAAGCACATTCACTGTTAAAAATGGGTGTGTTTTGTGCCACTTTCTTGTTGTGAAAAGCAATGTTGTTGCTTTAACATTTCAGTAAGAAATTATTAATTTAAATGGGGCTATATATCTGTCAAAGCTGTTATAATCTTTATGATTATAAACATTTTATTATAAAAACAAAATAATCAAGTTAAAATAATTATTGTAAATTAAATTTTGCTTTCCTTAGATATTTTTAATTCTAATACATGTATTCATAATTCATTTTATCAGTTTTTATTTTTGTATTTTAAATATTACAAATTAGTTTTTAATTTATTTTAATTTATTTATCTATTAACCTACTAGTTTCTAAAGCCAATGTGTAATTGTGTGAAAGAAAGTGATTTTTATGGTAGGTACAATAATCCTGAATGAAATCCTTAATGAAACGACCGAGCAACCCTACTCACTAAATCCAAGAAATTCTTACCTTCCATCAATACAATCCAAACTGGGCTTTCGAGAGGCGGTTACCAGCTTGTTGTGAGCAGTGGCGGAAGCATCTTTGATAAAAGGCTAAATTTAGCAAACTAAAGTAATGGTGTGGACAATATTAGGTTTCATAATTAATTGGAAATATGCTTTTTAAATGTGATTTGCCAGGAACTTCAGAAATATCTGCCATTCACCAAATAAATAGATGGGCTGTGGTCCAGTTGCACAGTTTGAGTAAACTTTGATGTTAGAGAATACATTTTTTTTGTCTAGCTTAGCAAGAGCAAGTTGTAAACTTAAAGAAAACTAAAAACAATATTCATTCATTTACCTAACATTATGATCTCACTGTTATGTACTGTTTTTGAGAAATGCAATAAGTGCATGCAGGGTTGGTAGATCTTTATTATTCAGTCGTGTGCATCAAACACACCTTACATTCCACACAAAGAGATAAGTATGGATTGAATATCTTCCCGAATCATCCTCCACTTACAATTTTAAATTGATTAAAATGTCAATAGATAATCTCAAAAAATGTCAAAAGCAATACATTTATTAAGCAACCAAACAGAGAAACACTTGTAACTTATTATCCATGGCTGTTGACTGAAAAAGTTCTTGATGTGTCACACTACAACTGATTGTGTCAAATATTTAGATATGGTTTTATTGTTTCTACATAACAGTTTTTCTTCCTTAGTTCTATCTCAAAACCCAGTTGTTTACAAATCTAACATGGTCATCCACCTCCTCTGTCTATAAAAAGCACACTTAGATAGCACCCTCACTTATCTCACTGTCTGTTTCTCTCATGTTCACAGGAAGGTCAGCGGTTGATGCAGGAGAAGCCAGAGCTGAGCACGCTTGTCAAGAAGAAACTCGACGAGATCCGTGTCTGCTGGCTGGATCTCGAGAGCACTACCCAAGCCAAAGCCCGGCAGCTGTTTGAGGCCAACCGGGCTGATCTGCTTGTTCAGAGTTACTGCAGCCTGGACCAACGACTCGAGCAGCTTGAAGGACAGCTGGCACATGTTGACTACGGTCAGGATCTCACATCCGTCAACAAGCACCTGAAGAAACTACAGGTCTACAAATAGCTTTGTACTGTTTTCATTGTTTGTGGATCATCAAGTATATTCACATCTACATTTTACAATCATGTTTTAATTTTTGATCTTTCAAGCTACCAACATGAATTTAAATTGTCTTTATTTTGAACTGTGCTGAAGACTTTAGTTTTTCATCATCACTGTTCATCAAAAAAGTGTGATTCATGTCACTAGTGTGGCTCTCCTCTCTAACAGCATGCTTTGGCTTTCAGCTGGTCTGAGTTAAGTTTAAGTTCTGTCCCCAAGTACCTTCTCCCACATCACCCTCATGAGTATTGTAGCACCTTCACTTTAGTTTTCTTGTTTTTCCACTTGTCTCTGTTTCTTTTTAGTCATGATTATATAACAATACTTTGATCTGTGATTGGAATAGAACACAGAAACAGATATATATATAATTTGTTAATCATAGCTTGACGTCTTTTGCTTGTATTTTACATAATCCTTTTAAATGTATATAGTAACAAATATAGTAAAATTGTTTCCCTTGAAACAACAGCGCCAAAATGGCACTGCAAAACAGCTGGCCATAAGGCATAGAAGATGCCATAAGAGGAGAAGCATATAGACCACTAGAGTACACTTGTAGGAGAGAGAATCAGTGTTTTCAACGTTGTTTACTGAATTACCCGCTGCGTGAGTACAACCTGTTGTTAGCGAGAGTGAAAGCTATTCGTTTTAAATACTATCCTATTTTTAGTGAGATTGTTTTAATTTGTTTATATTTAGTTAATTCATTGCTGTGCCATAGTGGGCAATCAAGTTTTTGATTATATCCGTAGCACTCGTAATCACCGAGCTATTTTTGGTTTCAGTTAGAGCCATTAGTATGCGATTGTCAGCCAAGTCTATTTTTGCGATAATTTACAAGCCGCATTCAGCTCTCTTCACTGATTGCGCAATTAATTGAGTATTTCTGTGATGCTTCTGCGCATATATGTCAGCGGAAGAGTCAGCCCTCGTCTGAGAACCTCCTTGTGTAAAGACCCACGAGGGTTAAGACCAGCGACGCTAACTGCGCGACTGGACCTGCGCGTCACGACCTGCGCGATACGACCTGCGCGACACGACCTGCGCGACACGACCTGCGCGACTTGTCCTGCTTACTTTATTCCTGACATGGCTAAACACTCTGGTCTCTCTGCTGTAGCACTCACTGGAACCTGGGTTAAACCTGATGACAGTGCCACACCGACTGCCCTCTTTAATAACTAGATATTCTCCCACCCTTAATGCACATCTGGTAGAGGGGGGGGACCGGTCTGCATATTCCCAACCAATGGAGGTTTAAGACGTTTGCACCTTTGGGTGACAACACCTCTTTTGAATCACACTCAGGTAACACCACTGCACACATCAGTTCATTTCTTCGTCACGCTTCATCTCGAAACACTCCAAACACTACACCTCCTTCCTTGCTTGTTATCTTCAGGCGCAACCTACGCATGCTCTGACCTCTCACCCTATCCTCTGCTGTCTCCTCTGTGCTCCCTCCTCCTGACCAGTTTCCTTAACTTAACACTGACAGTCCCACTCACTCTCTATGTTCTACACTAACATCCTGCTTGGACAATTTATTCCCGGCTCCTCTGACCACCTCCCTCCACTCTTTCTCTCTGTTGACTGAAGACGACGTTGCAAGAAGCTCTAACCACACGACCACCTACCCACTAGACCCCATCCACACCCATCTCCTGCAAGACATCTCTCTATCAGTCATCCCTGCAATCACCACATCATCAACTCATCTCTCAACTCTGGCACATTTCCTACTGCCTTTATGAAGGCCTTAACACCCCACTGTTGAAGAAACCCTCTCTAAATTCTGCACTTCTAGAGAACTGCAGACGGGTATCTCTCCTGCCCTTCATCGGAAAAACCCTGGAGGTAGTCTTCTTCAACCAACTCTCTGCGTACCTTACTCTGCATAACCTCCTGGACAGCAACCAGTCAGGCTTCAAGAAGGGACACTCAACAGAGACCCGCTGCTTTCAGTTGTTGAAGACCTACGGCTGGCAAGGGGGGCCTCAAAATCCTTCGTTCTCATCCTGCTGGACGCATCTGCTGCATTTGACACCATTAACCATGGCATTCTCCTTTCGACCCTCAAGGCAATGGGCATCTCCGACACGGCTCTCGAATTTTTTCGATCGTACCTCTCGGGTAGATCCCTCAGGGTTTCATTGTGAGGTGAAGTCTCGGAACCGCAACATCTTGACACAGTGTACCTGAGGGCTCAGTTCTTGGACTGTTGCTCTTCTCAATCTACAAGACATCACAGGGATCTGTCATTTGAAAGCATTCTCCTTCTCCACTGTTATGCAGATGACAGGCAACTGCACCTTGCTTTTCATCCTGAAAATCAGACGATTTTGACCGAGTCTCAGCATGCCTAAGTGACATCTCGGTCTGGATAAAGCACCATCACCTAAACCTTACTAAAACGGAGCTTCTTGTCATCCCTGTCAATCCATCACGACCTCTCTATCCAACTAGGGTCATCAACCATTATGCCCTCCAGGTCTGCGAAAAACTTGGGAGTAATCATCCATGATCAGCTTAACTTCATGGATCATGTTTCCGACACTGACAAGTCCTGCAGATTCATGATCTACAGCATCAGGAAGATCAGATCTTTTCTCTCAGAACATGCTACATAAATCCGGGTCCAGGCTCTGGTCCTGTTCAGGTTGGACTACTTCACTGCTCTGCTTGCTGGACTCCGGATGAGCACAACCAAACCTCTGCAAATGATACAGAATGCAGCGACAAGAGTAGTGTTCAAAGAACCAAAAAAACTTATGTCAAACCTCTCTTAATTAAACTACATTGACTCCCCATAGTAGCTCGCACTGAATTCAAATCTCTCCTCATCGCCTACAGGACCACCACAGGTTCAGCAGCCAGCTATCTTAACTCTCTGATTCAAATGTACATGTCATCCAGATCTCTGCACTCCGCAAACGAGCAACGTCTTGTGGTGCCATCCCAAAAGGGTAAGAAATTGCTCTCTCGCACCTTCTCTGCGTCGGATCCTCGATGGTGGAACGATCTGCCTCTTACATCACGCTTGGCAGACTCAATCTTTCTCTTTAAAAAATGCCTAAAAACTACTATTTTCTGTCTACACCTAACCCACTAGGAAACCTTCTTTTCAACCTATTCAGTCATTATATATTCAAAAAACTATTAACCATTTTCTTCCCCTACAGGATTTATCTCGCTTTGTGTAACTTAGTAACCTCGTTGTAGCACTTTTTCACCTATTGTTGTCTCCGCTACTTACCGTTCATTGTCTCCTCGACTCTTAGTAAGTTGCTGATAATAAAAAGAAATTGGGTGAATTAAGTCCCAAGTACTATAAGTACATTAACAAGTATACTACTTGTGAATTGATATAAGTATATTTACTAAATAAAGCATACTTGGGCATACTTATAAAAATAAACTTCAAGTATATATTTTTTTCTTGAGTGAACAGCTTTGCCATGTGAAACCACTCCACCTTATATGAGCCAACACTGTCTTCTACAGTTTAAAAAGTTTATGATATCATAACTCACACGCCCTCTTCCTTCAGCTTTCAGGATGACCATTGTTTTCTTCAGTATTATGCATTACTTTAGCAGTATTTTTATACTGTGTATTTATACTTTCTTCCCTTTGCATACTTCTCCTTGTTCTCCTGATTTTGGGTCTCCTGATCTAGTTTTTTCATGGTCTAATGCTCTGTCTTTCTTGCAGATGATGGAGTGCCAGATGGAGGACTGGTATAAGGAGGTAGGAGAACTACAGGCTCAGGCAACTACCATCCCACATCAGGGTGAGATCATGGAAAAAGTGTCTGAGAAACAGGCCGGTGTGGAAACACGAATTGTGCGACTGATAGAGCCCCTGAAGGAAAAACGTCGTATCCTACTTGCCTCTAAAGAAGTGCATCAAGTAGGCCGTGACCTTGAGGATGAAATTGTGAGTGTTTAAGAGTTACTTGCTAGACAGGTTTAATTTTGATGTTTTCAATTCCTAGACACGTCTTAACTCCACACGTAAAAATACATACATAGAATGTATTTTTTGGCCTTAATATTGGCGATCAGGCTGAAAATGTCATTTGCATTAGAAGTATACTTGGAATTTATGCTCTGCATTTAACCCATCCCAATGTACACAGAGTAAGTGAACACATGCCTTGTCTTGCTCAAGGGACTCACCTCAGTCGTGGAATCCCCGCTGGTACAGAGTACTGAGTATTGATCACGAGTCCAACACTCGAACCACCAGGCCACGACTGCCCCAACAACTATACTAGTAGTAGTATACTACTATACTACTAATGCAACAACTTACAATGATAATGTGTTTGTCTGAAGTTGTGGATACAGGAGCATATTCCGATGGCCACATCTCAGGAACATGGAACAAGTTTACAGGCTGTACAGCAGCTCATGAAGAAAAATCAGGTAAGACAGTTCCTGTTTTACCCAAACTGGTTTATGCTTTTGTACATTTCACAGCAACTCATCTTATTTCCTTCCATCTCAGAGTCTGCAGAGAGAACTTCATGGCCATCGTGCACGGGTAGAAGACGTTCTACAGCGAGCTGGTGTGATCGCATCCATCCGCAGTCCAGAGGCAGTCAGCATCAGGGTGGGCATGGAGCAGCTTCACCACCTTTGGGAAGCGCTGTGGGCAGAGACGGAGCGCCGACAGCTCAATCTGGATGCCATGTACCAGTCACAGCAGTACTACTTTGACATGGGAGAGGTGGAAGCCTGGCTCAGCGAGCAAGAGCTGCATATGATGAATGAGGAGACAGGAAAGGTGAGAGGGTGGCTAACTTCAGAAATATATTCTGGTGACAATGTGAGAGCAGGGTGAATATGCAGGGTGCGATATAAGAGGGAGGATTTTCGCCCCCTCTGTTCTAAATACCCCTACCTCTGCTTAGTCCCCTGCTCCTGATGATCCCCGCTCCTGTAGTCATTCGTGCTTCTTTGATAATAGATTATATAAAATGCCTAAAATTAAGTGTTCAAATGTTTAAAAAAATTTATCCAAGTTCTTTCACTTTCAACACTCCAGTTCCGCATGTAAGACAATAACGAAGTCGTCTTCCAGTGGCATTCCATGCATGTCTTTTTGAGAGAAAACAGAATATTGTAAGGAATGGGGATGGATGGTGAAAGGAGAGAGAACCCAAATGCAGGCGTGATACAGAGAACAACAAGACTTTAATAAACAAAACAGAAAACAAAACCCCACGATGGGGAAAACTGTAACACTAAAACACTACAAAAGGGCAAACAAAAGACTTCCCACGATGGGGCACAAAACAAGGTAATATTTAAAAAAAACTAAAACAAGGTAAAACAGGGACAATCCAAACAGGAACATGAAACACTAACAAGACCGTACACGAACAAGGATTCAGGGACCAGATCACGAACACGAGTAACACATGTAACAAACGTAACAAGCATAATGCAGCGACACAGGACAGAAAACACAAGGGCTTTAAATAGGGAAACATAACAAGGGATAACGACATGAGGCAGGTGTGGGGAATGAAACACTGATGGGAAACTAGATGGGATACCAGGGGGGCGGCGTCAAGAGATGAGACAAGAGAGCACATGGCATGTAAGAAAACAATACCATGTGACACTCACACAACACAGGTCTGCCATGACTCTGCAAAAAACAGGAAGAACATGACCAAGATAGGCAGAATCATGACAGAATATTATGGATGATTTGAGCATTTCCAGTACTTTTCTGTCAAACCATGAGTGAGGTTATCCATTAATTTTTGCAACATTGCTGCAGCGTAACCCATGAACAAATGTAAGCAATTAAAACATCATTTTGATTGAAGTGATACCATTTGGAAGACAAGCCTTGAAACCTCAAAGCCAAAATGCAGGTTGGACGAGAGGCACATTGCATCTTTAACTGGTAACACTTTTAAAGTATTGCTTAATGGATGCAGTTCTTGAACATTATTAGTAAATGTGCGGGTGGCGGCTTGGTGCTTCAGATTGGAAAAACTATCAAGTAAAGACATTAGTGTGGGTCTATAAATTGGGATACTATATTGCATAAAGACCCTTACAAAAAGGTAAATTTTTACTTAAATTTAAAGTGCCACAAAGATAGTGATAAACATACAAATAATAATAGTGTTTGTGTCGTAAATGCTATTAGATCTTAAACGAATCCATTATTAGTATTATTATTTTCCTTGTTATTTTGAGTATTTCCTCATGTCTGAAAGAACTGACATTTAGTTCCTAACTCTGAGAGAGAGAGAGAGAGAGAGAGAGAAAGAGAGAGAGAGAGAGAGAGAGAGAGAGATCTACCATTCTTTGTGGTCTGTTTATAAAAAAAAAAATTTTAAAACATCACGCCCACTGTTTTTACCAATATGGTTTGTGTCATCTCTGTCTGCAGGATGAAGCAAGCACTCTTCAGCTGTTAAAGAAACAGCTGAGTTTGGAGCAAACCATAGAGGACTATGCAGAGACCATTGGTCTGCTCTCTCAGCAGTGCAGACAGCTGCTGGAATTAGGACATCCAGACTGGTGAACAATCTTTGATAACACTTATAGACCCATCAGGCCTAATAGTCCAAAAGGACTTTTTACCTTTTGAAGGATTCTCTGAATAGGATCTGAGTCTATTTGTGTATGTGTCCTAGTGAACAGATCAGTAAGCGTCAGTCTCAGATCGACAGGCTGTACGTGTCTCTGAAGGATCTGGTGGAGGAGAGAAAGTCCCGACTGGAGCAGCAGTACTGGCTCTTTCAGCTCAACAGGGAGGTGGATGAACTCGAGCAGTGGATAGCAGAGAGAGAGGTCACTGCCAGCTCAACTGAACTCGGACAAGACTTTGAACATGTCACAGTCAGTTTGTTTTTAGCCTTCAAAAACACATGCATAATCTTAAAAAAAAATGTTTACAAGCAATTTCACATTGGGGATGCGGACTATCTACTGACATAGCATAACATCCTCTGCTCATTAGATTCTACAAGAGAAATTTACAGAGTTTGTGGCAGAGACAGGGAGCATGGGGCAGGAGAGGGTCACAGCTGTCAACCAGATGGTTGACGAACTCATAGATTACGGCCATGCAGATGCCGCCACCATTGCCGAATGGAAGGATGGAGTGAACGATGCCTGGGCGGATCTGTTGGAGCTGATGGAGACGCGTGGACAGATGCTCACTGCTTCTCACCAGTTACACAAGTTCTTCTCAGACTGCCGAGAGGTATGAATCAGACACGCTTTATTAACAGACCACAAAAGTATCAAGTCTCTGCTTAAGTAGGACCAAAATTACTGTATGTGTGTTTCAGGTTCTTACACAGATAGATGATAAGCAGCGGAGGTTACCCGAGGTGCGAGCATGTCAAGGAGGTACATCCAATACCACCACTCTTCAGAGACTTATGCAGACTTTTGAACAAGATATTCAGCTGCTTGTTTCACAGGTAAATCATGTACGTGTGTGTGTATAGATTAAGTTACCATTAAACATATTAAATGAAATGGCCTTGTTTTTTTCTCCCAGGTAAAAGGGTTACAAGAGAGTGCATCCCAGCTCAGAACAGTTTATGCTGGGGAGAAAGCAGAGGCTATTGCCATGCAGGAACAGGATGTGATGCAGGCATGGAAGGAGCTGCTTATATCTTGTGAGGACAGCCGAATGCAGATTAACACAGCGACAGATAAGTTGCGTTTCTTTGGGATGGTACGTGATCAGCTGATTTGGATGGACAGCATCATCTGTCAAATAGGAGCTGGAGAGAAACCAAGGTATGCTGGGAAGTCTCATGATGGTAACTCATTAAGGTGCTTTAACAATACTATGCATGAAGGACTATTTCAGTTCAGCTGAGCAGTACCCATTGCTGCCTCTGGAGGGTACTTTACTGTAGGTGTCACTAAGTGAGTTCATAAACTTTAATAGGACCCTACCTTAGATAAAGCAATTTCACAAATATATTTAAATAGAGGGGTCCAAAAAGTTTCATAGCTGTTATGGCACATGGTCTGCAGCATTGCTATTTTTTGGCCTGTCCAGAGATAAGCTTCACGTTGGAAAATCTAGGATTTGAGATTATACAAAAAATAACAATTTGATCAACAAATGTTTATGATAACTAAATGAATAGTAGTAAGAGAATAATCCAAGTTTGATAATTAAAGCCTAAAACATTTACCAGACATAAAAAAGCAGACCTTTAGCTACAAACTATTAAAGAACATCTTGCTTGACATCAATTTAACCATCACAGAGCTACCAACTATAATTTTACACTCTATGAAGTATGAACCTAATAAGGACCTACTCTGAGCCCTTATTCCCAGTTATCTTAGATTTCAGACAAATTGCATTTTTGAGATTTTTTCACACTATAATGATGTTTAATATTTCAGACAACACATGAAGTCACTTTAAGCAATTCTTTTGAAACCACCTTCATCAACTAGGTTTTGACTATGTATTATAAATAATGTATTGACTTTGGTACAATATTATCAGAAAAGCTAAAAAGCAACATGAACTTGTTTCTGCCTTCATAAATATGTCATCCAATACGTTCATTCATGCTGCATTCTAGGTAACGATTGAGCAGACACAGTCAGTAAGTGATCACACACATCGTGAACATACACAACAGAATAGGGGTCAGTCATGCTGCGGCGTCTGGGGAGCTGTTGGAGGGAGTGGTGTCTTGCTCAAGGGACTCATCTCAGTTTTGGGATTGAAGGTGGGGAGAGTGCAGGTTATTAACTTACTCCTCCTACAATCCTCAATGATATCGAGTATTGAACCAGAGACCTTCGAATCGCAAGTCCAACACTCAAATCACGACAGCCCCTCCGTTTATTTCTGCTAAGTCTTTTCTTAGTAAAGAACCAGTAATACAACAAATGCTGAGAAGTCATTACTGGAACTTTTAACCAAATTTGCCTTACGGTTTCTGTTTATCCTTGAGCAGACTTGGTTTTCTGGATGTGAGTAACTTTCTCTCTTCTCACTGTCAGCTCTTTCCTCAGAGCTTTAATGGGATATGGGCTCTCTGGTGCTTGCAGGGATGTGTCATCCGTGGAGGTCATGATGAATTATCACCAGAGTCTCAAGAGTGAAGTGGAGGCCCGAAACAAGACCGTCATACAGTGTATCGAGATGGGAAAGACCTTACTGGCTGCCCGTAACCCGGCATCAGAAGAGGTAGTAAACTCTTGAGAATTCTAAAATGAATCACTGTGTGCATATTATGTTGTTTTAATTAGATTTACAACAAGTTTTCATCGCCAACAAATTAAAATGTTCAGTGCATTTAATTTAGTATAAGTTGGTTAAATGTGTTTTACTGATACATTCATAAGGACAAATGTTTCAATACAGATTTAGTCATGAGAACTTTTTCAGATCAAAGAAAAGCTGGAGAAGGTTTTGACCAAGCAGAGAGAGCTCACAGAGAAATGGGACAAACATTGGGAAGAGCTGCAACACAGTGAGTGAACTGAGAAGAATGGATTCACAGAATACAAGGTAATAATTTTGAATTACTCTTAACAGACCCTCTTCCCGTGTTCCTCTCAGTGTTGGAGGTGCATCAGTTTGCTCAAGAAGCTGTGGTAGCAGAGGCCTGGCTCACTGCTCAGGAGCCTTTTCTTAGTAGTAATGAACTTGGCAGCAGTGTGGATGAGGTGGAGCAGCTGATTCGCAGACATGAAGCATTCCGCAAAGCTGCTGCCACATGGGAGGAACGCTTCAGCTCCCTTCGGCGTCTCACCACGGTAAAAGAGACTCCACTGCTACAGAGAAGACATTTTTGAATTTAATTTGCTAATTCACAACCAAATGCATACTACTGAAAGTTGGTAACCAGAGTGCCTAAAATACTCTGGTTATAAGGGACAACTGGAAGTAAGGGTTGAAATTAAACTTTGAAGCTTTTTTATCTCTGCATTGGGATGTCCAAAGTCCATGCCTTTGTCATTTTATCCTGTTCATCACTTATATAGGTGGAGAAGATAAAAGCAGAGCAGAGCAAGCTTCCGCCAACTCCCTTACTAGGACGCAAGGTTTTCTTGGATCCTCAGGACTCCTCGCCTGCCCGCAGCAGTCCTTCCTCTATAATAAGACAAACCATCTATGAACAGGGTGAGTCCCGTGTGGAGCGCATCACCCCTCAGCATTCTCCATCTTCTGTTGTCCGCAGACTGGGTTCCACTGTAGCCAGCTACACGCCCATCATGAATACAGCTGCCACTTACCACATTCAGGAAGCCAGAAATGCTGGGATTGTAGGTGTGGCGGCAGGACTTGGAACTGTCATGGAACAAAAGGTTACCCATTTGCGGACTGAATTCAAGGTCCAAGCCCCGCAGCAAAAGATCGAACATGTGCAAGGGTTAGTGCGCCCCCTACTGGACAGAGAGAGAGAGCGGTATCACGAGAATGTCATAGCAGAGGTGGTCCTCCAAGAACCAGTAGGAGGAAGGATACGACTTAACAGTGTAGTGGGAGGGAGCGTAAACAGTCGTTCAGAGCTGATAGTTGAGCAACATCCTCCACCAAAGGAGTTGCTTATGGAGAGACAGCTGTCCACTGAACAGCTGATTCAGGCACGCAGAGATGAGCTGCCTCAGGAGGTGTGGAGGGAACGAGCTGAGAGAGCAGAAAAGAGGCTGGAGAGACAGACATCTAGTGAACAGGAGGGACATGACATGCGACGCAGGGACAGACATCGACTTGAGAGACAGGGGAGCAGCGAACAGGAGGCCAGGGAACAGTCAGACAGACGGTCTGGTGGCGGGTGAGTTACAGCAGACTGGAAGTAAACAAGAGTTTGGGGGCATGTATTTTATTTTCTCACTGTGGGCCTGGTGGTTTGGGTGTCGGCCTCGTGATCCAAAGGTCGCTGCTTTGATACTAGAAACCAGGGGGGATTGTTGGTGGAGGAAGTGAAAAACTAGCACTCCTCTCCACCTTCAATACCACGATTGAGATGAGTCTGTAGTAAACGTCATATTCAGAATGACCTTACTGTCTTGTCTTCTTGGCCAGTAATCATGGCATATTAAATGGTGTATTGTTTTTAAAAATTGCCCAAAATGTTGACATCTCGTCCAATTTTTTGAAATCTCTTTTATGTTGGCAGAGAGAAAAGGTCCACACTAGCTGAGATTGTGGAGCAGCTTCAAGAAAGAGAAGCTGCACAGGTGTGTGGACAATCCAATGTCTATGGCTAATATATAAATATATATATTTTTTACATTGAGCATTCCATTTGCATTGCCGTTTATTTGAACCTTAGGCCCGAGGAGAAGTTCCACGTCTACCGAATGGTTTTCCTGAAAAGTCCTCTCGACCAGACCGGCCACGAGCTCGCGACAGACCAAAACCAAGAAGACGGCCACGACCCAAGGATGGAACTGCTGGTGAAACACGTCGCTCAAGGTCTGCTCCGGCTCAGAGTGGTCCGTCAGCGCCCCAACTGCCAATCCACACAGCCCAACATGAAGGATTTCTGTTCCGCAAAATAGACATTGAAAGCCAGAAGAAGAGTTCAAACAGGTGGGGCTTTGTGGTCTAAATATTGTCATAAACTTGGCATGGAATAAGCATGGAAACAGCTTAACCTAATATGCCAATCAAATATGATTGGTTATTTAAAGCTACTGTATGCTAATGTTGTTATTAGCATTGTACTGATGCTAAGACCACTAACATTTGTTCAAAAAAGCAGCTCTTTTTTTCTTTCACAAAGTTTCTAGTCAAACTGGAAAATACTTGAATACTTTCCAAACCTAAAGTGTTTCCTGAAGCTTAAATAAGAAACAGCTTTTTGGCTGTCACACCTTGATTAGAAGATTCACATTCAGCAATGCAGAAAATAGCTACTTGTAAAAGCACTGCTTGCCACTTGCATGGTAACACTAAATTCGGCCTGGTTGATGGATGTTGCTGTGCCAGAAGAACAAACGTTGCTGGGTTTCTGAAGTCATGGCTAGCCAGGTATGATGCTTTCACCCGTTTCACAGCTTAGCCATTTGTATGAAGACTTGATCCCTCACCTTTGATCCCGATTTCCAATCCACAAACCAATTCTCCTAAGACTCCAAAAAGAATGGCGGATTGTTTTTTTAAGCATGTAAATGCAAATTCTTTACATAATAACTGCCTGTTGACATTTTCATGCAAACATTACAGATAATACCACTGTATATTGACATTAACCAAACTCTCTCTCTCCTTTATGTGCTTTCCTCACTGCTGACTGTTCCTCTCCCTATCAACGAAGGTAAGCCATGGACTTTACATAATTCTGTAAAGGTCTTGTAATGATCTCTTTAGCAGTTTGGTCTTGCTCAGTCTCAAAGTCTGGTCATCCCAGACTCAGTAGGTGAGTAGCAAGTCAGTGTTAAGTCTCATGCGGGCTTTGATGTTCAAATCTCCTGCTTTCTCTCCCAATATTAAAGCAGATCCTGGGTGAACCTGTACTGCGTGTTGAATAAAGGTGAACTTGCCTTCTATAAGGATGCTAAGAACACCACCACACCTTACAACAATGAGGCTCTTATTAACATGAGCAATTGTGCCTGTGATATCAACAATGGTTATAAGAAGAAGAAAAATGTATTTACACTCAAGTATGTCACTTACAGTTTATTTGGAACTAGTCGTTTTGTTTTATCAAAATTTAAAGCAAGTAATCATGATGTTTAATAACACGTTTCACGTTATAATTTCAGAACTAAAGATGGAAGTGAATTTCTCTTCCATGCAAAAGATGAGGTAAGATGCTTGTCTTAATCATGAATTTACTACACCCTAATGATAGCTAAAAATGGGATAACACAGGAAAGTGATGAGGTGTCTGTATGATGTACTTAAAGAATGAATTTATGTCAATTTGTGTGGTCATACTTTTTTCTTTAAATTCTTTCGCTTGCAGGATGACTTGAAGAGCTGGGTAACAAGTATATCCGCTAGTATAAGTGAGCATGAAGGGATTGCCAAACAGGTACAGACCCATCCAACTACCTCATCTACAGACGAGGGAACACGCAGGGATGGCAGTAGGGCAGGGGGCTCGGAGCGAGGCGAAAAGTCAGATAAAGCTGACGGTGGATCCTTACGTTCAGACAAGGGTGAGAAGCCGGAGAAAAGGATGAGCAAAAAGAAATGATGCACTCCACAGCATTCATTCATCCTCTTAGTTTGCGTGAAACCAGGATTTCGTAAAACCAGGAAATAGCTCTGACGGGTCTGGGAAAGGAAGGCCTCACTGTGAACTACCTTTATGTCTTGCTGTCCAGCTGCATATGGTATCAGTCAGCGCTAAAGTGTCCTGAGCCCTGTCGTGTCAGAGATCGTCCTCTAGTGGCTACTGATGACTATGACATTCAGTAGCTCCATAGGGCCAAACAGCTGATAGCATAAGCAACTGGAGTATAAAAGAGATGTTATGGTTAAGTAGCTCATGAAGATTATTTTCTAATCCCTCTGTGAAAATGATGACCCATATGTAAATGTAACTGTTTCTCTTTGTAAATAATACATCTAAACATCATGTCTATACAATCTCAAGCTGAAGAGAATCTCTTTTACAAAAGAGCATGATATGTCTGTTTATTTTGTATGTTCTTTTTGCTATTTATACTATGGATGTATTTATTTCTAGTCATTGTCTCTTCCACGTCTTGTCTTGCCATGCTAAACACAACAACATCATCATCATCATCATCATCATCATCACCACCATCATCATCATCATCATCATCATCGAACACCAAAATCTGAGCATGCCTACACAGTTTATCGTTAAATTAAAAGTATGTTTCACATAAAAAAGATGCAACTTACGAACTGTGAGTAGGTATTCTAAAACCTGTGGTTTCATACCTGATTTTCTTCTTATTTGGAGGATGATGTCAACTTTCAGTATTATTTGGCATTAGAGTGGGTTCATTTATATGTTTTAATCAGTGTTATTTTCTGCATGTTTGTATGTATTCTTTACACACTACATCTGTCGTCCTGCTCTTCTCAATGCAAGATTGTTTACATCTTTATTTGTATTTTAAGGTCTTCCAAGCACAGAACTGATTGTTTAGTTGATCACAATTGTCATTATCATACATATCACGTTTTCATGTTTACACTGCAGGATGAAATAACTTTGGTCATGTTAGTCTAATCTGTAAAATGCCAATTTAATACCATATAGATGTAATTCTAGCAATTGTCTTCCATTATTGGCAGAAACCCTGATGTTTATTTTGCTTCTTTTACCATTGTATGAATTTTCTTTAAAATTATGTTTTGCAGGTAATAGTATAGAAAGCCCATATAGCAAAAATACAAGGAATAGTGCAAGAAGAATGGTACGGGTTACAGAACAAGCTTTAACAAATGAAATTCAGTTACTGCTATAGTGTTGTTTTAAAATGCAGCGATATAAATGTGAAATTACAGTTAAAATGAGCGCATGACTGACGTGCAGTTCAAGTAGGGTATACATACAAGCAGAATATTGTGTTAAAGGGAAACAATCATTTCAGGTATCATGTTTGTGCCTAAACAAAAATTACTAATCTAAATGTCTGTCGATTTTATCCCACATGCATTTTCTTTAATGTAATAAAAGGCTAAATATCATTAGAGGAAATGATCTGTAAACAAAATCTGTAAACCAATCATTGTGAGGGACAAAATGTTCATGATTTTTTCTGTGAGTTTTTTTTCTGAACATAGCATCATGCAAATTCTTTTTGTAAGATATCACGTTCTGCCAACATTTTGAAATACAAAATGTCTCTATACAATTTCATGCATTGGATATATACCCAAAAAAGCTTTCTGTGTCTATGTCTGAAATTCCTTTAATTTGTCTCCAAATCTAATTTTTGGTGCCAAAATCCTATTTTTATGCAATAAAATAATATACAGAGGAAGAGGAAAGTTATCCAACAATAGCAGAATGAAAACACTAGCAAGTAGAAAATGTATGCAACTTTTCCTTTGCACTAAAATACTGCACCATTGCAAAGTGCTATTGTGAGCGGAGAATGGTGCTTTGGGGTCTGGGACGAGATATCAAATTATAGGATTCATTAGCAACAGGCATTTCTACAAAAACATACTATCTGTAAGACGTCAGCATGTGCTTTAAGGAAATTCCATATGTTCTCAATGGAAGATGGACACAATAGAAAAGAGGTTTTGAGATGTGTAACTGTGGACATATGGTGTTTGAAAGCCTTGTTTCATCATTTATGAATATTTTAGTCAAATTTAAAGCCATATTTCAATGTCTAAAACTAGAGCCTTACAATTTAGTTAGTGTTTTTTAGCATTATCCAGGAGGTATCTGATCCATTTCATTAATATAAGCACAAATTTACATTTTTACCATTCTTGGTTCAATAGCCTTGTTGACTTTTGCTCTTACTTGTGTTTAAATAAGTTGACCACGATACAGTATCTATATGTTCCGAAATGTTGTTTAAATATATAAACATAAAAATATGTCAAAGAAACCCCCAAAGTAATATGATTATTAAAAAAACATATAGATTATATTTCAAATTGCTAAATATTTGGGCAACTTACTTCCTAAGTCCTGTCAGACCCTTAAGTGCCACTGGTTTTATCTAAGCTGCTCGATGATCTGTAGGAATTGTAATCGCTTATATGCAGACAAAATTGTCTTTTTTCATCTGTGAAACAAGAACATTCTATAAGTTTTGACAAAAAGGGTTTCTCCAGAAAACTTGAAAGGAACATTGTTCCTGTTATGTTACTGCTGTGCATGTTGAAACCTGTCATTCTCACTCACAACCACTGTACAGGGGTGACACTAATACCCATGGAAACAGTGAATGAATTAATGCTGAATGTTTCAGATCCTGACTGATTCTGTACAGTAAATCCCTTGATAAATACAGCTTGTGATATGTCAAAGGTCTTGCTTTTTTATTTAAGCTGCAATTGGACGTTGAACACCTAACTTTTATATAAACTACGTTTTAATGAATTTTTGAAAGTTTTGAAATTTGAAGGGATAGTCTCTCCCAAAACTAAAAATTGTGTCATGAATGGCTCAATACAGGTTGTTCCAAACCCGTTTAGCTTTCTTCTGTATAGAAAGGATTGGGTCGAGGCATTAATAGGATCCATATGCGGAAGTTTATTTGAGGGAAGTTCCAACAACAAAATGAGAAATCTGGTAAGGTTCAAACTCTGGTAAAGTATTCCAAATAAACAACAAACCAATGGGGAATCCAAATAGTGCAGATCAGATAACAGGCAGAGAGTCAGTACTCAATAATCAGACCTATCAGGCCGTGTAGCGAAAGGATAAATCCAAAGGCAATGGTCAGTCAGAAATAATCAGAGGGCCGCTCGGTACGACAGATAATCTGGCAATACTACGTGATTAACAGGAGTACATGGTTAGCTTATAAGGCTACCAAACAGGAAGTAGAGGGAGCTGAGTTAGGTCAGTAGTCAGGCGAGGGCTTCCTCTGCGGCCTGGTGTTTCAATATAACAACAAAAAAGATTATTTTGAAAGAATGTGATCAACTGGGATTTATGGAGCACCATTGATTACCATAGTAAAAAAATGGAAATGTTAAGTTTTATGAACAAACATTATGTTGGCTGAAGAAACCCCTGGCTAAACGCTGTCTGTTTCTTTGCATTAAATAAACTACTTTACAACTCAATTAACGGCAAATTCTTTGTTGCTTTAATAATATTTAAAAAAGCTCTGCAGAAATGACACCTCTGTTGCCTCAACAGAAACATGTCGAACAATAGAAAAATGATGATCATATACAGACCTTTCTGTCATATCCTGGCTCTGTTGGGGGTTTTTGGTGGGCGTGTGTTGGTGTCGTCCTTATGTTTGACAACAAGCCATGTGTTCCGTCTGCGTCACTCACCCCGCCCCGTGTCTCCCTCGCGGCGTCCCCAATCTCTGGCCGCTTACGTCATCACCGTCTCACCTGTTTCACATCCTGTCACTTATTTTCTCCCTTTTTTAATCCTTATTTAATTTAATCCAACTCTCGGCCTGTCTTACTCTACACAACCTCTTGGACAGCAACCAGTCAGGCTTCAAGAAAGGATATTCTACAGAGACAGCTCTGCTCTCTGTTGTTGAAGACCTACGACTGGCAAGGGCGGCCTCCATGTCATCCGTTCTCATCCTGCTAGACTTATCCGCTGCTTTTGACACCGTTAACCACAGTATTCTCCTTTCGACTCTCAAGGAAATGGGCGTCTCCGACAAGGCTCTCCAATGGTTCGTATCCTACCTCTCGGGTAGATCCTTCAAGGTTTCGTGGGGAGGTGAAGTTTCAGAACCGCAACATTTTGACACCGGTGTACCTCAGGGTTCAGTTCTTGGTCCGTTGCTCTTCTCGGTCTACATGACATCACTGGGATCAGTCATTCGTAAGCATGGCTTCTCCTACCACTGTTATGCGGATGACACGCAACTCCACCTTGCTTTTCATCCGGAAGATCAGACGATTTCGACCCGAGTCTCAGCATGTCTGAGCGACATGTCCCTCTGGATGAAGCAACACCACCTACAACTTAATCTTGCGAAAACGGAACTTCTTGTCATCCCTGCCGACCCAAAGACTCGTCACGATCTCTCTATCCAACTAGGAGCATCAACAATTGTGCCCTCCAGGTCTGCGAGAAACTTGGGAGTAATCATCGATGATCAGCTCAACTTCACAGATCATGTTGCCGCGACTGTCAGATCCTGCAGATTCATGCTTTACAACATCAGGAAGATCAGACAGTTTCTCACAGAACACTCCACACAAATCCTGGTTCAAGCTCTGGTCCTGTCCAGGCTAGATTACTGCAATGCGCTGCTTGCTGGACTCCCGATGTGCACAACTAAACCTCTGCAGATGATTCAAAATGCAGCGGCAAGAGTGGTGTTCAAGGAACCAAAAAGGACCCATGTAACACCTCTCTTCATAAAACTACATTGGCTTCTGGTAGCAGCTCGCATTGAATTTAAATGTCTTGTCATTGCCTACAAGACCACCACCGGTTCAGCACCCACTTACCTTAACTCACTAATGCAAAGGTATAGACCCTCAAGATCTCTGCGCTCCGCAAATGAGCTGAGACTTGTGGTACCAGCCCAAAGGGTAAGAAATCTCTCTCTCGAACGTTCTCTGCTTCAGTTCCTCGATGGTGGTACGATCTGCCTCTGGCTTCACGCTTGTCAGACTTGATCTCTATCTTCAAAAAACACCTAAAAACTCATCTTTTCCGGCTACATCTAACTCACTAACTCACTACTTTTCTAACCTACTCACTCTATCAAAAAAAAAAATAAAAAAATGTTTAGATATATACTTTTTGTAACTTCGCTCTCTGTGTAACTCGGTAGCATTGTTGTAGCACTTGGTGACCTATTGTTGTATCGGCTATTTACCGCTTCATTGTCTCCTCGACTATTGTAAGTCGCTTTGGATAAAAGCGTCTGCTAAATGACTAAATGTAAATGTAATGTAATCCCTCTTGTTCTGTTGTCTTGTGTCAGTCCGTTGCCTCATGGTTCCCCGATCCCACGTCCTTGTCGTGTCTTGTTCTTGTCCTTGTCCTGTCCTGATAGCCGAGTTCTAGTGGTTTTGTTTCTTGCTTTTGTTTTGATCATTTTTTGCCTTTAGTTTTTGCGGTCTTCCTGCCCTGGATCGAGGAGCCTGCGGCATCCACCTGTTTTTTGATTTTCGTTCGTGCCGAGTCGAGAACTCTCCCCGTGTATTCCCTGATCGTCCCGGGCTGAGGACGCTCTGTGTGCCGGGCATTCCCCAGGGCTGGCATTACCCCGGGATCGGTGAAGCAGGGCAGGCTTTTGTTATCTTTTTCCCGCAGTCTCCAGGGAGGAGGTCTTTTGGATTTCTTTTGGACTTTTTATCTCATTTTGTGTCCCAGCCCAGCCCTGTCCTGTTTTTTTTTCTTTGCAATAAATCCGTTTATCCACACTTGAGTCCCCGTGTCTGTCATGACAGAACGGACTGACCATCCCACCAACTCAGCGGGGACGGATCCCCTACGAGCAGCCCTTCAGTAGCAGGGAGCTCTGCTGGGACACCAGGCATCCCAGCTTAACGCCGCCAAACGAGAGGTAGAGGCGCTAAACGCGCAGGTGGCAGATCTTCTGCTGCAAGTCTCACAGCTGCGCATGTCAGCCGGCGGTCAGGTCTCTTCTCCTCCTTGGCTCCCCGGCGCACCCGAACCACACGCCAACAGCCCACCCCTCTACGATGGAGATCCTAACTCCAGCCGAGCTTTTTTAACTCAATGTGCGCTCGTGTTTTCCCTTCAAGCACGCCTCTACGCAACTGAAGAAGCGAAGATCGCGTTTGTCCTCAAATTCCTAACGGGGCGAGCACGGGTATGGGGTGTTGCGGTCTGGGAAAACCAGGCCCCATCTTGCCAATCCTTCAGGGCTTTTCGGGAGGAGATGACCGTGCTGTTTGACAGGTCAGCTCGGGGAGATGAGGCGGCCGCCCAACTGTCTCAACTCTCACAGGGGAAGAGCTCCATCACCGACTACTCCATCAAGTTCAAGACGCTGGCCGCCGCCTGCGAATGGAATCCGGAGGCCCTGCGGGCTCGTTTTCTTGATGGTCTCAGTTCTGCCATAAAGGATGAGGTGGCTGTACTCGATCTGCCGCGAGAACTCGAGGATCTCGTTGACCTTTGCTGGTGCTCCCCACCTGCCGTCACACCTCCTTCTTCCTCGACGGAAGAACCCATGTGGCTTGGGCGATCCCGGTTGACCCTGGACCAGAATTAGCAGCAACTCCTACAGGGCCTCTGTTTCTATTGCAGCAAGCCTGGCCATCAAAAGTTACACTGTCCACTAAAAGCACACGCCCACCCGTAGATCGGAGAGTCCAGTAGGGCGCAATCTCTGTCTCCTCTCCGGCGCCCCACACGCTCCTTCAGTTTCACCTCCGTTTTAATGAGAGGTCCTTTAAGGCCAAGGCTCTTGTGGACTCCGGTGCAGAAGGCAACTTCATTGACTCTGCTACGGCCCGTCGCTGGGGCATTCCTGCTATTCCTCTGTATAGATCCATCTCCGAAAGGACCCCCTTTCTCACACATCACTCACGTCTCCCCGCATGTCACAAAACACATTCAGGTAACCACACTAAGCGTATTGAGCTGTACATCCTCGATTCCCCCAATACACCTGTAATATCAGGGCATCCCTAGTTGTCACAGCACAATCCTCAGGTGTATTGGGTTAAAATTTCTGTTTTATCTTGGAGTTCGTCTTGTCATGGGTCTTGTTTGGGTCCTGCTCCCTCTCCTGTCTCTGTGTCTCCTGTGTTGCAGGCTGAAGCCGCCGACCTTGTCGGGGTCCCGAAGGAATACCTGGATCTTTGTGCCATGTCCCTCAGCATCGCCGCTACAACTGTGCCATAGAACTTCGCCCAGGCACTTCTCCGGCAGGGGTCGCTTATTTTCTGTGCCTAGTCCTGAAAGAGAGGCGATGGATAAGTATATTAACCAGTCTCTGCAAGCGGGGCTTATTCGCCCTTCCTCCTCACCAGCAGGTGCAGGTTTCTTCTTCGTTGAGAAGAAGAATGGCTCTCTGCGTCCTTGTATCGATTATCGAGGCTTGAATGAGATCACTGTCAAAAATAAATACCCCCCTTCCTCTTATGGCTTCTGCCTTCGATTTAGTGCAGGGAGCCCAGGTCTTTACCAAATTAGACCTACGCAATGCCTATCACCTGGTCCGTATACGCGAGGGGGATGAATGGAAGATGGCATTTAACACACCCTCGGGACATTATGAGTATTTGGTGCTTCATTTTGGTCTTACCAACGCTCCTGCCGTTTTTTCAGAATCTAGTCAACAATGTGTTGGGGGATATGCTCAATCGCTTTGTCTTTGTGTATCTGGATGACATTCTGATCTTCTCCCCCTCTCTCCAGGCTCACAACCAGCATGTTCGACGGGTTCTGCAGCGCTTGCTTGAGAATCAGCTTTATGTTAAGGCAGAGAAGTGCGAAGTCCACGCCGCTCCGCTCACCGCCTTGACGTCCACGAAGGTGGCGTTTATGTGGAATGCTCAAGCACAGGTAGCCTTTGACGATCTTAAGTCCCGTTTTGTATCTGCCCCTGTGCTTTGCTTTCCAGACCCCAGCTTGCAGTTCATCGTTGAGGTCGATGCTTCTGATGTCGGCATAGGCTTTTGTCTCAGCGCTCGAAGATAGATGGCAAGATACATACGTGTGCCTTCTACTCTCACCGTCTGAGCCCTGCTGAACGCAATTACGATATCGGTAACAGAGAGCTTTTGGCGGTCTGTCTGGCTCCGGGTGAGTGGCGTCACTGGCTGGAGGGGTCAGCGCAGCCCTTCTTGGTCTGGATGGATCACAAGAATCTGGAGTACATCCATTCGGCCAAGAGGCTGAGCTCTTGCCAGGCTCATTGGGCACTGTTCTTCGACCGGTTTAACTTCACCCTCTCGTAGCGGCCTGGGTCCATCCTCCCAAGCGAGATGTTGGTCGGGGCGTGCACCTGGGACGTGGAACGGTGAGTGGAGGAGGCCAGAAGAGGGGTGCAAGTGCCAAAAGAGCGCCCGGCTGGCCGGCTGTTCGTGCCGGTTGTGATGCGCCTCCAGTGGTGTCACTCGTCCAAGCTTTTCGGCCAACCAGGCATCCGGGGTATGCTGGATTCCACCCGCCAACGTTTCTGGTGGCCTTCCATAGGAGCTGATGTCAGACAGCTCACGGTGGTGCGTCGCTTCTCCAAGGCAGTCCATTTTATTCCCCTCCCTTAACTCCCCTCGGCCCAAGAGACCGCTCAACTAGTGACGGATCACGTCTTTTGTCTCCATGGTTTGCAGACTGACTTTGTTTCCGACAGGGGTCCCCAGTTCACTTCTCGGTTTTGGTAGGAATTTTGCAGACAGATCGGTGCCACCGCTAGCCGGTCTTCTGGCTTCCACCCTCAGACCAACGGCTAGTGCGAACGAGCCAACCAGGATCTCGAGCGGAGACTCCGCTGTCAGGCATCTCATACTCCCGGTTACTGGAGCCAGCAGCTCTCTTGGATTGAATACGCCCACAACTCTCTCCCGGTTTCGTCCTCTGGTATGTCCCCATTTGAATGTTCTATGGGTTACCTGCCCCCCTTATTCCCTTCTCAGGAACTCGATGCTGCGGTCCCTTCTGCCGCTGGAGAGGGGGGTACTGTCAGATCCTGTCCTGTCTGTCATGACACCTTTCTGTCAGAGACAGTTCTCTATTAAAAATAAATAAGATATCACACATTAATACATTGAACAAATATGTTGAAAGTGCATCTCACTACATTCACAAATTTCTTACTTCTGTCTTTTCCTAGGCACCACCATCTCTCAGGATCTGAAGTGGGACGCTCGCATTGACTCTAATGGGAAAAAAGCCCAGCAGAGACTGTACTTCCTGTTGCGTTCAACCTGCCACAGGAACTGCTCATATAGTTCCACTCAGCTGTCATCGAATCAATCATCTGCACTTCCATCACCGTATGGTTTGGCTCAGCCTCCATTACTGACCTCAGAAGAAATCTATTCTATCTCATCTGTCGGCTGATTTCCACCATTGTGCAATTTAATACAAATTAAGTGTATTTTGATTCTTGCCTTATTAAGTTAACTTTGTTTACTACCAGAGTGTCACATGGTACAGACGCTTAGTTTACTGTAGTTTACGCGCTACTTTCATTTGGCTTGTGAATTGCAGAACTTGAAGGTATGTCCTGCTGTATTGATGCAATCAGACAGTATTTAAGCATGATAAACACTGCAGCGGTCGTGGCAGTCTGATCGCATGCAGCCCTCATTGCTTGATGACCGAAGAGTGTAAAGACCATCGACTCTTCCTACGCGACTAAGACGGATAAGAGTAAAGACCATGGACTCAACCTCCGCAACTAAGACCGTAGAAGAGTAAAGACCATCTACTCTACCTTTGCGAAAACGGCCTAAGAGTGTAAAGACCATCGACTCGACATGGGAGACTACAACCAAAGAGAGTAAAGACTATCAACTCTACCTGGGCGACTCAACCAAGCAACCAACCGTCAGGGCACTTGAGTATTAAACTTTCATTTTCTACATTGGTTTAAATGATGCTCTTATTTAGCTGTTGTGTAGCTGTTGAGTACCACCAGGTCGTGCCGATTCCTTATCTACAACATCAAGAAGATATGACCTTTCCTCTCTGAGCATGCTGCACCAATCCTGGTTCAGGCTCTAGTCCTGTATAAACTGGATTACAACAACGCTCTACTCGCTGACTGACGATACACAATCTGGCAATAGTGATCTTAAAGGAACCTAAATGAGCACACTTCACACCTCTCTACATCAAGTTATACTGACTCCCTATAGTCGCTCGCATCGACTTCAATCCTCACTTATTCCCTTGGCACTTGGTACGTATGTAGTGTTTTTCTTACTAGGAATGGCCTTAATTTAATTACTTCTTGTTCTAAATGCTACTTTTGTAAGTCGCTTTGAGAATCAAACCCATAACCATAGGGTTTGCATAGTCGCTAGTTTCTCCAAGATGTTATCCATTTGTGGTCCATGGTTTCCATTTTGCGGTCTATGACCACCATGATGTTTTCCAGTTAATGGTCCATAGCCAAAGTCTGAATATTAGCAGCTCTCTGAGTACTAGCAGCTCTCAAATCACAGGCGGATCAAATACTTATTGACATCACTGTAAATGCCTATAATCTGCCTAAAACGTTATTGCATGGATCAACATATTAATACTCGATTTGCAATATTTGTAACCAAGTATGTTATTAAACATAACATACTTATGGTACCAGCTCAAAAGGGTAAGAAATCTCTCTCTCGTACGTTCTCTGCTTCAGTTCCTTGATGGTGGAACGATCTGCCTCTGGCTTCACGCTTGGCAGACTCGGTCTCTATCTTCAAAAAACACCTAAAAACTCATCTTTTCCGGCTACACCTAACTCACTAGGAGTACCTTCTTTTCTAACCTACTCACTCTATAAAAAAAAAATAACACTTTTGTAACTTCTCTCTCTGTGTAACTTGGTAACATTGTTCTAGCACTTGTTCACCTATTGTTATATCGGCTATTTACCGCTTCATTGTCTCCTCGACTATTGTAAGTTGCTTTGGATAAAAGCGTCTGCTAAATGCCTAAATGTAATGTAATGTAAATGTAACATAAATATATATTTATTAGTTTTATATACAGAGCAGTCATTACCAGCTTGACCATTTTTTAGTTAAGATGTGACAAAGGCAAGAAAACATATACTGACATCAATGTTTATTTGTATATCGATCATAAAAGTTTCAAATCAGTTTGTATAGCTCTGGTGGCGTTTCAGTGGCACCTGGCACCACGGGGCATGCCGGACACTGAATAAGCCTTTAAGGGCAAATGTAAAAAATAATACCGTCAATTTACTTTGTTTGCAGCTACAGCCCATATACATAAATGTGTTCAAATATAGACTACAATACAAAAGAGTATGTTTTTAGGGAAACTGTACTAATGTAATTCAAATGTGAAATTTTTAAACAATACAATCAAAATATGTAACTAATTATACAACAGATTTAGTAGAGTCATATTGCAATGTGCATACATACAACATTTATTTTGCTATGATTTCTAATATTTCATTTCTAAAACTCATACCGTGAGACAAAAATGGTAATTTTGGTAATATAACTCCCCAGCAGTTCTTCCTTTTCTAGGTCCCTCATCTCCAGCTCAACTTCCAATGTGGTGGGACCCTTCACGGGATTAATCAGCATTAGCTCACCCGTATTTGGGTCAGAGCGTTGCACAGTGAAGTAGCGGTGCCCACGGTTTCCAAGTATTGCAAACCGAAGTGTGTCTCCTCGAGTTCTGACAGCAGACATTCGAAATATGACACGTGGAGCTGAAAGATTGGAAACTATAGAAGTGTAATGGTAAGACACAGAGGTAGGGGCTTGAGTGCAGGCTTTGTTGTCCACAGAGCAGGGGGTCCTTTCACAACGCCTGCACAGAGTGGGTTTCATCACTTAAAAATAAGACTTAGATATGTACTGTAGATGTTGGATACGTCATTACTTACAAAGGAGAGGTTTTGACATAAGTAGAATTCCGTGTGCGTGGACACTTGACCTTAACACACTGAAAGCCTCCATAGGTGTTTATACATAGCGCATCACTGGTGCAGTTATTCCGGCGCCTGCCACATTCATCAAAATCTTTACACAAAGAAAACATTTATAGAAAAAGTCAGAACAGTACAAAGCAGACTTTTTATAATAGGCACTTGTTTAGAAACTAATGTGTGCTTTCTTACTTGGGTAAGTCTACTTCTTTGATGGATTACTTACAAATGCACACCAGCTTCACTCCAGAGTACAGTTGTTCATTTACTCATTCATTTAAAGACATCTGGATTACTTCCGATGTGAAAACGCTCTCACTTTCAAGTGTCTGAATTTTGCTCTTTTAGTCAGGTTTAGTTTCCATTGTGTTTCCCCTTACAACCTGATATTTTTACTTGTAACTTGTTGTATTTAAAAAAACTACTGACTAAAATTAGTGTGTCTAAAGTTACTTTAAAAGTTGATAAATAAATGTGGGTGTATTAGGTTCTTTTGGTATTGACACTTGGTTTGTGTTCATTCAGCCAAACTTGCAAAAAAGTAACAAAACATGCATTTTGCCTTTTTGGTTAGTACCAAGGGTAAAGCGTTCCATATGTGATTTTTATAATTGAATAACCTTTGCAGTTTCGACCATCACTGCTCACGTTGTAACCAGTAGGGCAAGTGCATCGGTAACCACCAGGAGTGTTAACACATGAGTGCAAACACAAACGGCCTGCCTGCCCATTGTGGAACAGCTTGCACTCATCAATGTCTGAAAATAAACGCACACATAACTGAACACACCAGGATAACATTAAAACAAAAACATCTATAAATTGATGTTAAAAAGACTAATAAACCACAATGTTTTGACCCATGATTATGGTAAAATCATGTTGAGCATTTTTTGTAAAGTGATTATTAGGGAAGCTTACCTGAGCATATGCTGTTGTCTTCCCGAGAAATGGTGTAGCCTGGCTCACAGGTGCAATGGGTGATTCCCTGTACATTGCGACATCTTGACTGACGAATGAAAGCAGATGTGTGGGTCAAAGGAAATGATGAAGTAGCTGCAGCTCCAGCACTGACAGATCTAACAAAAACTGGGGAGAGAGGGGAAACAGATTTATAATGAAATTGTAAAACACTGGGCCTCATTACTTAATATCAGTTTTGAAAACATCCGTAATAATAGAGAAGAATGTACCATGTTAATTTGACTTTATTTCTCATATCTATATTTTTACATCTGTTTCACCGTGTTTGGAATTCTGCAAGATATGTTCTAAAGTTAACAGAAATATCCATAAAATTAAAAAAGTTTTAAATGTTGCTTTGGGGGTTGCCTAAACATTCAGTCCTGCATTACATTACAACCAATCACAGTTTAGTTCATGAATATACTGGCCAATCAGAGACGATTAAATATTTCAGCGGTGAGGTGTGGATCTGTGTTGAAGTGAGCTGCTATCATAATATACAACTACTTTCAGAAATGGTCAGTTTCTTCAAGATTTGGTTGTAAGTGATGGTTCTTCATTAAAAGAGAGAGGCATGCTGAGGCTCTGACCGAAATCGTCTGATCGGAATCACTTACCTTGCAGAAACCAAACCTTGCAGAAACTGACAATCTTGTAATTCCTGCCAATCCAAAGACCTGGCACAATCTCTCTATTCAATTAGAATCATCAACCTTTGCTCCCTCTAGGAAAACTACAATTTACATTTACATTTTGTCATTTAGCTGACGCTTTTATCCAAAGCGACTTACAAATGAGTTTTAGAAAAGAAGACAAAAACAAAGCAAGCGTAAGCTAAATTGATGCCAGTCCTAGCAAGAATAATACAACATACGTACCAAGTGCTAAGGGAAAAAGTATTTATTTTATTTTTTTTATAAAGAAGCTTGAGGACTTTAAAGTAGGTTTATTAGTAGTAGGTTTATTTGTTGGTTAGGTGCAAACAGAAAAGATTGGTTTTGAGGTGGTTTTAGAAGATGGAGACAGAGTCTGCCATATGCGTTGTGACGGACAGATCGTTCCACCATCATGGAACTTGTTGCGTCTTTGGGGTTCATAAAACGGCTTTCAGTAAGGATGACACACAGGCGGACTTAGCGTGACTGCTTCTTTATTGTTTTACGAATTAGAGAGCGAACACACCGGAGTATATCCGGGAATACACATTACAAGTGCATTATGGGAAATGTAGTTAAATAACACTTCTATAACATACACAACATTTCCTCCCCTCTTACTCTTTGAGGTATAACACAAAGACTATAAATTAAACTGTACCACTTTAAATTATAATAATACAAATTTAGTTTCTTATATCAACATATTTATAACATGAACATCAAATCTTTATTTAAGTCCTGTTGTAAAGTAACACAACTATATCCTGGGAATGAGGGTCGACTACCTCAGACCCTAGCTTACCCATAGGGGATTATTCTGCCCCGAACAATATGGGTAGCTCCTATCTAGTGTAATCCACTAAATGTTGAGGTGGACGCCGCTCCCTTACTGGATACCGGCGGTCTATTTGGTTTCCATTTCCTGTTAGTGAATGTGATTGTTCGTTAGCAAAAGTACCATTTGTGGTCAACAAAGGCTCATTTGTGGAAACTATTGAAGTTGGAGAATTTTCATGTATTTGATCAGTTACTTCAGTGGCTATAGAAAGATCTGCTACAGTGCTGGCTCCACCAAGCAACTGATCCTCCAGGAAAGATTTTCTGCAGTCTTGACCTTATATGACACTGGACCCGTCTGGGCCTCCACAGTAGCTGGAACCCATCTCGGACCACTACCATAGTTCCTAGCAAGCACTGATGAGCCTGTTGCAAAATCTCTGTCCTTAGCTCGTAGATTTCGTCGCTGTACTTGATGCTCTTGTTGTCGTTGGACAGTTTCTTTGAGTGTAGCTGGTTTAATCAGCTCAAAACTTGTTCTGAGCTCCCTACTAAACAACAAATACGCTGGCGACACTTTGGTAGTCGCATGCGGAGTACTACGATAGGAGAGCAAAAAGCTGTGTAGACGTTGATGAAATGTGCCTTGCCCGAGCGAAGCTTTCAAAGCATGTTTCAAGGTTTGGACAAACCTTTCAGCTAATCCATTAGTGGCAGGATGGTAGGGAGATGACCTGATATGTTGCACACCGTTAGCTTGTAGAAAAGTGGTCATTTCGTTAGCTGTAAACTGGGGGCCGTTGTCTGAGACAAGCTGCATTGGTGATCCAAACCTGCTGAAAATTTCTCCCAGTTTCTCAATGGTCTTTTCAGCTGAAGTAGATCTCATAATGGCCGCCTCAGGCCACTTGCTGTGTGCGTCCATGACCACCAACAGCATTTTATCCTCGACTGGGCCTGCAAAATCAATATGAATGCGTTGCCATGGTTTTTCAGGGTATTCCCATGGGTGCAGCGGTGCAGGTTGTGGTGCATTTCGTATGTGCTGGCATGAGGTACACATCCTAGCTTTTTCCTCAATTTGTCCATCTACTCCTGGCCACCAGAAGTAGCTCCTGGCGATCTCCTTCATGCGAACCATTCCACAGTGTCCCACATGCAGCTGTTTCAGCACGGGCTTGCGTAAAGCCGGGGGAATCACTACTCTCCTTCCCCACAATAAACAGCCTGACTGCACTGAAAGTTCATGACGTCGAGAGATGTAAGGTTTTAGCTCCATGTCATTGCTCTCTCCTTTGCCTGTCATGACCATATCCACGACTCTTGACAAGACAGGGTCATTTCGGGTCCCCCTGCGTACTTGCGCAGCCGTTATAGGGGCCCGTTCCACCTGTTTGAAATAGAAAATTTCAGCAACCTTTGTTTCTTTTACTCTTTCAGTGAGAGGCAACCTGGACAGACCGTCTGCATTTCCGTGCAACTCCGATTTTCGGTACTTGATGTCATAAGTGTGAGCAGATAACAACAAAGCCCACCTTTGCATCCTACTGGCAGCTAGGGCAGGAATGCCATGGTGTGGACCAAATATTGCAGTGAGTGGACGATGATCCGTCAGCAGCGTAAACTTCCTTCCAAAAATATACTGATAGAACTTACGTACTCCAAAAACAATGCTCAATGCTTCTCGTTTAATCTGAGCATAGTTTGCTTCGGCTTTGTTCAGACTCCTGGAAGCAAAAGCGATTGGTCTCTCTTGACCATTCGGCATGATGTGGGACAATACAGCTCCCACACCATATGGGGAAGCATCGCAGGCCAACTGGATAGGAAGAGCAGGATCAAAATGAGTGAGTGCATTTGACCCTAAAAGTGTCTCCTTTGCTTTTATGAATGACTCCTGGCATTCAGAGGTCCATTTCCAATTATTTTCATGGCATAATAATTTATGCAGAGGTTTCAACAGTGTAGCGATATTTGGGATGAAACGCCCATAATAGTTCAGTAAGCCGAGGAAAGACCGTAACTGACTGACATTTTTGGGTACTGGAGCATCCACAATAGCCTTTACCTTTGATGGAGACGTATGCAGACCAGAGGCATCAATGACATGACCCAAGTACTCGACAGCAACCTGGAAAAATTCACATTTTTCTTTGCGCACTCTTAGTCCGTATTCTTTCAATCTTTCAAGGGTAGCATCCAAGTGTTGTAAGTGTGACTGTTCATCTGCTCCCGTCACTAGAATGTCGTCTAGATAACACACAACTCCTGAAAGTCCCGCGAGAATCTGATCCATCGCTCGCTGAAAAATAGATGGAGCTGACGTTATTCCAAATGGTAAACGTTTGTACCGAAATAGCCCTTTGTGTGTATTAATGGTTAGGAGTTCTCTTGACTGTTCCTCAACATGCATCTGTAGGTATGCTTGATTTAGGTCGATTTTGCTGAATCTTTGTCCTCCTGTCAACCCAGTAAACAGGTCATTTATGTGAGGCAGGGGTTACTGTTCTGCGGACAAACTGGATTTACAGTTACTTTAAAATCCCCACAGATCCTTATGCCTCCATCCTTCTTTACAACTGGAACAATAGGAGTTGCCCACTTACTCACGTTGACTGGTTCCAGTACACCATTTTTACAAGTTCAGCCAAGCTCGCCTCTACTTTAGGTTTGAGTGCATATGGCAGGGGTCGGGACTTTAAGAACTTTGGTTGGCTTCCCTGCTCCACCGTCAGTTTTACTGTGATTCCTTTCATGCTGCCTAACTGATGTTTGAAAACTTCACTGTGTTTTTCAAGGATACCTTCAAGGTCCAGGTTTTTCAGTGTCATCATATGTATGGACGACCAGTCCAACTTGAGTTGTTCCAACCAGGAACGTCCCATCAATGAGGGGTAATCACCTGTAACCACATACAATGGCAGTTTTTTTATTTGTCCATTCAGTTCAACTGTTACATTTGTGAATCCTTTCATGGTCACCGATTCTCCAGTATAAGTCTTAAGGACAACATCAGGGGGTTTGAGTCGCAGGTGGCTGAGTATTTTTATATATACTGCCTCTGACACCAGCGATACAGCAGCACCAGTGTCGATTTCCATTTTCACAGGCTGTCCTTCCAGCAACGCCATGACTTTATAAGCCTTTGTTCCACCTGCAACAGTGAGGACATGCAGGGGAAATTCTTCCTCAGATGTGTCAGTACTCTCTTTATTTTCTTGTCTGACTGTAAATATGCGCTTCTTTTGTTTCCTTCTGAAAACTGGTTTCTGATGCACTTTTTTCTTTTCGGTTTTATTTCTACACGCCCGCTCAATGTGTCCCTTTTTCATACAGTTGCGGCATTCCATATCCTTAAACCAGCATGAAACAGGTAAGTGTCCAGTCTTACCGCAACGGAAACATGGGTCTTTACTTACAATTTGTTTTTCTGTCTCCATCATGTACACTTTACTATTTGAGCTTAATTGCTGGGCTTCCTTAGCAGCCAATTCCATAGACACACTCAGCTCCATTGCTCTTTGTAGTGTCAGGTTGCTCTCTGTTAACAATCTTTTCTGTATGCCCTCGCATCGTAGTCTGCATACTAATCTGTCTCGAAGTGTATCATTGAGCACCTCACCAAATTCACAGTGTTCAGCTAATTTTTTTAGAACTGCCACAAACACTGCCACCGATTCCCCTTCTAGCTGATTTTGTCTGTGGAACCGGAATCGCTCTGCAATTACCAAGGGTTTTGGTGAGAAATGTGCTTTAAGAGTGTTCACTATTTCATCATAGGTTTTCTCTCCAGGTTTCTCTGGCTGCAGTAGGTTTCGCAGTAGTGTATATGTCTTTGGACCCATTACACTTAAAAACGTGGGTACCACTTTCTCTTCAGCGATAGCATTTGCTGCTACAAAGTACTCAAATCTTTCTGTGTAAGAACACCACTGCTCACTGCTTTCCTCAAAAGGACCCAAATTTCCATAAACTGATGCCATTTTAGCCGTTTTTGTTTTGTTTTTTTTAACAATCAATTCAGTCGCTTATCTGAATCGTTGTCTTTCCTCCCCGCTTATCAGCGAACACGTGAACTTGCAGCGGACTGTCAATCGCGTTGTTTAGCGATCTTGCCGTTCAGCGATCTTGCCGTTCAGCCCCTTCATTTCTGCATCTTTAAACACATACGGGGTAATGAGATCCTCGTCGCCACTTTGTTGCGTCTTTGGGGTTCATAAAACGGCTTTCAGTAAGGATGACACACAGGCGGACTTAGCGTGACTGCTTCTTTATTGTTTTACGAATCAGAGAGCGAACACACCGGAGTATATCCGGGAATACACATTACAAGTGCATTATGGGAAATGTAGTTAAATAACACTTCTATAACATACACAACAGAACTGACCCAGAGAGGGTGCGTGAGAGCGATTTCTTGCCTTTTTGGGTTGGTACCACCAGACGCCGATCATTCGCTGAGCGAAGGGATCTTGACGGCACATACGTCTGTATCAGCAAATGAAGGTAGGGGGGTGTTATACCTATGGTGGTTTTGTAGGTGATGAGGAGAGCTTTGAACTCGATGTGAGCGGCTATAGGGAGTCAGTGTAACCTGATGAAGTGAGGTGTTACGTGTGTTTTTAAGGTTCCTTGAAGATCACTCTTGTCGCCGCATTCTGAATCATCTGCAGAGGTTTGGTGGTGGAAGTCGGCAGTCTCGCGAGCAGAGCGTTGTAGTAATCCTGCTTATACAGGACTAGGGCCGGCACTAGCATTTGCACAGCATGCTCTGAGAGGAAAGGCCTTGTCTTCCTGATGTTGTAGAGAAGGTATCTCCAGGACAAAACGGTACTCACAACATGATCATTGAAAGTAAGTTCATCATCTATTACTACTCCCAGATTTCTGGCTGTCCTGGAGGGTTCTATGATGGACGGTCCTTGTTGGAGAAAAGTCCAACAGGATGAGAACAGATGTCTTAGAGGTTGCCCTTGCCAGTCTTAGCTCTTCAACTACCGAAAGCAGAGCAGTTTCTGTGGAGTGCCCACTCTTGAAGCCCGACTGGTTGCTGTCTAGGAGGTTTTTCTGCGTAAGGAAGGAGGAGAGTTGATCAAAGAAAACACGCTCAGGGTTTTTCCGGTTGAGGACGAAAGAGAATTCGCCTGTAGTTCTATAGGAGTGCAGTATTCAGGGTGAGGAGAAACTTTGAAGTAATATTCAATAATCAGATAAACTTCACAGATCATGTTGGCAGCTCTTCCAGATCCTGCAGATTCCTGCTCCACAACATTAGGAAGATTAGTCCTTTCCTCTCAAAGCATGCTTCACAAATCCTAGTCCAGGCTTTGGTCCGGTCCGGGCTGGACTACTGTAATTCTCTGCAGAGGTTTGGTTGTTCACATCGGGAGTCCAGCAAGCAGAGGATAGAGTGCTTCATCAAGCTACATTGGTTACGTTTTCTGCACTGGTTTCTTGATGGTGGAACAATCTATCCCTTACAACACGTTTGGTAGATTCAGTGTCTATCTTTAATAAATCCCTAAAAACTAATACTTTTCGCATATACCGAACCTACTAAAACCATTCCATACCTATTCATTTTTATTAAGTACAAATTTCCGCCTACAATTTTTATCATGCCTTGTGTAGCATGGTTAACTGATTGTGTTACTTTTTCAACTATTGTTATCTCAGCTATTTACTGCTTTATTGTCTTCCCGATTATTTGTAAGTCTCTTTGGATAAAAGCATCTGCTAAATGGCTAAATGTTAATATAAATATAAGGAAGAGACACTGTAAAGACTATTTGTGTGTAAAAAGTTTGTAAATATTTGTGTAACCACAATAAAGTCATCAAGTGTTCTAGTGATTTTAAATGCTATTTGATCTAATTTATACTCATTGAACGTTTTTTTAATCTTTCAGTCGGCTATGAGTCCCTGTTGTTTCATATATATGATATTTAATTTTCTTTAAAGTAATCATAGGCTGAAATATTTTGATATATTTTCATAACAAACTATGCACTTAAAATGTTTTTTACTCAGTTATGGAAAATTGAAGCAGTTTTGGTTTATATTGATCATACTATACGGTCTCCATGTAATTATTACACTGCCACTGGAACATCACTTGACACAGAGAGTTTTATTTACCACTAATATGACATTAGGAATCACTAGTAAGTTAATAATCAAAAGATGATATACAAGAAGCTTTTGGTAGTGAGCTACATTTGCTTAGCTTAATTTTTTTTCTTAGTTGATAGCTTTAGTGAAATTAAGCTTCATTTAATGGGGAGTAACATTTAGCTTAGCACACTACTGTTCCAAAGTATACGTGCCCATAACTGTTAATTAGTATCTGACCTGCTAATGTCCTTCTTTATCATCAGTACATGTTCAAGCACTGGACAAATCGTGAGCTGTTTTCCAGATGTTTACAGTAGCATAGCTGCTTTCAGTTTTGCTCCCTTATCATGAATGAATGTAAGTACAAGGCTGCTCTATCCATTCACTGTTTGCCCTTGATTTGTTAATAGTTATAGAGGGTTGGGAGTATAATGGCAGCAGTGTTTGGAGCCATAAGTCAGTGTTTACTTATGCTCACAAGCACATACCAGAGTATGTGTATTTATGTGTTAGTTCACGACATTGACATTGAATTTATTTATCTAACATGGAAAGCAGAATGTTATACTTTGATATCTAAGTAGAATGTAAAAATTCAAACAAACGTGTCAGATTTGTAGACTGGCAGGTAGGTCCAGCCCAGCCCTTGGCACAGACACAGCTAAATCCATTGACTTCATCTGTACAAGTCCCTCCATTGGCACAAGGCAAGGAAAGACATTCATTTATATCTAATAAAGAAGAGCGAGTCAAAGATTAAAACAGGTGTAGTATCAAATGGTTATTTTTAACAATTACAGTAATCAAAAACACTTAATTTGCCCATGATGGAAAGTAAAATTAGCTTTCTCTTTTAATTTATTTGTAATATATAAAAGTGTCGGCCAAATGAATAAATGTAAATGTAAATGTAATTTATTTTTGTTATTCAGTACATCCTGTCTGTCATGAAGGTAGAAGGAACATCAAAAACATTGACACCTTTGCAAACCGGTTGCTGACCACTCCATTTGAGCGAGTCTTTACATTGCAGTGTCTCTGAGCCCACAAGTACAAAGCCTGAATCACACAGAAAGTGAACCTCATGACCAGGAAATCGCACTTTCCCCAATATTCTGCCATTAATGGGACTTTCCAGGTTTGGGCAAGTATCTACAAAATATAAAAAAAAAAAACAGTAATAAAATGAGCAAACATGAAACTATTTTTGTTCTAAGTCCATGACACTTACAGTTCCTTGGTTTAGCAGATAGCAAAACAACACTATCATGCAAGAGATTGAGTTTCTTCCTCAATGTGTGAGCATTCTGATAGTATGAGGCTTCCTGTGCCGAAAGCAGTTTTTGAGCCTGCTGAATTGAGCTCTGTAGGTCATGTGTACTGGGACAGTCCTAAAGAAAAAGATGCATTATGATCTAAGCCGAATGCTTTTTGGTCTAGGTTGGTTGATTGCATACAATAGACAAAGAGATAATTTACAGTGTTTAGTTTCTGCATTAGGCATCATCGTAAATAAGCTATATACGTTATCATACTAATCAAACATGAGACACAAAGGGTACAAATTAGTTTCAAGTGGCAGTAACACTGACAACAGTAACCAAACTTTCAGACAAGCCTTGAGAAACATAGCTGTTTTAGTTCAGAATTTTAAAATATTAAAGTGGGCATAAGGATATAATACATATGAAATGCAAACCTAATTTGGATAGAAAATCGGTTGCAAAACTGATGAGAAAGTGTCCAACTTGCAATGAAGTCAAGTGTACTACTAAGTGTTGCTCAATTATGGCCATGAATGCAGGATTGTACAGCTAAGTTCAATGAGCAGTCTGTATGAAGAACTGAAAGAGTGTTGCATAAATGATGCACAGAAATCTAGGTAATTTAGTACATGCATTTTCCAGTTGAGTTTTTTGTCAGTTCATTGATACATGATACAGAAAACAAGTATCAAGTTAGTAGTGAGAAAATTTGACAGTAGAAAAAGGAATACATATTACTAGTGAAAAGTAAGATGGATTCAGAACGGGTACAGAAGACTCAAGCTCAAAGAAGTGAACCAGAGAGGTATGCAGAAATCAAGCAACATCAGGGAATTGCTGAGCTGGACTGGGATAAAGAAATTAATTCAGTCTGGCTAAGGAGAATTTTCGAGAATAACCTGGTGACTGGGGATACGTTACATTTATTCAGATCAATTCACTTTTATTGTCACATCACCACAGCACATGCGCCCTGGTGAGTGAAATTCTTGGGAGCGTGCTCCAGAAAAATTGCAGTACAGTTAACATATAACATGTAACATATAGTACAGACTTCAACATAAGACAGTGTGGAATATGCACATACATATAATCAGTACACACAGTGTACTATCAACGCAGTGCGTACGTACATACGTTAAACACTAAACACAGAGTGTGCACGTTCAGCATTATGTAAACAAGATGTGCATAGAAATATGCTAAGGTGCAGCAGAGTGAAAGTGATCTGAATACAGTAAGAATTTATTCATTTGATAGACCCTTTTTTATCAAAAGCGACATAGAAGTATTATGCAGTTCATGCCTAATTACAGAGGGTAAGGTGCCTTTCTCAAGGGACCTTCAGTCATTGTCTGCTGCCACTTGATTCAGATTCGCAAACCTTCTGCCTACAAGTCCAACTCTCTAACCATCAGACCACAAATGACACAAAAAAAGTTGTGTTGAGTGACACAAAGATTGGTAAATGTATGTCCTTGAAACAAATGAATTGATTCCAAATGTAAAGCCTACACCACAAACTGCCTTGAGGCTGGGTTGAAGGAGCAGAACACCGTTTGTTTTTAAGCAGGTTAGTTTTACTTTTATCTTCATGAATTCAGAAAAACATTGGATACATTTTTGATATATCAAAACATCCAATTTATTCTTGGAAAAGCAGATCGTTTTCTATATTTGTCATTGTCAATATATACTGTTTTTGTTTAATGATGCTGAGCTTCTAGCCAGATTAGCAAACTTATAAACCATATACACAAAACTTGAAAAATATGTATATAAAATGTTGTTTATATATTTAACTTACATATTTTCAATTACTCATTTTAGATGATTCATTGACAAGCTTTAAATAAGACATAAAAAGATCACTTACCTGAGCCAGCATAGTATCATCCTTAATGATGATTAATAAAAACAGTGCAGAGTATATTTTGTTCATCTTCATGCAGTTGGATTGGATTAATGTTCAATTTTATGTCTCGTGTAGTTTTTTCGTCATGCAATGCTCTTTGGCTGTTTTTCTAAAGCTCTGTATATTTCTGGCAAACCATTGAGACGCCCCCGGAATAAGACTCCTGCTACTTTGATGGGAAAAGATTTTTAAAGGCAAGCACTGTTTATTTCTGTCATGAACCACAAGTTTGTTTAACAGAAGGAATGAAATCTAAAATTGTGTGGCTTACTTGTGTCAGAAAAAAAAAAACATCGCATTGCAAAAACGGTTGTTCTCTGTAAGCATTAAGGTTCCTTAAAGTAATTTGAAACAATATACTGCTTGCACATTTGTTGCTCTGCAAAAAGTAATCATGGGCTTTGCATGTTGCCAAAAGCAGGCAAAATGGGTTTACACATTTAAGATTCTGCAGACAAACCCACATGTTACAAACTATTTTGAAGTAAAAATTGCTTTTAATAGTAAAACATGCATGTTACAAAAACCTAGTTAACACAATCAATAAAGGCCATGATTTATTTCCATCCAAAAAAATTTAATCAATTAAAACTCATTCTAGTAATTACAAACACCATAACTTAACCCTTTATGAAATTCAAACAAATCGTCAAATTGCTTTGAGGATGTCCATTTCTTCCTTGTCTTTCATTGAAAAAGAGAGGTCTGTCCTTGCTCATTCCATCAGAAAACCAGTCAACTCCAACCAGCCAGAAAGATACTCACAATAATTGCAGTTACTAAGAGTATGTGGCTATACTTGAGAGAATCACTTGAGTTACAGTAGTTAAAGTCACAGCATGAGTACTTGAAGGTGACATTGTTCCCACGGATGACATAACTTTTGAGTCTGTTGCAATCACTATTGACTATGCAACCCTTGATGAACAGAATGGAGGTCCGTCCAAACCGGCCATCAGCAGAGTAACACAGTTCCTGTGGTCCACATTCTGATATGACATGCTTGCAGGTCTTGTTGAAAGGCGTTGGAGAACAAAAATAACAATGAAGATTTTCACAATACAGTCCAGAAGTGCAACACAGAAACAGAAAGCAAACACATAGACTCTGGTTAAAATCTAATTTCAGCACCATAGCGATCAACTTTCTTATCACACACAGCTTACACAGCAGTTTTCCTTTAATGACCCAGATGAACTCCTCTGATTTAAATATAGTCCACACTCAAAAACCAGCTGTAAGGTATTGCCTTGATTACTTTAATCAAAATTGACACTTAAACTAATTGTAATTGACAATAGGTTCCTAATAATAAAATAATAGAATAAAAATATAATAGGTTATAATAAAGAGATGGATAACCACTATGTTTAAAGCACTGTCTTGATCATTTACATTTGTAATTAAAGCAGTTAGACACTAAAATGTGGGTTGTTGGTTTCACTTTATTTGACTTGAACAGAATTTCTATGTTCAACACCATGAGGAAATTGACTTATTCCAACAACACTTAACACATAAACGATCAACCTTTTGTAATTGATAACTACATAGTACATTATAAATTCTTCTAGACACCGACAAAATGTTTTATAGTAACTATAGCTTACATACATTGCTTTATGTAAAAAACTGTAATTATTAAAAAACAACACTGTAATTATTGCTGTATTTTTGCAGCAGGTTTACCCTTTACTTAATGTACATTTAATGTGATATCTAAATAGTATGTTATTTTTGTTTTCAATTTGAATCTTTACTTTAATCGAAATAAGAACACTTTAACTTTAGAGATTCAAAACTTTTGAGACCTCACATGACCCTTCTCTCGGCGTGGTAAAAACCACTTTCATAAACTTTACAATTAGGTTGCATTGGCATGAATCGATCGTCTCAGGCCAGTAATACCATGACTTGGATTGTGTCACTTAGTTGAAGTGGATCATGGTGACAGTGAAATCAAAAAAATGCTTAGCACTTTTTAAAACCTTTTATTATTACAAAGCTTATTAGTTGCCAGACTTAGAAACAAGCTTGTAACAAAATGTATTAGTAATCAATAAGAGACATTATGCAACATTGTCAATTTTATAGGCCTTCTGAAAGCTTCTTAACATAAACACACTTTATATATTACTCTCTGGACAGTTGTTCAAAGGATTGGTGTCACTGATGTTTTCAGCAGGATGAACAGTAATCCCAATCAATTGTTTAAGATGGTTACCAACTGCAGGGTGACTATTGCAGAGGTTACCACAGCAACATGTGTAGGTTACATTGTAGCTCACACCCATATACATTAGTGTTTGTTGCAAGCCACACAACTCCTGTGCTACACAGCCCTGTCCAGAGAGCATGTGGACCTTTCCATAACGTCCTCTGCTGGAGGAACAGCGTTCGTGAGGTCTGCAAGTGGTCGAGATGTTTGAACAGGTCTTTTCTCTGACCTGCAAGGGGCAGTAATTACACACCAACCCATCACTGGATAAAAGAGCAGCAAGCAGCAGGATCACACTAGCAAGAGGAAATTCAAAGAGTTTCAAATTCATGAATAATCATATTTGAAAAGTGTATTCTCCAAAACAAACAACACAAGATTCCTGATCTATTCCTTTTGAACAGGAGATTGAAAAGGTTATTTTCGCAATAGATTCATCGGAATCCAATGAACAGAAGAATAATGACAATTATATTTTCGTGATGTGCTGATATTTACAAAGGAAAAATACTTTTGATTTTATGTATTGATTGCACTTTGGTAAAATGGTTCAGTACAAAAAAAGGTAATGGCATTACTAACCTGCCAATCGCTGCACCAATTACAGACATTTTACATCCACAATGGGTAAAAGAATCCAGTCCCATCAATTAAAGGTAATTAGATAAATAGCAGAGTTAATTGGTTCCTAATTAGTTTAAAGAATCGTTTGGAAATCAGGTGACTTAAATTGACTTGTGTAGCACAGCTGAGAAATGTTCATCTAATACAGTTTATATATACATCATTGAAAAGTGTATTCATGTAAAAGTCTTTTCATCTTTCTGATGAAGGAAATTCGATACAAAACAAAAGCTGCTGATTGTCATTGTTTTTACATCTCGCTTATGACATTGTGCTCTTTGAATTATACGAGGGCATATTTTTAGGGATTCTTTTGATGTGTTCATCAAATAATAAAAAGCCAAACAAGTTTTTTCATATTGTTAGAAAAAATGTCTTTAGTAGTGTTGTAAACTGTGTGTTTCTTCATAAACTTAAACCCAAAAGATACGCGGAGATTGATGTGCTGTTAGTGGAGAGTAAGCCCTTTCTGTAAGACACGGGGGGTGACTGGAGACCCCTTGAAGTCACTTCTCTCTGTCTCCTAAGGAGGTAAAGATGAACACCTGGAGCTGCTGGAGCTCTGTAGAATCAATACAATTCTGAGCTTTGCTGATGTTTTCAGCTGTGAGGGCTGATGAACTTCTTGCCGAGGTTACAGTCGTGGGCCGTGACATGACGTGATCAGGAGAGATAGTGTGTAGTCGTGTTTCCCTAACTAGTTGTCTTACTGAACACTGTACACCAGGTCCGGTAGCGGGTAAGAAGGCCAGCAGTCCAGTTTCCGCTTTAACTTATTTTGACTTGTGTGCATATAAAGAACTTTATGCGCAGGAGAGTTCTGATTAAATGTGTGCGCGCGCGTGTGTGTCTGTCTGTCTGTCTCCATGTGCTTACGTGCGTGCGTGAGCGTGTCTATGTGTGTGTCTCTGTGTGTGTCTCTGTGTGCTTGCGTGTGTCTCTGTGTGTGTCTCTGTGTGTGTCTCTGTGTGCTTGCGTGTGTCTCTGTGTGTGTCTCTGTGTGTGTCTCTGTGTGCTTGCGTGTGTCTCTGTGTGTGTCTCTGTGTGTGTCTCTGTGTGCTTGCGTGTGTCTCTGTGTGTGTCTCTGTGTGCTTGCGTGTGTCTCTGTGTGTGTCTCTGTGTGCTTGCGTGTGTCTCTGTGTGTGTCTCTGTGTGCTTGCGTGTGTCTCTGTGTGCTTGCGTGTGTCTCTGTGTGTGTCTCTGTGTGCTTGCGTGTGTCTCTGCGTGCTTGCGTGTGTCTCTGTGTGTGCGCGCCTGTGTGTGTTTCTGTGTGCGTGCGTGCGTGCGCATGCGTCTCTGCGTGCGTGTGTCTGCGTGCGTGCACGTGTTTCTCTGTGTGTGTTCATGCGTGTCTCTGTGTACTCTCGCGCGTGTGGGTGGTTAGGGTTATTATCATTCATGTGTCATTTTTCATTGTTTTATATTGATAGCAATAAATAGTTCGCCAGAATGGTCTGTATGTATGTATGTATATATTGAGTGATCTCCTCTTGTTGTGGATTGACGTGTGTGATTTAACTGAAAACCTTTTGGATTGCTGTACTTTTGGTGTTTGCTGTGTAATGACATTTTGTATATTTGGTGGACATATGAACTAATTTTAGTTGAAGTCCTCTGCTGAATATGTTTTCGTTCATTCGTTAAATATTTGCCTTAGGTGACTTGTGATTAACATTGTTTAATAAAGGATTTATCAACCATCCTTACCTGCCTTTAAAACCCTTTAAAAGGTGCTTTGCTGGACCATAAAATCGTATGATCCGTTTTGTATAAGTGGTTCCAAAAAGATCCATCTGAAGATTATAGAAAAGGTACGAAAGAGATTTATCTGAAATAGATTTTGTGTAACCAAAAATGTTCTTTCTTTGATATTAGTGCAAAGGACCTTGGTTTTTAAGAGTGAATCCCAAAGTACAGATAGAGATTGAAAATGAACATATTCTCATTAAAGTGAGTTATGGAAGACATTCTTTTAAAACGCTTCCATGTTAACCTATACAATTTTCGAATGGTTTGTTTAATTCCATGTAATTTTAAAAAACATTCAATGCAGAAGAGATAGTATATTACTACATTTATTAGTATTCTGTACAGTAAGAATTGGTTTCTTACATTTTCAATGTCTCACAACACGAGCCTAACTTGTTAACATAACCATTTAAAATACTATCATTTCAGCAAACATTCTACACTTTGTAGAGTTGTTTTTTAGGTTACTTTTAATGTTGTCTTTTGACTTGCAGGGGGAAATATATATGTATTCCAGTTCCTTGACATTTTTATGTTGTGTTTGAAATCCGTGGCTCTTGTTGTCTCTCTTGTAAGTGTTTTTGTTTGGAATACACAGAGACTCCTGGGCAAAAATATTTAACTCTTTCCTTTACTAACACAGGTTCTTTCCATTCTTATGTGAAAATGCTTTTATCATCATCACTGAAATTTCTAAATATTGGCTTTTTAACTGTTGTGCAACAGGTGATGCTGTTTCACAGTCTCAAACTGACCACATCTCTCAATCTAGAAATGGTAAACAATAATACGTTCATATTTCATAAATCGTTCTGAATCTTAAATTGTAGAATGTAAAATCTCAGCTGTTGATTTTGAAAGAAATCTTCCTGTATTTTAGAGAAGACGAGAAAAAGAACCAAAATATGAGATCTTAAACTTGTCGCTCTGTGGCTGATTCACGTGTGATAAATGCAGAAAAATAGTTTGGCTGACAGAGAAGACTTCTGATTTAGAGACACGCATCCAAACTTTAATTAAGGATAGTCAGAGTGTTCAAGATACAGCGTTGTATGCGTCTAGCTTTGTGTTTACACATTGTTCGGTTCTGGTAACAGAGCCCGTCCAGCAGGGCAACTGGGTGACTGTGAGACGGCATTGTCGTGGGTCAAAACGCTGCTATTCTGTTCCAATAAATACATTACACAGGTTCTCCCCACTCAGTGATACACCCACTGAGAAACCTGATGAAAGTGTTGATGAAAATTCTATTGTACGGAATGTGAATATAGAGACACCAGCCACCATAGTCAAATGTTTACCAGGAGCCAGAGCGCCTGGTATCTTATCAAATTTAAAAGTGCTGGTTAATGATAAACGTAAATACAGTAAGATTATTATTCATGCTGGCACTAATGATGTTCGACTGCGCCAGTCGGAGATCACTAAAATTAACTTTAAAGAGGTGTTTGAACTTAAGAGCATGATGTCAGACACTGTAATATGTTCTGGTCCTCTCCCTGCTTACCGTGGTGATGAGATTCATAGCAGATTATCATCACTCAATGGCTGGATGTCTAAGTGGTGCCAACAGAATAATATAGGTTATATAGACAACTGAACAAATTTTTGGGGCAGACCTGACTTGTCGAAACGAGATGGTCTCCATCCCTCCTGGGATGGAGCCGCACTTTTGTCTTGAAATATGAAACATAGTCTTAAGAGTTTATCCTTGACTAACTGGAGCCCTGGTCAGGCAACAGACAACAAAATGGCTAAACCCACTGTTTGCAAGCTGTCTCACATCACAGTTGTCAGTTAATTCTCAGCACATAGAATTTCTTTCTCCTAGATATCACTCCATCAAGACTGTGTCTGTTCCCCTAACTAGAAAATACAAAACAATTTACAAATGCGTTTAAAAGTAAAAAATAAAAACCTAATTGAGGTTCATCAAATAAAAAACAGCTACACTTCTGATAAACAAATGATAAAGCTTGGCTTAGTGAATATCAGATCCCTTTCTAAGAAATTACTTTTTGTAAGTAATACGATCACTGATCATAATTTAGATGTGCTTTGTTTGATAGAGACCTGGTTAAAACATCATGATTACATTTTTTTAAATGAGTCGACCCCACAAGATTACTGTTATAAACTTGAGCCGTGGCCAAAAGGTAAAGGGGGAGGGATTGCTTCAATATATACCTTTTTTTACATTTCTCAGGGGGCAAGTTTCAAGTATTACCTGTTCGAAGTAACAGTGCCTCATATAACACTACCCAGAGAAAAAAATGCAAATTATGAATTCCCTTTAATTTTTGTTCTGGCTACTGTATTCACATTTACATTTATATTTAGGCATTTAGCAGACGCTTTTATCCAAATTTATCCATATTCAGGCCAGCAGTGCATCATACAGACTTTATAAAAGAGTTAGGGTTAGGGTTGTGGCTGCAGATAAAATAAACTTTAATAGTTGGTGATTTTAATATCCATGTTGATAATAAAAATTATGCTTTTGGATCACCCTTAACAAATATTCTGAACTCTATCGTGGTTAGACAGCACGTTTCAGGACCAACCCATTGCCAGAATCATACTCTAGATTTAATATTGTCACATGGAATTGATCTTGATGATTTTGAAGTTATGCAGCAAAGTGATGATATCTCAGATCACTATTTAATTTTGTGCAAACTTAATATTGTCAGAACTGTGGGAGTTAACATCTGGAAACATGGTGTCAGCTTCCACTGTTATGCTGATGATGCTCCCCTCTATATTCCCTCACTGCCCGATGAAACACACCAATTCGGAAAATTAAAGGAATCCATAGGCGATATAAAAAACTTATTCGGCTGCTAAACTCTGAAAAAACAGAGGTGTTAATTATAGGACCTAAAAACTCTACGCAACAACCTAGAAAAATGTCTACGGTTTGATGGCTGCTCTGTAAACTCTTCGCCATCAGTTAGTAACTTGGGTGTGCTACTTGATAGAAATCTCTCCAGAAACACATCTAGTGTTTTTCTAAAACCTCATGTTTCAACTCAAAAACATATCTAAATTATGGCCTATGCTCTCAATGTCAAATGCAGGAATGATAATCCATGCATTTATGACCTCAAGGTTGGATTATTGTAATATTTTACTGGGTGGTGGTTCTGCTCGCTTAGTAAACAATTTTCAGTTAGTCAAAAATGCTGCAGCAAGAGTTTATACAAGAACCAGAAAGTATGACCATAGTACTCCGGTCCTGTCAACACTGCACTGGCTCCCTATCAAGTATCGTGGGTGTGTGTGTGTGTGGTGGGTCGGTGGGTGTGTGTGTGGGGGGTGGGTGGGTGGGTGGGTGGGTGGGTGTGTGTGTATGGGTGGGGTGGGTGGGTGTGTGTGTGTGTGTGTGTGTGTGTGTGTGTGTGTGTGTGTGTGTGTGTGTGTGTGTGTGTGTGTGTGTGTGTGTGTGTGTGTGTGTGTGTGTGTGTGTGTGTGTGTGTGTGTGTGTGTGTGTGTGTGTGTGTGTGTGTGTGTGTGTGTGTGTGTGTGTGTGTGTGTGTGTGTGTGTGTGTGTGTGTGTGTGTGTGTGTGTGTGTGTGTGTGTGTGTGTGTGTGTGTGTGTGTGTGTGTGTGTGTGTGTGTGTGTGTGTGTGTGTGTGTGTGTGTGTGTGTGTGTGTGTGTGTGTGTGTGTGTGTGTGTGTGTGTGTGTGTGTGTGTGTGTGTGTGTGTGTGTGTGTGTGTGTGTGTGTGTGTGTGTGTGTGTGTGTGTGTGTGTGTGTGTGTGTGTGTGTGTGTGTGTGTGTGTGTGTGTGTGTGTGTGTGTGTGTGTGTGTGTGTGTGTGTGTGTGTGTGTGTGTGTGTGTGTGTGTGTGTGTGTGTGTGTGTGTGTGTGTGTGTGTGTGTGTGTGTGTGTGTGTGTGTGTGTGTGTGTGTGTGTGTGTGTGTGTGTGTGTGTGTGTGTGTGTGTGTGTGTGTGTGTGTGTGTGTGTGTGTGTGTGTGTGTGTGTGTGTGTGTTATAATTTGTTAATGTCCTTATAGGATGACATCACAAATGTGAGCCCTGCAGCAAAGAAGAGCATGCGGTCATGGCCACTACTGCTCCTTTATTTAAGTTGTTTTGGAGGCACTTTCGGTATTGGTTCCTTGAACATCACTCTTGCCGCTGCATTCTGTATCATCTGCATGGGTTTATTTGTGCACATCGGGAGTCCAGCAAGCAGCGCATTGCAGTAGTCCAGCCTGGACAGGACCAGAGCCTGAACCAGGATTTGTGTGGCATGTTCTGAGAGAAAAGGTCTGATCTTCCTGATGTTGTAGAGGATGAATCTGCTGGATCTGGCAGCGGCGGCAACATGATTCGTGAAGTTGAGCTGATCATCGATGATTACTCCCAAGTTTCTCGCATACCTGCTCTTTAGGAGCGCAAAAAGACCATGCCCCCTTTTTTGACTTTTTCTGTGGGTGGGGGAAACTGCGGATATGACGTTGCCAATACAGGAACTATAGAGGGGTAGTCCGCTTGACATTGAACTTTGAGCTTTATACTTTTACAGATGTTATTAATACTGTAATTAGTGTATTTATGTTTTTGTTAAAGTTTGAAATGTGGACTTGCGTTGAACGGGTTCTTAAATGTTTACATGGATTGTATGAAGAACAGTGGACACTTGGACTCTTGTGGACTGTTAAATTAAATGGTTTTAATGGGCTCCATGTGTTTGTTATGATTTGTTTTTTGTCTTCCCCTGTTTCTGTTATCTTTTTATTTTGTCCTGCCTCTTGTCATGTTGTTTTTAGTTCTCTGTAGTTCTTTTGTTTCATTGGTCCACACAGAGTAGGTGAACACAAAAACACTTTGAACACAGCTATGCTGCTGCATCCAGGGAGCAGTCAGGGGGAACAGTGCCTTAGGTAAAGGTAAGGGACTCACCTCAGTCGTGGTATGCCTGCTGGTAGTAAGTATTGACCAGAAACCTTGGGATCATAAGTCCAACACTCGAACCACCAAGGCCATGACTGCCCCTTAGTTTACCGAAAGGGAACTCTGGGTACAGAGAGGGTTATTGCTTAATACAGGAACTGTGTCTTTGACTTTACAACTGTGAAATAAAAACAATGTAACTATTAAAGGTTGTTTATAAATACTTTGATATTTGCATAAAGAACCAAAATAAAATGTGATCTTGTCTACATTTTTTGTTTATTTATGTGTCAAAGCCCAGTCCTCCTCCTAGATCTGCCCCACATAAATAAATCATTTGCTCAATGTCATTTTCTTAGAATTATAATGTAGCAGAAACTTTTTTTAAACAACACAATCGGATCTAATGAGAATTTGTACAACACATATCGTTAAATCATAAAAAGGTTAGAGTTAGGGGTTAGGGTTAGGGTTAGAGGTTAGGGGTTAGGGTTAGGGTTAGGGTTTAGGGTTAGGTTAGGGTGAGGGTTAGGGTTAGGAAGAGGAAGAGGCTAGGGTTAGGGTTAGGGTTAGGTTAGGGTTAGGGTTAGGGTTAGGGTTAGGTTAGGGTTAGGGTTAGGTTAGGGTTAGGGTAGGGTTAGGGTTAGGGTTGGGTTAGGGTTAGGGTTAGGGTTAGGTTAGGGTTAGGGTTAGGGTTAGGGTTAGGGTTAGGGTTAGGTTAGGGTGAGGGTTAGGGTTAGGAAGAGGAAGAGGCTAGGGTTAGGGTTAGGGTTAGGGTTAGCGTTAGGGTAAGGGTTAGGGTTAGGGTTAGGGTTAGGTTAGGGTTAGGGTTAGGGTTAGGTTAGGGTTAGGTTAGGTTAGGTTAGGGTTAGGTTAGGGTTAGGGTTAGGGTTAGGGTTAGGTTAGGGTTAGGGTTAGGGTTAGGGTTAGGGTTAGGGTCAGGGTCAGGGTCAGGGTCAGGGTCAGGGTAGGGTTAGGGTTAGGGTTAGGGTTAGGGTTAGGTTAGGTTAGGGTTAGGGTTAGGGTTAGGGTTAGGGTTAGGGTTAGGGGTTAGGGTTAGGGTTAGGGTTAGGGTTAGGGTTAGGGTTAGGGTTAGGGTTAGGTTAGGGTTAGGGTTAGGGTTAGGGTTAGGTTAGGGTTAGGGTTAGGGTTAGGGTTAGGGTTAGGGTTAGGTTAGGGTTAGGGTTAGGGTTAGGGTTAGGGTTAGGTTAGGGTTAGGGTTAGGGTTAGGGTTAGGGTTAGGGTTAGGGGTTAGGGTTAGGGTTAGGGTTAGGGTTAGGGTTAGGGTTAGGGTTAGGTTAGGGTTAGGGTTAGGGTTAGGGTTAGGGTTAGGGTTAGGGTTAGGGTTAGGTTAGGGTTAGGGTTAGGGTTAGGGTTAGGGTTAGGGTTAGGGATTAGGGTTAGGGTTAGGGTTAGGGTTAGGGTTAGGGTTAGGGTTAGGGTTAGGGTTAGGGTTAGGGTTAGGGTTAGGGTTAGGGTTAGGGTTAGGGTTAGGGTTAGGGTTAGGGTTAGGGTTAGGGTTAGGGTTAGGGTTAGGGTTAGGGTTAGGGTTAGGGTTAGGGTTAGGGTTAGGGTTAGGGTTAGGGTTAGGGTTAGGGTTAGGGTTAGGGTTAGGGTTAGGTTAGGGTTAGGGTTAGGGTTAGGGTTAGGGTTAGGGTTAGGGTTAGGGTTAGGGTTAGGGTTAGGGTTAGGGTTAGGGTTAGGGTTAGGGTTAGGGTTAGGGTTAGGGTTAGGGTTAGGGTTAGGGTTAGGGTTAGGGTTAGGGTTAGGGTTAGGGTTAGGGTTAGGGTTAGGGTTAGGGTTAGGGTTAGGGTTAGGGTTAGGGTTAGGGTTAGGGTTAGGGTTAGGGTTAGGGTTAGGGTTAGGGTTAGGGTTAGGGTTAGGGTTAGGGTTAGGGTTAGGGTTAGGGTTAGGGTTAGGGTTAGGGTTAGGGTTAGGGTTAGGGTTAGGGTTAGGGTTAGGGTTAGGGTTAGGGTTAGGGTTAGGGTTAGGGTTAGGGTTAGGGTTAGGGTTAGGGTTAGGGTTAGGGTTAGGGTTAGGGTTAGGGTTAGGGTTAGGGTTAGGGTTAGGGTTAGGGTTAGGGTTAGGGTTAGGGTTAGGGTTAGGGTTAGGGTTAGGGTTAGGGTTAGGGTTAGGGTTAGGGTTAGGGTTAGGGTTAGGGTTAGGGTTAGGGTTAGGGTTAGGGTTAGGGTTAGGGTTAGGGTTAGGGTTAGGGTTAGGGTTAGGGTTAGGGTTAGGGTTAGGGTTAGGGTTAGGGTTAGGGTTAGGGTTAGGGTTAGGGTTAGGGTTAGGGTTAGGGTTAGGGTTAGGGTTAGGGTTAGGGTTAGGGTTAGGGTTAGGGTTAGGGTTAGGGTTAGGGTTAGGGTTAGGGTTAGGGTTAGGGTTAGGGTTAGGGTTAGGGTTAGGGTTAGGGTTAGGGTTAGGGTTAGGGTTAGGGTTAGGGTTAGGGTTAGGGTTAGGGTTAGGGTTAGGGTTAGGGTTAGGGTTAGGGTTAGGGTTAGGGTTAGGGTTAGGGTTAGGGTTAGGGTTAGGGTTAGGGTTAGGGTTAGGGTTAGGGTTAGGGTTAGGGTTAGGGTTAGGGTTAGGGTTAGGGTTAGGGTTAGGGTTAGGGTTAGGGTTAGGGTTAGGGTTAGGGTTAGGGTTAGGGTTAGGGTTAGGGTTAGGGTTAGGGTTAGGGTTAGGGTTAGGGTTAGGGTTAGGGTTAGGGTTAGGGTTAGGGTTAGGGTTAGGGTTAGGGTTAGGGTTAGGGTTAGGGTTAGGGTTAGGGTTAGGGTTAGGGTTAGGGTTAGGGTTAGGGTTAGGGTTAGGGTTAGGGTTAGGGTTAGGGTTAGGGTTAGGGTTAGGGTTAGGGTTAGGGTTAGGGTTAGGGTTAGGGTTAGGGTTAGGGTTAGGGTTAGGGTTAGGGTTAGGGTTAGGGTTAGGGTTAGGGTTAGGGTTAGGGTTAGGGTTAGGGTTAGGGTTAGGGTTAGGGTTAGGGTTAGGGTTAGGGTTAGGGTTAGGGTTAGGGTTAGGGTTAGGGTTAGGGTTAGGGTTAGGGTTAGGGTTAGGGTTAGGGTTAGGGTTAGGGTTAGGGTTAGGGTTAGGGTTAGGGTTAGGGTTAGGGTTAGGGTTAGGGTTAGGGTTAGGGTTAGGGTTAGGGTTAGGGTTAGGGTTAGGGTTAGGGTTAGGGTTAGGGTTAGGGTTAGGGTTAGGGTTAGGGTTAGGGTTAGGGTTAGGGTTAGGGTTAGGGTTAGGGTTAGGGTTAGGGTTAGGGTTAGGGTTAGGGTTAGGGTTAGGGTTAGGGTTAGGGTTAGGGTTAGGGTTAGGGTTAGGGTTAGGGTTAGGGTTAGGGTTAGGGTTAGGGTTAGGGTTAGGGTTAGGGTTAGGGTTAGGGTTAGGGTTAGGGTTAGGGTTAGGGTTAGGGTTAGGGTTAGGGTTAGGGTTAGGGTTAGGGTTAGGGTTAGGGTTAGGGTTAGGGTTAGGGTTAGGGTTAGGGTTAGGGTTAGGGTTAGGGTTAGGGTTAGGGTTAGGGTTAGGGTTAGGGTTAGGGTTAGGGTTAGGGTTAGGGTTAGGGTTAGGGTTAGGGTTAGGGTTAGGGTTAGGGTTAGGGTTAGGGTTAGGGTTAGGGTTAGGGTTAGGGTTAGGGTTAGGGTTAGGGTTAGGGTTAGGGTTAGGGTTAGGGTTAGGGTTAGGGTTAGGGTTAGGGTTAGGGTTAGGGTTAGGGTTAGGGTTAGGGTTAGGGTTAGGGTTAGGGTTAGGGTTAGGGTTAGGGTTAGGGTTAGGGTTAGGGTTAGGGTTAGGGTTAGGGTTAGGGTTAGGGTTAGGGTTAGGGTTAGGGTTAGGGTTAGGGTTAGGGTTAGGGTTAGGGTTAGGGTTAGGGTTAGGGTTAGGGTTAGGGTTAGGGTTAGGGTTAGGGTTAGGGTTAGGGTTAGGGTTAGGGTTAGGGTTAGGGTTAGGGTTAGGGTTAGGGTTAGGGTTAGGGTTAGGGTTAGGGTTAGGGTTAGGGTTAGGGTTAGGGTTAGGGTTAGGGTTAGGGTTAGGGTTAGGGTTAGGGTTAGGGTTAGGGTTAGGGTTAGGGTTAGGGTTAGGGTTAGGGTTAGGGTTAGGGTTAGGGTTAGGGTTAGGGTTAGGGTTAGGGTTAGGGTTAGGGTTAGGGTTAGGGTTAGGGTTAGGGTTAGGGTTAGGGTTAGGGTTAGGGTTAGGGTTAGGGTTAGGGTTAGGGTTAGGGTTAGGGTTAGGGTTAGGGTTAGGGTTAGGGTTAGGGTTAGGGTTAGGGTTAGGGTTAGGGTTAGGGTTAGGGTTAGGGTTAGGGTTAGGGTTAGGGTTAGGGTTAGGGTTAGGGTTAGGGTTAGGGTTAGGGTTAGGGTTAGGGTTAGGGTTAGGGTTAGGGTTAGGGTTAGGGTTAGGGTTAGGGTTAGGGTTAGGGTTAGGGTTAGGGTTAGGGTTAGGGTTAGGGTTAGGGTTAGGGTTAGGGTTAGGGTTAGGGTTAGGGTTAGGGTTAGGGTTAGGGTTAGGGTTAGGGTTAGGGTTAGGGTTAGGGTTAGGGTTAGGGTTAGGGTTAGGGTTAGGGTTAGGGTTAGGGTTAGGGTTAGGGTTAGGGTTAGGGTTAGGGTTAGGGTTAGGGTTAGGGTTAGGGTTAGGGTTAGGGTTAGGGTTAGGGTTAGGGTTAGGGTTAGGGTTAGGGTTAGGGTTAGGGTTAGGGTTAGGGTTAGGGTTAGGGTTAGGGTTAGGGTTAGGGTTAGGGTTAGGGTTAGGGTTAGGGTTAGGGTTAGGGTTAGGGTTAGGGTTAGGGTTAGGGTTAGGGTTAGGGTTAGGGTTAGGGTTAGGGTTAGGGTTAGGGTTAGGGTTAGGGTTAGGGTTAGGGTTAGGGTTAGGGTTAGGGTTAGGGTTAGGGTTAGGGTTAGGGTTAGGGTTAGGGTTAGGGTTAGGGTTAGGGTTAGGGTTAGGGTTAGGGTTAGGGTTAGGGTTAGGGTTAGGGTTAGGGTTAGGGTTAGGGTTAGGGTTAGGGTTAGGGTTAGGGTTAGGGTTAGGGTTAGGGTTAGGGTTAGGGTTAGGGTTAGGGTTAGGGTTAGGGTTAGGGTTAGGGTTAGGGTTAGGGTTAGGGTTAGGGTTAGGGTTAGGGTTAGGGTTAGGGTTAGGGTTAGGGTTAGGGTTAGGGTTAGGGTTAGGGTTAGGGTTAGGGTTAGGGTTAGGGTTAGGGTTAGGGTTAGGGTTAGGGTTAGGGTTAGGGTTAGGGTTAGGGTTAGGGTTAGGGTTAGGGTTAGGGTTAGGGTTAGGGTTAGGGTTAGGGTTAGGGTTAGGGTTAGGGTTAGGGTTAGGGTTAGGGTTAGGGTTAGGGTTAGGGTTAGGGTTAGGGTTAGGGTTAGGGTTAGGGTTAGGGTTAGGGTTAGGGTTAGGGTTAGGGTTAGGGTTAGGGTTAGGGTTAGGGTTAGGGTTAGGGTTAGGGTTAGGGTTAGGGTTAGGGTTAGGGTTAGGGTTAGGGTTAGGGTTAGGGTTAGGGTTAGGGTTAGGGTTAGGGTTAGGGTTAGGGTTAGGGTTAGGGTTAGGGTTAGGGTTAGGGTTAGGGTTAGGGTTAGGGTTAGGGTTAGGGTTAGGGTTAGGGTTAGGGTTAGGGTTAGGGTTAGGGTTAGGGTTAGGGTTAGGGTTAGGGTTAGGGTTAGGGTTAGGGTTAGGGTTAGGGTTAGGGTTAGGGTTAGGGTTAGGGTTAGGGTTAGGGTTAGGGTTAGGGTTAGGGTTAGGGTTAGGGTTAGGGTTAGGGTTAGGGTTAGGGTTAGGGTTAGGGTTAGGGTTAGGGTTAGGGTTAGGGTTAGGGTTAGGGTTAGGGTTAGGGTTAGGGTTAGGGTTAGGGTTAGGGTTAGGGTTAGGGTTAGGGTTAGGGTTAGGGTTAGGGTTAGGGTTAGGGTTAGGGTTAGGGTTAGGGTTAGGGTTAGGGTTAGGGTTAGGGTTAGGGTTAGGGTTAGGGTTAGGGTTAGGGTTAGGGTTAGGGTTAGGGTTAGGGTTAGGGTTAGGGTTAGGGTTAGGGTTAGGGTTAGGGTTAGGGTTAGGGTTAGGGTTAGGGTTAGGGTTAGGGTTAGGGTTAGGGTTAGGGTTAGGGTTAGGGTTAGGGTTAGGGTTAGGGTTAGGGTTAGGGTTAGGGTTAGGGTTAGGGTTAGGGTTAGGGTTAGGGTTAGGGTTAGGGTTAGGGTTAGGGTTAGGGTTAGGGTTAGGGTTAGGGTTAGGGTTAGGGTTAGGGTTAGGGTTAGGGTTAGGGTTAGGGTTAGGGTTAGGGTTAGGGTTAGGGTTAGGGTTAGGGTTAGGGTTAGGGTTAGGGTTAGGGTTAGGGTTAGGGTTAGGGTTAGGGTTAGGGTTAGGGTTAGGGTTAGGGTTAGGGTTAGGGTTAGGGTTAGGGTTAGGGTTAGGGTTAGGGTTAGGGTTAGGGTTAGGGTTAGGGTTAGGGTTAGGGTTAGGGTTAGGGTTAGGGTTAGGGTTAGGGTTAGGGTTAGGGTTAGGGTTAGGGTTAGGGTTAGGGTTAGGGTTAGGGTTAGGGTTAGGGTTAGGGTTAGGGTTAGGGTTAGGGTTAGGGTTAGGGTTAGGGTTAGGGTTAGGGTTAGGGTTAGGGTTAGGGTTAGGGTTAGGGTTAGGGTTAGGGTTAGGGTTAGGGTTAGGGTTAGGGTTAGGGTTAGGGTTAGGGTTAGGGTTAGGGTTAGGGTTAGGGTTAGGGTTAGGGTTAGGGTTAGGGTTAGGGTTAGGGTTAGGGTTAGGGTTAGGGTTAGGGTTAGGGTTAGGGTTAGGGTTAGGGTTAGGGTTAGGGTTAGGGTTAGGGTTAGGGTTAGGGTTAGGGTTAGGGTTAGGGTTAGGGTTAGGGTTAGGGTTAGGGTTAGGGTTAGGGTTAGGGTTAGGGTTAGGGTTAGGGTTAGGGTTAGGGTTAGGGTTAGGGTTAGGGTTAGGGTTAGGGTTAGGGTTAGGGTTAGGGTTAGGGTTAGGGTTAGGGTTAGGGTTAGGGTTAGGGTTAGGGTTAGGGTTAGGGTTAGGGTTAGGGTTAGGGTTAGGGTTAGGGTTAGGGTTAGGGTTAGGGTTAGGGTTAGGGTTAGGGTTAGGGTTAGGGTTAGGGTTAGGGTTAGGGTTAGGGTTAGGGTTAGGGTTAGGGTTAGGGTTAGGGTTAGGGTTAGGGTTAGGGTTAGGGTTAGGGTTAGGGTTAGGGTTAGGGTTAGGGTTAGGGTTAGGGTTAGGGTTAGGGTTAGGGTTAGGGTTAGGGTTAGGGTTAGGGTTAGGGTTAGGGTTAGGGTTAGGGTTAGGGTTAGGGTTAGGGTTAGGGTTAGGGTTAGGGTTAGGGTTAGGGTTAGGGTTAGGGTTAGGGTTAGGGTTAGGGTTAGGGTTAGGGTTAGGGTTAGGGTTAGGGTTAGGGTTAGGGTTAGGGTTAGGGTTAGGGTTAGGGTTAGGGTTAGGGTTAGGGTTAGGGTTAGGGTTAGGGTTAGGGTTAGGGTTAGGGTTAGGGTTAGGGTTAGGGTTAGGGTTAGGGTTAGGGTTAGGGTTAGGGTTAGGGTTAGGGTTAGGGTTAGGGTTAGGGTTAGGGTTAGGGTTAGGGTTAGGGTTAGGGTTAGGGTTAGGGTTAGGGTTAGGGTTAGGGTTAGGGTTAGGGTTAGGGTTAGGGTTAGGGTTAGGGTTAGGGTTAGGGTTAGGGTTAGGGTTAGGGTTAGGGTTAGGGTTAGGGTTAGGGTTAGGGTTAGGGTTAGGGTTAGGGTTAGGGTTAGGGTTAGGGTTAGGGTTAGGGTTAGGGTTAGGGTTAGGGTTAGGGTTAGGGTTAGGGTTAGGGTTAGGGTTAGGGTTAGGGTTAGGGTTAGGGTTAGGGTTAGGGTTAGGGTTAGGGTTAGGGTTAGGGTTAGGGTTAGGGTTAGGGTTAGGGTTAGGGTTAGGGTTAGGGTTAGGGTTAGGGTTAGGGTTAGGGTTAGGGTTAGGGTTAGGGTTAGGGTTAGGGTTAGGGTTAGGGTTAGGGTTAGGGTTAGGGTTAGGGTTAGGGTTAGGGTTAGGGTTAGGGTTAGGGTTAGGGTTAGGGTTAGGGTTAGGGTTAGGGTTAGGGTTAGGGTTAGGGTTAGGGTTAGGGTTAGGGTTAGGGTTAGGGTTAGGGTTAGGGTTAGGGTTAGGGTTAGGGTTAGGGTTAGGGTTAGGGTTAGGGTTAGGGTTAGGGTTAGGGTTAGGGTTAGGGTTAGGGTTAGGGTTAGGGTTAGGGTTAGGGTTAGGGTTAGGGTTAGGGTTAGGGTTAGGGTTAGGGTTAGGGTTAGGGTTAGGGTTAGGGTTAGGGTTAGGGTTAGGGTTAGGGTTAGGGTTAGGGTTAGGGTTAGGGTTAGGGTTAGGGTTAGGGTTAGGGTTAGGGTTAGGGTTAGGGTTAGGGTTAGGGTTAGGGTTAGGGTTAGGGTTAGGGTTAGGGTTAGGGTTAGGGTTAGGGTTAGGGTTAGGGTTAGGGTTAGGGTTAGGGTTAGGGTTAGGGTTAGGGTTAGGGTTAGGGTTAGGGTTAGGGTTAGGGTTAGGGTTAGGGTTAGGGTTAGGGTTAGGGTTAGGGTTAGGGTTAGGGTTAGGGTTAGGGTTAGGGTTAGGGTTAGGGTTAGGGTTAGGGTTAGGGTTAGGGTTAGGGTTAGGGTTAGGGTTAGGGTTAGGGTTAGGGTTAGGGTTAGGGTTAGGGTTAGGGTTAGGGTTAGGGTTAGGGTTAGGGTTAGGGTTAGGGTTAGGGTTAGGGTTAGGGTTAGGGTTAGGGTTAGGGTTAGGGTTAGGGTTAGGGTTAGGGTTAGGGTTAGGGTTAGGGTTAGGGTTAGGGTTAGGGTTAGGGTTAGGGTTAGGGTTAGGGTTAGGGTTAGGGTTAGGGTTAGGGTTAGGGTTAGGGTTAGGGTTAGGGTTAGGGTTAGGGTTAGGGTTAGGGTTAGGGTTAGGGTTAGGGTTAGGGTTAGGGTTAGGGTTAGGGTTAGGGTTAGGGTTAGGGTTAGGGTTAGGGTTAGGGTTAGGGTTAGGGTTAGGGTTAGGGTTAGGGTTAGGGTTAGGGTTAGGGTTAGGGTTAGGGTTAGGGTTAGGGTTAGGGTTAGGGTTAGGGTTAGGGTTAGGGTTAGGGTTAGGGTTAGGGTTAGGGTTAGGGTTAGGGTTAGGGTTAGGGTTAGGGTTAGGGTTAGGGTTAGGGTTAGGGTTAGGGTTAGGGTTAGGGTTAGGGTTAGGGTTAGGGTTAGGGTTAGGGTTAGGGTTAGGGTTAGGGTTAGGGTTAGGGTTAGGGTTAGGGTTAGGGTTAGGGTTAGGGTTAGGGTTAGGGTTAGGGTTAGGGTTAGGGTTAGGGTTAGGGTTAGGGTTAGGGTTAGGGTTAGGGTTAGGGTTAGGGTTAGGGTTAGGGTTAGGGTTAGGGTTAGGGTTAGGGTTAGGGTTAGGGTTAGGGTTAGGGTTAGGGTTAGGGTTAGGGTTAGGGTTAGGGTTAGGGTTAGGGTTAGGGTTAGGGTTAGGGTTAGGGTTAGGGTTAGGGTTAGGGTTAGGGTTAGGGTTAGGGTTAGGGTTAGGGTTAGGGTTAGGGTTAGGGTTAGGGTTAGGGTTAGGGTTAGGGTTAGGGTTAGGGTTCGGGTTAGGGTTAGGGTTAGGGTTAGGGTTAGGGTTAGGGTTAGGGTTAGGGTTAGGGTTAGGGTTAGGGTTAGGGTTAGGGTTAGGGTTAGGGTTAGGGTTAGGGTTAGGGTTAGGGTTAGGGTTAGGGTTAGGGTTAGGGTTAGGGTTAGGG
>CM065665.1:11585295-11631369 GCA_033220385.1 Triplophysa yarkandensis
AAAAATGAACAACTAAGCTTCCTTATTTAGAAAAACAATATATTTTTTAAAATGCTTAAAATGCAATGCATGCATCAAAAATTAGCATTAATTATTACCCATTGTTCCTCTGTCTGTACTGTGAACAATGAAAATAATGTTGACAAATGAATTAAGAGCATTTAAGTGACATTCATTTGAGATTTTAAATAAAGAATTTTCTGAGCTACAAAAACAAAAATAAAATTTATTTTCAAATTACTTTAAGTATCAAAACTAAGGCACACATTAAAATAAATAATAATACAAAAACACTTCCTTTTAGTCATGCAACTTAACTTTCAGAACTATAAGTTAACTAAAAGTTCAGACATAAGCCTTTACTGTCTTGAAATGCTTTGTAGCATTTAGGAGCAAAAACACACGGACGAGAGTCCATGCAAGGTGTCATACTGAGTGATTTAAACCGATATATTCATGTGAATAGAATTCTCTCTCTCTCTCTCTCTCTCTCTCTCTCTCTCTCTCTCTCTCGGTCTCTCTCTCTGGTCTCTCTCTCTGGTCTCTCTCTCTGGTCTCTCTCTCTCTCTGGTCTCTCTCTCTGGTCTCTCTCTCTGGTCTCTCTCGCTCTCTCTCTGGTCTCTCTCTCGGTCTCTCTCTCGGTCTCTCTCTGTCTCTCTCTCTCTCTGGTCTCTCTCTCTGGTCTCTCTCTCTGGTCTCTCTCTCTGGTCTCTCTCTCTGGTCTCTCTCTCTGGTCTCTCTCTCTGGTCTCTGTCTCTCTCTCTCTGGTCTCTCTCTCTCTCTGGTCTCTCTCTCTCTCTGGTCTCTCTCTCTCTCTGGTCTCTCTCTCTCTCTGGTCTCTCTCTCTCTCTGGTCTCTCTCTCTCTCTGGTCTCTCTCTCTCTCTGGTCTCTCTCTCTCTCTGGTCTCTCTCTCTCTCTGGTCTCTCTCTCTCTCTCTGGGTCTCTCTCTCTCTCTCTGGTCTCTCTCTCTCTCTCTGGTCTCTCTCTCTCTCTCTGGGTCTCTCTCTCTCTCTCTGGTCTCTCTCTCTCTCTGGTCTCTCTCTCTCTCTGGTCTCTCTCTCTCTCTGGTCTCTCTCTCTCTCTGGTCTCTCTCTCTCTCTGGTCTCTCTCTCTCTCTGGTCTCTCTCTCTCTCTGGTCTCTCTCTGGTCTCTCTCTGGTCCTCTCTTTGGTCTCTCTTTGGTCTCTCTTTGGTCTCTCTTTGGTCTCTCTCTCTGGTCTCTCTCTGGTCTCTCTCTGGTCTCTCTCTGGTCTCTCTCTGGTCTCTCTCTCTTTTCTCTCTCTGGTCTCTCTCTCTCTCTCCTCTTTGGTCTCTCTTTGGTCTCTCTCTCTCTCTCTCTTTGGTCTCTCTCTCTCTCTCTCTTTGGTCTCTCTTTGGTCTCTCTCTCTCTCTGGTCTCTCTTTGGTCTCTCTCTCTCTCTGGTCTCTCTTTGGTCTCTCTCTCTCTCTCTCTGGTCCCTCTCCCTTTGGTCTCTCTCTCTCTGCTCTCTCTCTCTTTGGGTCTCTCTCTCTCTGTCTCGCTCTCTCTGTCTCTGTCTCGCTCTCTCTCTCTCTCTCGGTCGCTCTCTCTCTCTCTCCTCGGTCGCTCTCTCTCTCTCTCTCGGTCGCTCTCTCTCTCTCTCTCGGTCGCTCTCTCTCTCTCTCTCGGTCGCTCTCTCTCTCTCTCTCTCGGTCGCTCTCTCTCTCTCTCTCGGTCGCTCTTCTCTCTCTCTCTCGGTCGCTCTCTCTCTCTCTCTCTCTCGGTCGCTCTCTCTCTCCGGTCTCTCTCTCTCTCTCTCGGTCTCTCTCTCTCTCGGTCTCTCTCTCTCTCGGTCTCTCTCTCTCTCGGTCTCTCTCTCTCTCGGTCTCTCTCTCTCTCGGTCTCTCTCTCTCTCGGTCTCTCTCTCTCTCGGTCTCTCTCTCTCTCGGTCTCTCTCTCTGGTCTCTCTGTCTCGCTCTCTCTGTCTCGCTCTCTCTCTGTCTCGCTCTCTCTGTCTCGCTCTCTCTGTCTCGCTCTCTCTGTCTCGCTCTCTCTGTCTCGCTCTCTCTGTCTCTCGCTCTCTCCTGTCTCTCCGCTCTCTCTGTCTCTCTCTCTCTCGGTCTCTCTCTCTCTCTCGGTCTCTCTCTCTCTCTCGGTCTCTCTCTCTCTCTCTGGTCTCTCTCTCTCTCTGGTCTCTCTCTCTCTCTGGTCTCTCTCTCTCTCTCTCTCGATCTCTCTCTCTCTGGTCTCTCTCTCTCTCTCTGGTCTCTCTCTCTCTCTCTGGTCTCTCTCTCTCTCTCTGGTCTCTCTCTCTCTCGATCTCTCTCTCTCTGGTCTCTCTCTCTCTCTCTGGTCTCTCTCTCTCTCTCTGGTCTCTCTCTCTCTCTCTGGTCTCTCTCTGGTCTCTCTCTCTCTCTCTCTCTCTCTCTCTCTCTCTCTCTCTCTCTCTCTCTCTCTCTCTCTCTCTCTCTCTCTCTCTCTCTCTCTCTCTCTCTCTCTCTCTCTCTCTCTCTCTCTCTTGATGTGTGACGCTCTGATTCCAAACCTTGGACATTTTGAGTCGTTTTCTCCTATTTGTTTCTTCTCTTTTCTGTTATTGCTTCCATCCTTTCTGCATCTCGCGCGTTCAAATCAAATCACCGCTGACTCCTTGGCGTCTCCTTCCGCTTGTTGGTGACGTAAACGCGTTGTGTGACGTTAAAAAATCATCGCGACAGAATCTGACGTGAGCTTTAAATTAAATTAAAAGAAGCTTCGAGGCAGAGGAATTTGCCTCGATCATTTTCTGTAATCGAGTAATTCGAGTTACTCGAGGAATCGTTTCAGGCCTAATCCACTGTGACATTTGTCGTTGCCGGTCAACACTCCATAGGTTAAAAAAGAAGCCATAACTTAACATGATCCAGAAGCACAGGCATTTTCTTTGAGCCAAGGCTCAGTTCAAATGGCCTCTAGCAAAGTGGTAAACTGTTCTGTGGTCAGACTAATCAAGTTAGAAGTTCTTTTTAGAAAACTGGCACCCCATGTCATCCAGACTAAAGAGCACAAGGACAACACAAGTTGTTATCATCGCTCAGTTCAGATTCCTGCATCTCTGATTGTATGAGGTTGCATGAGTGGCTGTAGCCTGTAGGACTCATCGATGTGAAAGGTATATTCATGTTCTAGAACAACATATGCTCCCATCCAGACGTCGTCTCTTTCAGGGAAAAGACCTTGCATTTTCCAACATGACACTGCCAGACCAAATAATGCATCAATTACCACATCATGACTGCATAGAAGAAGGATCAGAGTACTGAAAGGGCCAGCCTGCAGTCAAGATTTTTCACCCGTAGAAAACATTTAGTGATTGTTGCTGACAAAAGACCTAAGACAGCAACTAGAAGCCTGTATTAGACAAGAATGGGACAACCTTCCTATTCCTTAACGTGAGCAACTTATCTCCTCAGCCTCCAGACGTTTGCAGAGTGTTATGAAAAATAGAGGCCATGCCACACAGTGGTAAACAAATCATGGCATGTGTTTATACCATGAAATTTAAAATCGACATATTATTTCCTTAGTATTATTTACTGTCTCAGTTTGATATATCATATGTTGTATTCTGAAGAAAATAATGAAATTTGAAACGTACACATAGTTGAATTGTGTTTTATTCACAATTTGTAAACTTTTTTCAATTGGTTTGTATAATTCAATATTTACAAATAAAAAATATCTTATAAATAATATAAGAGTTTGCATCACATGGTATTAGCTGCGGTCCAGGTTCCTGTGTGGGCAGGAATTTCAGAGACTGTGGAACACTTCACTTTCTGCTTTCCATGACTACTTGGATGCTTTTTTGCTTTGGATGTGTTTGCATCAGGTTCTTTTGGATTGTTATCTTCACACCTGAAATACAAAACTTGAGTGAATATATCAGCTTGTCAATTACACAAGAAATTATGTTATCAACTATAATATAGAAACTATATCACTACATTGTGTTTACTGATACTTTCTTTCGAGCAAGTATACAGCAGACTAATGTTAGCCCTTTGTGAAATCGCCTCAAACTCATTCCAGAAACATCAAGAAAATCACCCAACAAACATCAGGATTACAAAAAGCAACAGTAACCATCAGAAACCCGTGCCATATTAAACAATATTATTGTGCCATACTGTTCCATACATTTTTTAAATGTGCATTAAAACAGCACAAGTGACACCATAGTTGCTAACTGCTGCGCCCTTTGTGAATACAAAACTGTCTGAATAAAACACTGTACTATTCACAACAATATATATACCAAAAAACAAAATGGCAATAGACCTGAAGATAGAAATAAAGAATTACTCGTCAGGTATTATATTTTACACTAGGTTCAGACACTCTTCAAAATGCAAGCTTAAGTCATCTGAATCATCTTGTCATTGTAATGGGAAGATAAACTCTCTGTGGCTGTCCAGAACCATCTACAGAGTCACGAAGTCTCCAAAGCAACCATCAGACGCTGTCTACATACCAACAATGTTTTTGTGAGGCATGCAAGGAAGAAGCCTTTTCTCACTACTGGGACTACAAGTGGGAATCGTTTGTTTTGGTCAGATGATACTAAGATAAGACTGTTTGGTGGCAAAAAGTGGGTCTGGAGTAAAAAAAAAAGTTGAGTATGCTGAAAAGCACATCATGCCCACTGTGCTCAATCAGTGACAGAATGAAGAACGAATCTTGGAAGAAACCAGGCTCAGTTGGGAGCCAGTTCTCCTCTGACCAGACGAAACCAGTGGTTCAATTCCAAGCTGCATCCTGTGGTCTTGTTCTGATTGTCATCTGAGGCGAGGTCTTTGCTGGGGATCTGTGTCTGGGGCTCTTGTTGACCTGGTCTCTGCCTTTTTTCGGAGCTGTAGAGGGCTTTTGTAGTTCCTGATCCACCACCTGGTCTGGATATGTACTGAATCCGGTTGACTGCAATGTCCCTCTGATCTGGGTAAAGCATGGATCTGGTGTCTTTGGTGAACTCGGAAAAAGAAAGAAACAGACTAATATTAGCGTAGATGCCATTCTTCTAATAATGTAGCAAATATATCGGGTGTTGTGGAAAGTGTTCCCGGTTCTGTTTTTTCCTAATTAAAGCAGCCTAAAAATCGTTTTACGGATTTGGATATTAGAAGCATGTTAGTATTTATGTGTAAGCCAGGTTAAAGTAATGGGTCTTTAATCTAGATTTAAACTGCAAGAGTGTATCTGCCTCCTGTACACTATTAGGGAAGTTATTCCATAGTTTAGGCGCTAAGTAGGAAAAGGATCTGCTGCCCGAAGTTGATTTTGATATTCTAGGTATTCTACGCATTATCAAATTGCCTGAGTTTTTCACAGCCAACGTGGAGGATTATACTGTAACAGGAGGTCTTTCAAAAACGAAGGTGCTGAACAATTCAAGGCTTTATAAGTAATAAGCAAAATCTTTACGATGTTTGATAGGGAGCCAGTGCAGTGTTGACAGGACCGGAGAAATAGGGTCATACTTCCGGGTTCTTGTAGGATCTCTTGCTGCAGCATTTTGGACTAGCTGTAATTTGTTTACTAAGTGTACAGATCATCCACCCAACAGAGCATTAAATTAATCCAACCTGGGGGTTATAAATGCATGGATTAACATTTCTGGATTTGACATTGAGAGTATAGGCCAAAATGTGGATGTATTTTTGAGATGGTAAAATGCAGTTTTACAAATCCTAGAAAAGTGGTTTTCTAAGGAAAGATGTCTATCAAATAGCACACTTAGGTTCCTAACTGAGGTCGAAGAGTTTTTAGGTCCTATGATTAAAACTTCAGTTTTTCCAGAGTTTAGCAGTAAGAAATTACTCGTCACCCAGTTTTTTATATTGACTATGCAGTCCATTAGTTTTTCAAATTGGTGTGTTTCATCAGGCCGCGAGGAAATATAGAGATGTGTGTTTTCAGCATAACAGTGAAAGCTAACACCATGTTTCCTGATGATATCTTCCAAAGGTAAAATGTATAGCATGAAGAGTAGGCTTGAGGGTCTCCATACTGCACTTGTGATCGATATGATAGCTCTTCATTAATTTCTACGAATTGATGACCGTGAGTTAAGTACAACTTAAACCATGCCAATGCACTTCAATTCTTGCCTACAAAGTGTTCTTGTCTATGCAAAAGAATGTTGTGGTCAATAGTGCCAAAGGCAGCACTAAGGTACTGTGGCCGAGAAGTGCAAAATAAAACAAAAATAGGAAAACATATAACCAAAACCAAATAACAAATCTAAAATCAAAATTAAAAAATTGGCAAATGCAATATCAAATCTAAAAACAAAACCGCAAAACATAACAACTCCGGAAACAAAACAGCATGACGGAAACCACAATGTCAAGCTAGAAAACAATGAACAATTCAGAAAACACAATTCAGCCAAACCAGAAAAGTTAGGGATTTTGTGGTACCGGTGCAGTCGCAGATGACTGGACGAAACTACTTTCAATCAAAATAACCAGAACGTACATTTACTACTAAGAGAAAGAACGATTCTTCGCGATATAGATTTATTCTTCGATTAATGTGGAATGGACACAATTTGTTTAATTAATATAAAACTTGACTTTCTTCCATTAGGAGAGGATTTGTGTCTAGGTCATGCCCTAATTACAGTAGTATATAAATGATTAGGTTACATTTCTAGCCTTGTAAACATGTAAAAATGATCATGATACAAAACACAAATAATACTGGAAAGTCAATCACACAAACTGAAATCTTCACACAAACTAAAATTACACGATTATTGGTACTAATTTCAGTACTAAACCAAAAATGCAAATTAAACAACACATCATTTTTTTTATAATAAATCTCTATTTATATAAATGAAAAATATCAATGCTATTTTATATGTATTAATTACGCAAGTTAATTGTTACAGTAACGAACAGTGTAAACATACAATAGACTTCAGTAAGACAACAGACAGAACAAACCTGCATAATATCAGCTCAAACTTGAGCTCTTATATAACATTTTAACATTTTAACTTAAATTAAGGTAAATGTTAGAAATGATAAAAAGCAACAGACAAACTTTTAAGCCTACATTTATCCAACAACATTACTTGTCATGCATTTATCATTTATTTCACATGAGTTTTGGATACACACAATAAATAAAACATAGAATGTGTATTTTATCCCAGTAAAGTTAATAAAACATTAAATTGTGAATATGGACAGTTGAATGGATTAGCATTAGCGCTAACACCTTAACACAAACAGCAATGTTTTCTCTAATCTTTTATCTTGATATGAAATACAACATTCATAAATCGACCACTAATAGACTTTAAAACTTACCGCTTGAGCTCGTTCAGTAAATAAGGAATGTTTTCTCAGGTCCGTTATAAAATTTTGTTTGTTTTCTCCGTGATTTTTTTTTAATGTGAAGTATCTCGCTCTCAACAAAAGCAACCGTCTGACAACCTTTCAGACAGCGTGTTTGTTCTCGATAGATCCGCTCCGTCGTTGTTACCTTGTGGTATGGAGATGAGAAACCCCCTTCTTTTTTTAAATTTGAGACACTGTACCAGTACTTGTGACATCACTAGTATTAGTGTTGCTTGACGTCAGCATTCTGCTGCTTAAGGGAGCGCACACAAATGACCTGACAGCAAAAACATCCACAGAGCACTGTCAAACACAACTGACAGTAAAGTTCCATGTTGACATGTCTTCTCGAGACCGAGCTCATTATACATGACTATTATCACAGTTTAAAATATTGTTTAAATGTAGGTTTGTGCTAAGAATAAACTGAGATTGACCCGTTGCAGCCCTAAGTGTGCTGGCCAGCTCAATGCCAGCTCTGTGTGCCCGTGCCGCTCTGACTCGCTTCTAAACAGGAAAAATACAGCTTAACTGAAATTATTGGGGCTCTTACGTTAGCAAGCAAGCTGCTGATAAGATCGAACAGTCAATGGGCCATAGCATTCTGTGCTATTAAATCGGCTCTAATAAACACGGATGTCAGCCGATGCTGATATACTAAAGATGACGAATATCCTCCAAATACATTGGCCGAGTGATATAGTGGTCAGCCTCCAACTGGTATATTCCAGGACCTAATGCTCAATAAAAGTTGTAATTTCAGTAGGCTATTATCAATTCTGACACTTACAGGATGTTCATTTGAATATATTTTGACCATGTTTTATTCGATTTTTCAATTCACCACACCTAAAATCCTAGTTAGGTGGTTTTATTGTGAATTTATATCATTTTTTTTTTATTTCGAAGAATTGCGTATCTGCTGTCATTTTTCTAGCACTTTCTTTTAAAGTATCGGTTTAGGCACCTTTTTCCCCAGTACAATTTTCAAAGCATGGTTTTGGCACTGGTACTGTAAAAAAAAAAAAAACGAAACCCAACCCTACATATCAGACTCCATCTTTTACCTCCTGTAGTTCCTTCAGTCATTTTTCTTTTTTTTTTCCCCTTCCTTCTGTCCTGCAGATGCTGAAATAGTGTGTGTGTGTGTGTGTGTGTGTGTGAGTGTGTGCGTGCCGTGGTTGAGTCGAGTCTGTTGTGGCAATAGACGAATGGCACAGGGAAACCAGCAGTTTGACAACCAGGTTCTGCACCACCTGCGCCAGAAGTTTCCAGAAGTCCCAGAGGACGTGGTGTCTCAGTGTGTCCTAGAGGTGATGAACTATACATCTTTTAGTTTTTTCATGCATGATCTGAACCACATTTGTCATCCTGGAATATAGGGTTCTATCTGAATTCTTAGTTTTTAGATATTGAGCCTTAATATTATTTTAAGCCACACAAATAATTGACTTTATATGAGGGCTGGGCGATTAACTGAAAAGTAATTGAAATCAACTTTAAGAATCTCCAATCAGCATAATTTTCCCACATAGATAATTTCGATTATTTTCCCGTACCTCACGTTTTATTTATAAAAACCAAAAGAGACTTATTCGACTTCTTCTGGTCATAATCATTTATGGATAGCATTGTTAGAAAGTTGTATGTCTTTTACATGTGTACGCTTAAAATAACATAAAATCATTGTTATTTATGAATACTCTAAAATGAATACTATTAAAAAGGGCGTGATGTTAGTTTCCAGTCCACTAATATTTTTCTGAAATGCGTCACTGATTGTAAACTTACAAATACTTATAACACAAACCTTAAGGCCTTTTCAGCTACTAAAGACACAATGTTTCTCTCATCCATCATGTCTTATGCCGGCAGGACTGGTATCTGAAGGCAGGGTCCTGTTTTTTACAACTTCAATGACATTTACATTTACATTTAGGCATTAAGCAGACACTTTTATCCAAAGCGACTTATAAATAGTCGAGGAGACTTATTTGACAGAATAATTAAGAGTACTATTTTAATATGGCATAGAATTTGATGCTCTTACAATGACAACCTCAACCTTTCAGGACACGACTGAAGCCCTGCGTTTTTCTTATTAAATACTGACACTTTAAATGATCGGTTCAATCTTATTATATTTGAAAATTCAATTTAATAATAATGACTAATTGTCAGATGCAAATTGAAACTATCAATGTAATCAAGTATGTTGGGTAACTAAATATCAGACACCAGCATAAAGCATCAAAACATAAATCACTTTGTGGCTTAATGAGTTAAGTAAAATAACATATTCAGAACATTCATTGTCAAGAACTGGCAATATGCATCATAAAGGTCAGGCAAAATATAAATGTTTAAAATGCAATATTATTAAAAAAATACATTAAAGGGGGTAAGCATTATACATTAAGACAGTGATACAAAAAATTAAAAAACCACTTTCCAATTAAAACAAATTATAGGCTTCCTCTTATAAATTCTTTCCTTAGTATAATAATTGTTCTTAAGCATCACATTACTTTTTAATTATTTTGGAAGTTATAAAGTTTATTGAAGTCCTGTTCCCTGTGACTCACCTTTCTAATGATTGCATTTGTACACCCGATTGATCACTACACAAGCAGACAGATGATTTGCTGTTTTGTGTTGCGTGTTTTACTGTCCTCTGTGGCATGAAAAAATAACTCATGTCTAATGTCTATTATTCGAAATAATCCAAAATATTAGTATTTTCTTAAAATAACACTATATAAGAAATGCTTTCTTGGAAAATATACTATGCTAATCGAGAGAAAAATTGAATTAATTGGAATTTAGATTTAGGCAAAATCGCCCAGCCATACTTTGTATTATACTTATTTTTTTGTTTTTACAAAATCTTATGCATAAAACTTTATATTTACACGTGTTAAGTGTCACTTCATATTTTAGTACGCTTTATTCTTGTTCAAGTTAAGCATAAATGGCTTTACTTATTGATGTATCTAAATATTTTATCCAAAAAATGCGGGCTAGGTCAAATTACTATATATTACCCAATAATATGGTGATATTAAAGTAGGGCTGCACAATTAATCGAAAAATTGATAAGGATTACAATTATGGGTAAAAAAAATACTTACTAGTCAACAGTCTCAATAGCAGCAGTCTATTTGTGCTCATATGTGTGTGTGTATAATAACTGAATACAATGGGGAATCTGGGATTGTAACATTTTTAAGATAACGTGTCCTAAAGATATTTGTTTTTTTATTTTTTACCTTAAAGAAATTAACTCACGTAACTATTTGTTATTTAAATTGTATTATTTACTTTTGATATTTACAATTTATCTTGTAGCTGCTTTACAGAAAGGCTTAAATTTCAAAATGTCAATGTAAAATCTATTAATCAATAATAATCCCAATTACAAAATTAAAGTGAATAATCAGCAATTCTGGTCTTGTCATAATTGTGCAGCCCTATATTAAAGGCATTAATATCTTTATAAGTGTTTGTGTGAATGCAGAAAAAAGAAAGCTAGTGCTGCTAACTAGACAAAAAACTGTAGTTGAGCTGCACTGATTGAAAAGAGTATCAATAAATCAGTCAGTCTGAGGTTTCTTTTTAACATTTTTTGGGATATTTCAATCTGACACTGGGGAGCCTGCTCACATGTCAAAGAAAGCTGATCCTGATTGGTTATTATTAAAATGGAATATTAGAAATTAATAAAACATGGCATAATTTAATGTCAGATTGAACCTTATAAATCTAAGGTGAAGATTTGTCAAGCTGAAACTAACTTGAGACTTGACTTTATCTAAGACACTTTCTGAGTATTCCTTGTTTACCTGAAAAACATTAGATGCTGTGCTGTCATATAGTGGTTGAAAATTTACAGCAAAGATTTACGACTGATGTTTTTTTTTCTCATAGCGATAATCTTCTTACATTAGCAAACCTAACTAGATATATATCTGCATAATTCACACTACATGAATCTTGAATAACTGCTCAATTAAATATATTAAGATGTCATTTTTTTTCTGCTCTTTTCCCAGAATAAAAACAATTTGGCTGCATGTTGCGAGTATCTGGCCAAAGTGAGTCCTGGCTTCTTGTACACTGAAGGGAGCCAGAGTTTGACAGACCTTCGCAATCACATGACCCAGCTCAACCTCGGCATCTCTCAGAATACCCATGATGCTGTGCAGCGAGATGTAGTAAGGATGAATGGCAGCAGAACTCTTGTCCCGAGCGTGAGCGACGGGCCGTTAAACGCTCCTTCGCAATCTGAATTCTACCAGCCTGAAGCTCAACACGTGCCTTCTCAAACACCCACAGGCCTCAGTGCGTTTAGTGCCATGGTGTCCACTCGTAAACCACAGCCGCCTCAGCAGCTTGGCCTTTACCAGGTTGGAAGCAAAGGTCACGGCCCTCCCCCAACACCACGCTTTAACCCTATCACTGTGACGCTGGCTCCTAACACCGGTCGAAATACACCCACCTCCCTCCACATTCACGGAGGTCCTCAGTCAGGTCTGAACAGTCCCAACTCTATCTACATACGCCCCTACGTGACCCAGCCAGGAGCTACACGTCAGGTGCAAGGTCGTGCGCAGTACAGTCCCACCTCGCAGCCTACTCAGCAGATTTATCAGATCACGCATCCTGCGGGTGCCCAGAGTTCCTGGAGCGGGACCCAGCATCAGACCTCACATGTGTACATGCCTATCAGTTCACCCACCAACACCCAAGCACCCTCCATACCCTCTATTGTGGCTTCGCAAGCTTCTTCCTCATCACCCTCCCCCTCATTGCCTACAGCTGGCCCTGTCTCGTCTTCATTTGGCCAGTATAACATCCAAAATATCTCGACAGGGCCGCGGAAGAACCAGATTGAGATAAAGCTGGAGTCTCCGCAGAGAGGGGTTGGAGGATCGGGGACAACCGCGGCTACTGTCCTGCGCTCTGGCCCAGCCCCACGGCCAACCTCTAACTCTGCGTCTTCTTCCTGTCCATCCTCGTCTTCGCTGGCTGCCAGCACTGGACCCTCCGCCCCCATCTCAATAGGAGGAGCCGGCCTCAGCCGTAGTCAGCCGACAGTGTACATCTCTGCATCCCCGCCTGCCGCAACCACCGCTCCTCCAGACGAATGTGCCATAGTACCCAACGCACCTCGTACGCAGCCTAAGTTTTACATTTCTGCCAACACTTCGTCTGATGATGGAGGCGGGCGCAACCCACCCACTGTCTACATCTCTGCCAATCCGACACTTCAGGGGTCCTCCGGTCTGCGGGGGTTGAGTAACCAGATGAGCATGGGCCCGGCCTACATCCACCACCATCCGCCCAAATCCCGGCCTTCTGTGATAGCCGGAGGCACAGTCACATCTCCTCGTGTGGTGGTCACACAGCCCAACACCAAATACACCTTTAAAATCACTGTTTCCCCAAATAAACCTCCTGCAGTGTCTCCTGGAGTGGTGTCACCGACGTTTGAGCCCACTAACCTGCTAAGTCTACCCACCGATCACCATTATTCAGAGCCAGACCCTCTATACCAGTCTGACCCGCTTTCACCTCAGCACGAAAAGAGCTCAGAGGTTCGCAGACTAAGCATGGGTGCTGACGACGCCGCTTACACGCAAGGTTAGAGCTTTGTTTTTACACCTGTTGTTACTGGTTTAAAAATCTGTTTTACTCTGGTTGTTGTACACCGCTACACTGTCATGTAATCCACTCGGGCTACTATAAAAATCTGGGGAAGCGCTTTGAGCAGCCTGGAACCCAGATATGGTAAAAAGTCATCTTGTCATCTTCTCTCCTCTGAAAAACACAAAAAATATATTTTGAAGAAATGTGGTAATTATCACCCATTCACTTCTATTGTATGAACATAAAATTATTGCAAATGTGTGAGTTCCAGTTCCAACATTCCTCAAAATTACTGTTGTGCTCTGCCGAAGAAAGTCTTAGTGATTAATAAAACAGTGGGTAAATAATAACAAAAATCTGTTTTTAACATACCGCCATGGAAAAAAATTAAGAGATCATTCCTGATGTTTATTCATCTTTTTTATGTAATTATGATGATTTCCATCCAACAAAATCAAACCTGAGGAATGATATAAGGACCAACAGCAATGTGAAAAATCTGAATTTTTTACGAACGGATTTCAAATATATTAGTTATATGGATTAAAAGTAAAAAATATTGTAAGAAGTTTACAGATAATACAAAATAATTTTACTTTAAAAGCCTAAAACTAAAGAAAATTCTAGATTGAACAGGCAACCAATGAAGGCCTTCAATAGTGGAGAAACATGATCTAACCAATCGTCCGATTTCATTACATCTGAACTATTTTTCCGGCCAATGCGACCAGTTTTTCTTTATGGTAGTACAAACTAGTCATTATACAATTTACATTTTAGAAATGTAATGCTCAGTAATGTTATATTGTGCAAGTGAACATTCACTTTTGCATTTGTTCATTGGCATGTGCTTTTATCCAAATTGACTTACAAATATAACACAGTAGCCAATTATCATTGCAGAGCTAATGGGGATGAGGTGCATTGCTCAAGAACACTTCAGTCATTGTCTGCGGGCAACATGATTCAAACCTGTAACCTTCCGATTACAAGTCCAACTCTCTAACCACCAACCAGGACTGACCCCTAATCTATCAGTGTCTCGGCTCCCAAAAAGGTGTAATGCGCATCTGCATTCATTTACATTTTATTTTACATTTATTAATTTGCAGATGGTTTTATCCAAATTGACTAACAGTATTATACAGTAGTCAATCATCACTGTAGAACACTGGATCCCAAACTGGGGTGCCACTCTGACCACCGGGGTGCGCCAGAGAATGTTTGTAATGGCGGGGGAAAAGATTGTCTCTTTATTATTTTTACGCAGACATCCCAAGTCTCCCTAAAGTTGCGGGAGTTTCCCGCATATTAATAGCGGCTCCCTGATGCCCGCAATTAGTTAAAATCTCCTGAAATCAAGAGCAAGCGCGCAAGCAAGAGCGCGTACGGCAGAGAGGGAGAGGGAGCGAGAGACCTTGAGTGTGTACGCTAGTGTGCATGTGTGCGAAGCTGTTTCGCAAATCAACCAATCAATTGTCAGTGTGGGCGTGCTTTTATCGCTTCTCACAGATTTATTGTGCCAAAGGTATTGAGAGAAGTGAAACTGCAGGAGATAGATGTGAGCGAACCGGAAGTTCAGTGTCCAGATGAAGAACTTTTCTTGGGTTCTTGACGAGGAGACTTTTGTTAAGTGAGGAAGCACTCTCTACTCACAAGACAAAGCAATTCTTCAAAGATGCCAGAGCATTCTGTCAGAAGCTTTTAAAAGTAAAAGTTCCCAATGAGAGATGTTGACAAATCTGTCCGTGGTCAATCCAGAGAACCCAGATGATGTGAAACCAGAGCACATTTGGACTTTGGCAGAGAGATTTCCAAATGTGATGAAGGTAAATGCTAGAGAACAACTCAAATCCTGGATTATGTCTCAAGTAACCCGGAAGCACTGGTACCAAATGACAAGAATTTACCAGTGGATAAGTTCTGGTAAAAGCTGTACATGCTGTCTAAAGTAAGATCTGTGACCTCATGCGTCATATCTAGACAGAATTAAGGAGTCAGATGTTTCACCAAACACTTGTCAATCGGATGTCTTCATTCAAGCAAGCATCAACAGAGTACAACGAAAGCTTGCAACAAAAGTAAAAGGCGTAGGAAATAGGTCCAGAGCTACATTTGGTTTGTATGTAAATAGTTACATACCCCGGGGGGGGATGTAGTTGTGGGTGTGCCGGGGGATTGGGGGTTTGTGGGGGGGGTGCTTCGGGATACCTCCCTGAAATGACTTTTTGCAGGTTTGGGTGTCTGTTTACGTATTTAAGGTAAACTTCACACGCTAAAATTTTAATACAATTTCACATTACAAGCTATAAATTACTCATGATTTAATTTATTTACAGGCACGTCTGTGCCCTGTTCATATTAGGCGTCAACTGATAATTCGTTGATTTATTTTTTCACTTACTACATTCATCAAAATGGACAGCTGGTTAAAAACGTTGACAAAGCCTAGATGCTGAGAATGATTTGAGAGTAAAACTGTCATCCATTACCCCGAATTTTGATGATCTGTGTGCAAACATGCAGGCCCATCCATCACACTAATAAAAGGTAGCAATCTTTTGTATTTATAACAGATTTTTTTAGAGAATATTTGTATTTAGTTATTGCAATTAAAAATGTGAAGTTTAACAGAGTAAAGTGTGGGGGGTGCTTGACAGGTGTCAAACACTAGAAAGGGGTGCATGCTGCAAAAAGATTGGGAACCACTGCTGTAGAGTAAAGGGGTAAGATGTCTTACTCAAGAACACTTCAGTCATTGTCTGCTGACACTGACATTCGAACCTGTAACCTTCGGCTTACAAGTCCAACTTCCTTCCCACCAGAACATGACTGACCATGCAATACTCTGGTGAATGGGAAAGACCATCAGAGTGATTTGTTCACACTTGCAGCATAAATATATTTTGAACTTTGACAGGAATTTTACTTGCTGTACCATGATCTGGTGGACTAGAGCGGGGGTTCTTAAATGCGGTTAGTGTAAGCTCAGTGATGGAGCGCAAAACACAAAGCATGATGTAAATTATACGACTGTAAATTCTGCTGTCACTGTGAAGTGCATCTAAACCCACATGGCCATTACTTATATATGTGTGTCACCGTGCACAAATACTATTCCACACATGATTTTCATCAGTCATAATGTGTTGCTTCGTATTAGGATTGTCTACACTACATAACATATAACTTGATATCAATCTGTGCAGAGCGCAAATCAAACACACCTGATGTGTTTGTGTCAATCACACTCAAGCACAACACGGTTTGACTGGCTCAGTGGGAGTGCTATCGTTCTGTAGAATACATTTTATTTATAGGTCCCTATTAATAAAAGACAAAATGCCTTTGTCATGATAGAAAATCACTAAAGGTCTTGAGATGTTGCGCACTGATAGAGTCAGGATGCGAAATATTAAACCACATTCCCCTACACATCTCTCGTACTCTAAAACCAAAATATAAACACACAGTTTCCTATTGTAAGAAGAACCCTTGCAAAAGAAGTTGTTTTTGTAAACGTAATCGCTAGTTTGCAGTTAATGAGATCAATAAATCCGTAGTCAGCAGCATTATAAAGATTTGTATTAAAGTTCATCAAAAAAAAAATAGTTTTAAGTGTCATTCACAACAAATAAAGAACCTAGCATATAAAAATGAAAAACTGAATATACATCATAAGCAATGATTTATTTTTATTTGTATTGATTTATTAAATGTATTTAACATGTTTGGGTGTAATTTTAGAGTAGGGTTTTTTTTTGCCTCGCCCCTCGACTCTTACGCTACCAAATTAATTTTTTTGTGCCACCAACTGTAAGACTTTGTAGCACCAGTACAACCCCTCTCATATGTTAACATTTTCCCTGTATAACGAATCCTTTTTTCAGTAATATAAATTTGAAGCATCAGCATTGGTATTGGCCGATTACCATGGCAAAAAAAATCTGTACTCTGTATTAGTGGCAAAAATCCTGATCCAAGCATCCCCATTAACAACATCATCTAAAAAATCGTGGGTTTTATTCGCTCAGGTTTTTAACATTTACTACAGGCTTATCTCCTGAGCCACTTCACAAAGGAAGAAAAATGTACTAAGGGACAACATGTAATTGACAAATAGGGCTGGATGATATGGCAAACAATATTATTTTATCACACCATCACAAATACTTTATACCTATACTGATCGATATTTATGGAATTTCTTAATGAACCAGCTTTGGCAGTATTTTAAAGCAAAGGAATACGGTTTTATTAATTATATGATAAAATAAAATGTATTAAAAACAATTTAACGTATAAAGAGTTCAAATTGAATTAAAGTCATTTTTATGACCTAATAGGTAAAGGTGAAGGTCATGGACACACTAGTAAAGTGAAGTGACATGTTGCAAAGTATGTTGTTCCATACTTGGAATTTGTGCTCTGAATTTAACCCATCCCAGTGTACACACACAGTAAGTGAACACACACACTGTGAACACACACCCGGAGCAGTGGGCAGCAATGCTGCGGCGCCCGGGGAGCAGAGGGGGGACGGTGCCTTGCTCAAGAGTCTCACCTCAGTCGAGCTTGCAGTTTCAAAAGTATAAAAATACTCAAATGGGTTGATTGAACAAACAGCAACCTGTTTTATTCACAAGTATAATTTCTTTACTTTTAGAAGTAATGTACTTAAAAAAATCTATCAAATTCATTCAGATTTATCCAAGATTAAGTAATTAGCCTAGAGGTTCACATACTTTTTCCACACAATACTAAGAATGTTTACATGTTTGTGTGGTATTATGACTACTTATAATGTTTGTGTGGTATTATGACTACTTATAATGTTTGTGTGGTATTACTTTATTACTTTAAGCAGACTGTTTTTGTTTCATGTTAAAACTTGGATGAGGATCAGAACACATTTTCTCTCCAAAATATAAAGAAATCAATTATTTCTTGTACCCGAATGATCTGCTCCTCTTGCTATATTTCTTTGAGATGTTTCAAAGTTAGTGGGAATTTGCGTCTTATTTTACTGAATAATTTCGAAACAAAGCACTTTAAAATGAATTCAAAGCAAGATATTTATATTTCGGTTGATAATGTGGAAAATAATGAGGTCTAGTTTCCTGCCCTGCACATCCCTGACCTAATTTATGCTCTCGTAATTTACTATTATGGTCTGTTTTAACTTTGTAATAAAAAATTTATTTCTATAATTATTGAAATAAAAATCGGTTTAAAGTTTGTGATTAAAAATTTTATAGCCATAAAAAATGTCAAAATTTGTAACTTTTTGTTATTGGTGTGAATGAAGCTTAAAGTTAAAGTATTGAAATTTTATTAATGATTCAAGAAAACCAGAACTGGACTTCACAAACATGCATTTCAAGCGTTTCTTCGTTTACATCATGCACAAAAAAAGCTTTATGAATCTTTTATCATTCGTTATGGAAACTACTCTATTATAGTACTTAGTACTATAATAAACTAAGTACTTAGTATCATTTTTTAAGGTTTGATTGCTGATCAGAAATAGTGATTGTCACTTTCATTAGAGATTTTAAAAATATCTAACATTCCCATTCAAGTACATTGAACTGTGGTCTAGTTGGACGGAAACGCTTTGAAATTTTAATGCACAAAATCAGTAAACCAAAACCAAAATTATTCATCTCACATAAAAATGTTTTTTACTAGCATGTCTTATTTCTGTCTTCAGAGCATGGCAGTGCTCGATTCTTGTGTGTTATTTAGTTTCACATTGTGCATCAGCTCATTTTAGCCAATTAAACGTTCCTACTTTTATTTTGCAATGTGTTTTTGGGTAACTCGACTCCAGACATGCTTAAGATGATGACTGCTCCCTTTTGGTTCTCTTGCAGTCAAATACGGAGCAACTTTCTGCTTTTCTGTTGAATGTATCATCGTATTTGACATGTTGCACTTCTTGGCAGCAACTGTTTTATTGCAATAAATTACATCAAGCCCTCATCCATTGTTGATCCGGCCACATTAAGCATGCTGTGCGTTTTCTTTGACAAGATGAAATCCTTAGTTATCAAAATTTGGAAGTACACGAAAATGATAGAATGTTTTGAATCTTGATAGTATCTTGGCTATTCAGTGGAAGCCAAAAATGTCCTCGTAATTGATAGCTAGCCCTATATGTGTAATGTGTTTTTGTGACCCTGCATATGAAAACCAAGCTAGAACATTCTTTGAGAATATAAAATGACTAAAATCATAGTACCAACATTAACTGACAGCATTTGACAGTCGGGTCCCTGCTATAATAGCAGCAACACTCCCAAATGTTTAAAGAACAAGCGGGAACCCAGTGTTCCTGTAGCTTTCGCTAGTTCTGTTTTGTCGCATGATAGAAAGTCTAAGGCCTTCTTAAACCACAAGGCTGACCCGTCCAGTCTGTGGCCTATTATACATCAAACTAAGACTACTGTGAGGACAAAAGAAACATCATCAGGTTAGCACTTTTAAACATTGGCTCACTAAAAAACAAATCGCTTTTAATCAAGAACTTGATCTCCAGTAACAATTTACATAAAGGCTGTATCTTCAACATCATGCATTTTTGCAGACTCTGTTGATCATCTTTTTGGTTGCTTTAACCCAAAAGTTAAGAACGTTATCAGTAATATTGCTCTACAATAATTGAAATTAAATTTGTTCAATGTGGTTCTCAATAGTGTAGAATTTTTTTCTAAGTGTGTCAAAAACAGCCAGCGAGTGTATATATTGTAACACAAAATAAATCAAACTGCTCAACTATTAAGGTTTATATTTAGCATCTGCACAAAGCCTTCACTCACCTTCTCTTGTCTGTTTTTAGCTCATAGTTTAGGATTTCTCACTCATCTCAATTAAATGTGTGGTTACTGTCACATATGCATCAGTTTGTTGAGACGTTGTTGTCAAAGACACAGATTGATTGTTCAGCGACACTTTGATCCTCTTTAGTTTCTTTTATCATTAAGCTTAGAAATAAAATGCTCGCTGTACGGGAAGGAATACTGTCGCATGTTGAGAGCAATACTTATTGGGCACAAATCTTTGCATATGAATTTGGTTATATCTTCCTGTTTTGCAGCATGTATTCTGCCACTTCTCTTTACTCTGAAGCTTTTTAGCTAAAGTCAAATTAAGCTGACAGAAGTATTAGATTGAGATTTATAGCACTAAAAGTTCTATCCGACAGTGGAGACAGTGGCGCATTGGAAAAGGATTTAATCTCGAACACCATGTATCACCAGTTGACTATTGCACCAATCCTAGCATCCATTTCCTTAATGAGAAAACTGTTAAAATGAACAGAATTTCAGTTGGTACCTCTTTGCTTGTAAAGAGCAATGTCTTAAGAACAAATAATATTGCAATTAGAAATGTATCATTGTTTTTAATCAAAACTGCATCACCTAATCACTTACTCATGATGTTTGATCAGGAAGGGATCTGTTCACTTTGTATTCATGGTATAATGTATGCTTACAGCTTTGCTAGGTCATCAGAGGGCACGTATGGAAAGATTATGGCATGAATTGGAACTGAAGAAGCGAAAGCTGGAGAAACTGAAAGAGGAAGTCAATGAGATGGAGAACGACCTTACAAGGAGACGATTACAGCGCTCAAACTCAGTCTGTCAGATACCATCTGTAAGTTACTGGAGGGCAACCTGCTCATTCACTTACCCGCCCACTCATACACAAAACCAAACATTGACCCACTTGCCCACCCACCTGCTTACCAGTCCACCCACACGCTATCTGGGCCACCCACAGGCTAACCTGCCCTCCTTACATTTATTAATGTGGCAGATGCCTTTATCCAAAACGACTTACAGTATTATGCAGGAGTCAGTCATCACTGTAGAGTAAACAGGGGTAAGATGTCTCAAGAACACTTCAGAAATTGGCTGCTGGCACTGGGATCTGTACTCGCAATATTCTGCTTACAACCCTCTAACCACCAGTCCACAACTGACCCACACACACCAGTCCACTCACTCTCTTACTCACCCACCCAATCACTCAACCGCCCTCTCGTTCTCCCACTTGCTCGCTCACTCACTCACTTACCTGCCCACCCACTCACTCACTGACTAACTAGCTCAATCTGAAGATAAAGATGTATGTAATGACATTCAGAACTCTTTGACACAATGTGGTCTTGTTACAGATTGAGGAAATGCAGCAGTTGAGATGTAAGAACAGATTACTGCAGATCGATATTGATTGTTTAACCAAAGAGATTGATCTCCTTCAAACACAAGGTACGTCATGCTGTCCTCACTCTTCATTTTTGAGACTAGTTTAACTCTTATCTGGCACTTCACAGTATTTTAAAGCCATTCTGAGAATGTCTCAGTTTGCTGCATTCATGCGTTACTGTGCGTTCACACCGCCACCGGCGAGAGCATCGAGAGCATCCGGATGCCATTCATTTTCAATGTGAGCTGGCGGCGAGAGGCAGCAAGGAGCGGCGCGGCACGGTGAGGCCAGCAGGAGCGTCAAGAGAGAGTTAAATCAGTTTAACTTAATGCTAATGAGTTATGACGCGCTAGAACGGCAACCAATCAGGAAGCAGCAGCGCTCCTCTTCAGAAGAGTTAAGAGAACACAGACAGGTTAACTTTAGTTCTCATGCAGAGGAGACGAGATATTCATTATTACTTGTTTATTATATTCTTATTTCAGTTATACATGAACATAAACACAGACACGAATTAAACAAATGAATCAAGATGTCTGAAATATTGAGTTTATGTTTCTTCATTGTGTTTGTGCGTGTGTTTGTGTGCAAGAACACACAAAAGAGTGTTGCTGCTGTAAAATATTTAAATATATGATGATAAATTAACTTATAGTTTGTATTTAGTCAGCACGTTTAATTAGTTTGCTTTGCGGCTCCTTTAAATAAAATATACAAGAGCAGACAGCAGCGCGGCGAGAGCGTCAAGAAGATTTCTGCGGCGGCGGGAGGGCGTCTCATGTCTCATGTCTCACTCATGTCTCATGAGACTCTCTCATGTCTCACTCATGTCTCATGACTCTCTCATGTCTCACTCATGTCTCACTCATGTCTCATGAGACTCTCATGTCTCACTCATGTCTCATGTCTCACTCATGTCTCATGACTCTCTCATGTCTCATGACTCTCTCATGTCTCACTCATGTCTCATGACTCTCTCATGTCTCATGACTCTCTCATGTCTCACTCATGTCTCATGACTCTCTCATGTCTCATGACTCTCTCATGTCTCACTCATGTCTCATGACTCTCTCATGACTCTCTCATGTCTCACTCATGTCTCACTCATGTCTCATGACTCACTCATGTCTCACTCATGTCTCACTCATGTCTCACTCATGTCTCATGACTCTCTCATGTCTCATGACTCTCTCATGTCTCATGACTCTCTCATGTCTCATGACTCTCTCATGTCTCATGACTCTCTCATGTCTCACTCATGACTCTCTCATGTCTCACTCATGTCTCATGACTCTCTCATGTCTCACTCATGTCTCATACTCTCTCATGTCTCATGACTCTCTCATGTCTCACTCATGTTTCATGACTCTCTCATGTCTCATGACTCTCTCGTGACTCTCATGTCTCATGACTCTCTCATGTCTCACTCATGTCTCATGACTCTCATGTCTCACTCATGTCTCATGACTCTCTCATGTCTCATGACTCTCTCATGTCTCACTCATGTCTCATGACTCTCTCATGTCTCATGACTCTCTCATGACTCTCATGTCTCATGACTCTCTCATGTCTCACTCATGTCTCATGACTCTCATGTCTCACTCATGTCTCATTACTCTCTCATGTCTCACTCGTGTCTCATGACTCTCTCATGTCTCACTCATGTCTCATGTCTCACTCATGTCTCATGACTCTCATGTCTCACTCATGTCTCATTACTCTCTCATGTCTCACTCATGTCTCATGACTCTCTCATGTCTCACTCATGTCTCATGACTCTCTCATGTCTCACTCATGTCTCATGTCTCATGACTCTCTCATGTCTCACTCATGTCTCATGACTCTCTCATGTCTCACTCATGTCTCATGACTCTCTCATGTCTCACTCATGTCTCATGACTCTCTCATGTCTCATGACTCTCTCATGTCTCATGACTCTCTCATGTCTCATGACTCTCTCATGTCTCACTCATGTCTCATGACTCTCTCATGTCTCACTCATGTCTCATGTCTCACTCATGTCTCATGACTCTCTCATGTCTCATGACTCTCTCATGTCTCATGACTCTCTCATGTCTCATGACTCTCTCATGTCTCATGACTCTCTCATGTCTCACTCATGTCTCATGACTCTCTCATGTCTCATGACTCTCTCATGTCTCACTCATGTCTCATGACTCTCTCATGTCTCATGACTCTCTCATGTCTCATGACACTCTCTTGTCTCACTCATGTCTCATGTCTCACTCATGTCTCATGACTCTCTCATGTCTCACTCATGTCTCATGTCTCACTCATGTCTCATGACTCTCTCATGTCTCACTCATCTCTCATGTCTCACTCATGTCTCATGACTCTCTCATGTGTCATGTCTCTCTCATGTCTCATGACTCTCTCATGTCTCATGACTCTGGCCGCTCGCGGTGTGAACGCACGGTTAGAGAAAATAAGTTTCTGAAATCAGTTGCAGTGCTGCACGTGACCAGAGGTATCGTTAACCGAATATTTTCCGTCATTGACAGATTTTTTTCAGCTGTGACGGAAAAATCTGATGTTGATCCGTTATTTTGACGGATTATGCTGAGGGCGATCTATTGTAATTTGTAACTGATGGTGATTGTCCTTATTAATTATCAATTGTCTTGTATTGTCTCCTCTTTGTCATCAATTGTCTTGTATTGTCTTTTCTTTCTCAGCGCTGCGTACAGTTGCAAAATGCAGCTGAGTGTGAGAAATTTCTTTAAACGGGCAAATAGTTGTGATATTGTTAATAAAGGTCAATAAAGAGGAAGTGATGCAGTATTTATGAGGACTACGGAACGATGAGGGGTGCAGCTGTACCCCAGGTGCAGAATTCCGGCTTTAGCCTCCAGAATAAAACCAAAACTGTCACGAAAAGTCGACTTTCCGAGGCACAAACACAGAATTTCAAAACAGTTACCCCTGCATCAATCTCCCTTGATGTGTTTGATTACGAACAGACAAGCACTCAGTTCAGATCAATGAGGACCAGAAGATATGAGTTAAGACGGAGAGGCGTACAGAACATTGTGTGAATAGTTGTATTTTTAAATATGGTCCGGTGTTAATTCCCTCCACTGTCAGTGCGAAAAAAACACATGAGATTGTTGAAGAATAAATTTGATGGAGTTTTTGTACATTTGTCAAGTAAATAAAGGAATAATTTAGCCTATATGCTCGTCTTGCAAGTGCATGATTAAAAATGAATGAAAAAAGCGATTGGAAAATATGCTAATTAAATGACGGGCAATAATAGGTTTTGATGGATTTTTTTCCAACCCTCTCCGTCAAAATGGCGGACAATGAGAAAGTCTAATGCAACCTCTGCACATGACGTAGGGGAGTACCATGCCATGTGTATAACTCATGTTTAATTTGGTCCATTTGTTAAAAACGAAGAACTCCACACGTGTAACAGTCTGAAACACTTTGCATTAAAATATCATGCAAAGGGTTCTAATGTCATCACATCTTGTTTGTAGTAACTGTGGATTTTAAAGGCTGCTTTTGTTTTTGTTTTGGTTTGTTTCAGGACCAGATTTTAATCCTGTTGCGATTCACAATTTTTATGACAATCTAGGATTCTTGGGTCCTTTACCTCCCAAACCTGTCAAAGGTCCAACAAAATCAGGTTCAGTTTCAAAGTTTAATTTTAAGCCTTTGGTTTTCTGATCTTCATTTTGCCTTCTTTTTTTCACCTCTGCATGAAGTTTCTTTCTTTTAATTGAATATGTCCATCATGCTTGCCAGGTGCAGATCACACCGGCTCGCTTGACAGGAGAGGACGCAAAATAAATGTCAGCTCCAAGTTAAAGAGAGACCCCTCTTTACCTCCTGTGCCACCTTCTGTGGCCACACCCATGGGTGGGTGTCTCCCTCTTTCTCTCTTATTCTCTAGTTTTTTCCCAAATCTCTTCTCTCATTCTTTTCTGCACAAGCTTTGCTGATGGTTGGTTTGTGTCTGATGCGTTTCAGAGAGCATAAGGAACATGAGGGTGATGCCGGAGCCTGAAGATGATGACGGAGTTCAGTGGAGCTGTACTGCCTGCACCTTCCTCAATCATCCCGCCCTCAACCGCTGTGAAGAGTGTGAATTTCCACGCCATTTCTGAGCCACAGACAGTGCATATGTGACATACAGAGAGATGCTCTGACGCACGGTTGGTTTTTCCTCTCGCAGTGTTGGTGTTTGTCATGGACCGTTTGAGTTGTCCACTGAAGACTGGATGATGTTTACAGCTCTTTGTGTGTTTCTCAGATAAGATTTCAGCCTCTCGCTCAAAGAAGAGGTTCAGTACTGCAGTAATGATGTTATGACGATGTCCACACACACACACGCACACACACACACACACACACACACACACACACACACACACACACACACACACACACACACACACAAGCACACGATATGTGTGCACATGGAGTGCATCCGTCTGAATGGAAAAAACTCAAGGACTACCTAAATGGAGCTGAACATCAGGTGGAAATTCACATTTCTTTTGTTTGGTAAATGAAATCTGAAATGAAAATAGAAAAAAACATGCATGCCTTAGATGTACAGTTTAAAGAGGAGAGTCTGCCACAGAATTCACTGTACATAGTTTTAGAATGAGCTTTCAATGCCTTTTTTGTTTCTCAAAATTTCACATGTAATTCTGTAAGTATAGCTTCATAGACTTCATTATTTCTGTGTTATTGTGTTTGGTTTCAAATCATGAGCTTTGAAGGTGTTTTATTAAAACGTTAAAGGGATGCTCGCATATTCAATAGCAAAAAACTCAATGCTCCTTGTCAAGCATTCGATCCAGTGTACGAGCTGCAGACGCAGCAACAATAAGGTACCTGACCTCAGAACAGTCAAAGAACTTCAGCCCTCAGACAATAAAATGCTTTTCTATAGGACAACTGGAATGTATCTTTAATCCAAGAAGATTTCCCATCTTCCTGCCCGAAAAACAGTGTTTCTTTGCTGTGCCTTGATTATTTGCAATAATGTATATTGATTTGTCTTATGCTATTTGAAAGAGGATCCCAATGGCCTTTATAGATGAGATTGTAAAAATTGGCAGAGATCAGCGTTATTCTGGGTATAGCTGAAATTTTTCACTAAGTGCCTTTGTATTTTTGTGGTTCTCTCTTACAGGTCCCAGAATGTGACAGTTTGCACGTCTCAGCTGAACATCATATAGAAATAAACAGGTCCTAAAACAATTTTATTCCTAATCTAACTTACACTCTTATTTTTAAATCAATAAACCAATTAAGTCATCTTTTTAAAAGGTTGCTAATGCATAAGTTATGCATTGAAAAGTCAAACAATAATGTGTATTTATAAAATACGCAAATTTCCAGATGCTGGTTTCTTATATCTTGGATGAAAGAGAACATTGACTCAATGAAGATATTTTATTAACTTGACGGAAAAATAGTTAAACTATCCAATGGGTCTGCCATATTTTGGAGTTTAAAAGCAAATGATGACAAAAATCATTGATGTCCGAGTTTGTTTGTGATTTTACCTGGCAAACTGTCTTTGTAACAGATAAGTTATTTGTAAAAAAATAAAAAAAACTGTTTCCTTTGTAATGATTTATACTGATTTACTCTTTCATATTTTGAATACTAGCAAAACAGTTTAACCAGGATAAAATTTGAATATGAAATATCTACTGTATTTGGTTAATATGAGGTGAATTGAATAAGTTATTTTTCATGTCTCCATAAATGTGCATTACACTAGTATTCCAGGACAAGGGTTTGTGTTTAAGAAACAGTAACAGCATAACTTTAAGACATTTTCATGCTCATTAATCACTGTAAGTAATTAAACACTGTAAGTAGCACTGCATTTTTAAACCGCAAACCTTTTATACTGTGTATATCAGTGTCCTGATCCTACACATCACTCTGTAATCAAACACTTGTTTTAAATAACCAAAAAAGAAGTAAATAACATACATTTGTCAGCATGTTGGAGAGGTACTCTTGGACCAGCACTGGGGAACATTATGTGGTTTTTCAATTGGCAGAAGTTTTTATTCAAAGTTATTTGAAAGTAAGGACAACAACAACCAATTTATCTATATAGGCAAAAGTTCTAGTAACACAAAAATGTAGATACATTTCTAAGATGAAATATGCGTTTATAGAAAAAATAAATATTAAAGAAGAAATAATTTATTGAAGAAAGATTTACAAGACTGTGGGGGTGGTGATACTTTAATTGTTTTTTTTAAATGTCTGATAATCCAGCTCTTTTCAAGGGTTCATTGTTCTTATCTAAGACTACTGTGTGAGAGTGTGTGCCCAGCAGGGTTTCTTTTAAATATCACTGTCATAAACTGAGTAACACTCACCATTTTGACCAGCTTTTGTAAAATAACACCAGAATGACCAAAGTCACTTTTATTGTCACATCACTGCAGCACATATGCCGTGGTGAGTGAAACTCTTGCTCCTGAAGTTGCAGAAACATAACATATAATACAGACTTCATGCAAAGTTTTTCAATATAAAATTATTTAATTTGAATAATTCACACTTCCAATAGGATAAAGGACACTACATGAGAAGGAAAACTTGAAGTGCAATAATTGATGTTTTGTAGTCACAACATAACTGACATTGCAAAATTAGAAACGGATCTAGATCTAAATTTTAGAAAAGCTTCTTATTTTGGACAATCATGAAGAAATATTTATTTTAACCACTTGTTTCATAATACTTTTTGTATAAACATCCTGTTGTTGTTATAACCATTAACTAAGTTGGAAACTGAAGTGTCACTCTGTTATGCGTATCACTGTTACAGGTTAAAGACACATTTGTATATACACAAAACATTAACATTATAAAAAATAATGTCAGTCAATAAACTATGGAATTCTAAAATAAGCAGTCTGTATAAAACATAAACAGAAGTTAGAATGAAAATTAAATACAAACTGTCCGAGCCATATATAGACATTTTGTAAACAAATGTCATATAAACAATGAATTACATGTTTGACTCGTTCTTTGTAATAGATTTGGCGGTACACGTGTTGTAGTGTGAAAGTCCTGTGGCGTTCTCCAGGGTCCACAGCCTGACCTTCTATTCTCACTGCAAAAGGTTCACAGTCCAGGGTCAGCAGGATTTGGAGGAATTTAAGAGGTCACACTTTACAGGTCACCCCAGCATCCTCTACATGACCACAATTGGTTTTGCCCCAGCCTGAAAACTTACACTGGTGAATAGTATCCTCTGTACCAACACAAGCAACATCATCCATCCAGATTAGGCCAGTGCCTAAAATGAGAAATTAAACCAATTTAAAATACATTCTTCTGAAGAGAGTGGAGTTAAAGATTAAGACCTCCATCTCGTGATGACAGACAAACAAAACCCTACATTTAAGTTAAAAAAGTAACTACGTGATTTTCTCAGAGCCCTGAAATATTTTTTGCAAGTTTTGTGTTTCTTGTCAGATATTTCTATGACTATTTTGGAGTAACCAAAGCTGGGTAGAAACATATACTGTTACATTACGCTGAGAATTCATATATAAATTAACATAACTATGCATTATGTCATTGGAAATTTAAGATATTTCTTTACCAGAAAGTGACTTTTGTGGGACAAAAAGAAGACCTTTTATGAAACATTTTTACAGAAGCACATTTAATTTTAGGTTATTGCCTTGCTTTAATAAGGAATGTCTCTTTTCTCATATAAACACATTTATTAATATTACAAGAATTTATTACAATGGTCCCATCAGTTGAACTTGAATGTGAAATCAACATCACAAAATAAACTAGTTTCACAACGTTTCAGTGGCTTTTGAAAAAAAATGTCTGAAAGTCTGACCTTGTCCAAACCGTCCAGTTTTGTAAATTTCTTTAGCACCATGGTACCCCAGCATCCTACACACAACATCTCCATCTTTGGTGTCCCAAACATCATCACACACTGTTCCCCATCGACGCTCATGGAAGACTTCAACTCGGCCCTCATGAGGGCCAGAGCCATTCACCAGCCTTACCAGAACTTCTTCAGCTGAAACAGATGCACATATTCACTTTTTGATCCATTGGGGTTATTTCCTAAGAATATTGCACATTATTGTGATAGCATTTAAGGCTTTACCATAATATTTTATTTTAGCTTTCATCTAAAAACTCTCTTCTTTGTACCCCCAAGTGTGTCTATTTTGTAGAAGTTTGCTTAGCTCTGCATTATGTTTATAGAAATATTTAGAAACAATTTAAAAAGAAGTCTTGAACTAACCACTGGGTGGCAGAATTTACCTATCTATGTTCTCTATCTGAAGAAAGAAAATAAATTCATATGGCACTGTTCTCCACTTCCACTTAACCATAAACAGATTTGATTTCTCTCTGCACTTCTCTGAGAGTTTAGCTGTGTAAACACATCTTGTTGGTATTTTTATAATATGTAAATGCCAGGGAATCTGTGGTCAGGCCCACAAAAGGGATTGGACAAGCAGAAGCCTACATACTGCGATCAATTCAGAGCGTTAAAATGTTCAGATGCAATATTCAAGCATGCCAGAGAACATATATTAAATATTTACAAATATCGACTCATTTCATTGGAAAAATAACGTAGCCAACTTGGAAAAACCCAATATTTATGTAATCACAAATACATTTGGTCGTGACTGTACTGGTGTGGGGACGTGAAGGGTGGGCAGCTTTTCTTCAGTGAACAGTTTTTTTGGGGGATTTACTTGTGTGTTGAGGCTTGATTAACATCTCTGTTGTTTCTTATGGTTTGGATAAGGATCCACTTGTGTTTGAGAGTCTCACACCTGCTGCTCATAGTTCTCGGACACTTTGCTTCACTCGTGGTGATTTAGGAATGTTATTTGTTCTCTCTCTCTCTCTCTCTCTCTGCTGTTCCTAAAGTCAATGGCTGTGGCATATTCTGTGGGTTGTTAACCTCTGTTTGCATTAGATCTACTTTGCTCTTTTCAGTGTGCTGAGTTTATAATTACTCCACTTGAATTGTTGGGGCCAATTCACACTGAATATAAAATAAATCCCAGATCATTAGCCATTAGAATATTTATAAACCTAAATATGGTTTTCCACACTATGACCTGTTAAACAAAATTTCACCTGTCTTTTCTCCTTTCTCTCCTTGCTCACCCTTCTCTCCTTTCTGCCCCCTCTCTCCTCTCTCACCTGCCGGATGAAACACACAATTCGTTTTAGGTTTAGCTTGAATTTCTGGTGTACCGTATATCTGCAACACAAATATAATGATGACAAGCACTCTTTAGGAAGCCAATGGTTCTGTCTGTAAAATTCAATAATTTGTCATGTTATTAAAGTCAGGTACCAGGAGCATTTTGCTGTAAGACAATCATATTAAACTATTTTCCACTCAAATTCACTCATTTCTCTTATGTCTTATAAAGTGTATGATTATTGTTTTTATTGAAGTTTGAGCCGCATATTCTTTAAAATGCCAGTAAAGTCATTTTTTGCTTGTTTGAACACAGGTCAATCAAACAGCGACTATAAAACAGGCCAAGTATATTTATAATGTAATCCTCTGCATTTCAAATCAAACAATGACAATAATGGGAAACAATTGTTACATATCTTTAAGTAATTCAAAGCTGACAGACATCTTGTGCATTAGAGCTGACTGTTTTCAACACAGCGTAGTATAAAGGCTCAACTGTAATCTTTTTAGCCAGAAGGCATTTTCTTTCTTCCCAATCTCAGAGTATAATGAATGAATGAATGTCATCTGCAGAGGGGAACAAGCGGATTGTTTTGGTGGATGTTGGGAAGGATCAAATGAGAGTGGGGGATGGGGTTGGGTTCTGGAGAGCATTAGAGAAATCATTATATGTTTTGGAAGGTGTTTAGGAGGAACTGCATGCTTAGAAGATGAGATCAGAGTGAAACTGAGAGTCAGAGTAAAAGCTGGTTGAAGGAAAAAAAGCCAAGAGTAAACGTCTGTCTTATGGACATTGCTCATATACAGCAGTGGTAAGCCAAGTAAAAGACCTTTGCTCAGCAGTTTAACCATTTCCAGTCTTCCATGTCAGTCTCCAACATGTTTGTGAGAGCTTTAGCCAGCATTCTTATGTAAGCCACCAAACACATGTCTGGGTGATCTTGTTAATATGTGTTAGAAACTGATACAAGGGTGAAAAAATCGTTCAAAGCCGCTCCTGCCCAGCTCTTTGCCGGCCCCCCCAGCTTTTTTTTGCTACTGCCAGTCCCACCTAGCTCTTCCTTGTTGATGCCAGTTCTGCCAAGATGTTTCTCGTCTCTGCCAGTCATGCCCAACTCTTCCTCATATATACCCGTCTCGTCCCGCACAGCTCTTCCTCCTTACTGCCAGGTCGGCAAAGCTTTTCCTTGTTCCTGCCAGTCCTGCCCAGCTCTTCCTTATCTGTGTTGGTCATGCCCAGTTCTTCTTTGTTAATGCTCATCCCATCCAGCTCTTCCTCATTACTGTCCGTCTCGCCCAGCTCTTCCTGGTCTCTACTGGACCTGCCCAGCACTTCCCCGTCTCTTCCGGTCCTGCGCAGCTCTTTTTGTTATTAATGGTCCCGCCTAGCTCTTCCTCGTCCCTGCTGATCCTGCTCAGCTCTTCCTCATTACTGCCAGTACCACCCAGCTCTTCTTTGTTAATGCTGGCCCTGCCTAGCTCTTCCTCATTTCCGCTCGTCCTGCCCAGCTCTTTTTTCTCGTCTCTGCTGATCCTGTGCAGCTCTTACACATTTCCGGTGGTCCCGCTCGGCTGTTCCTTGTTCCTGCCACTCCCGTTCCGCTTTCCCATAGCAACAGCATTTCATCGCCAGTCTCAATCAGTGTCCCACCCAGTCTCCCACTTCGTCATGCTGGCTTCACCCTCCAGTCATCATATCTCTGTGGCTTTCCATCGCCACCATCGGATTTTACTCCACTGACTAGGTCTTTATCAGTAGGACCTCTGAGGTTGTTGTCTCACCTGAACCATGGCTCAGCCTACCCTCGACTCTACCCCTTTTGGGGGGAGCGGGCTGAGGGGTATTTTGCCCCACATATTTAAGCCCTGAGTTCAGTTCTTTCTCTTTTGTATCGTTTTTTGTTACGTGTTGTTTCTGTTTTGGCTCCTGTTAAAATATATGTGAATTTATCAAATATTCATTACATTTCAGATAGCTTCGTAGCTTCCTTTGATTTAGATGATATGTTTGTGTGTCATTGAACATGTAAAGCTCTACCTTTGGGCCCCTTGGGGCCAATGGCTCCTTTTTCTCCATTTTGCCCATCCTTACCACCTATTCCAGTCAGTCCTTGAGGACCCTGAATGCCCCTTTCCCCTGGCAAACCTGATAATAAACACATACATATATAAAAACTGTTAGTTTAATATTTCCTTAATAAACCAATGACAGCTGACTGGACTATCTGACCAAGCAGAAGATAATGACCTTCCTGACACTTTTGAGGTTCAACCACAGTCTCCCAGTTCTTATCTAGAAAAAAAACAATTCAACGTGGCATTCAGGGAGTTAGCCAGCCCATTTTTTCTGGGGGCCAGCTTATGCAAGTCTTTTATTTGGGGTGACACTACTATTTTAAAACTCCTGCACCACAACGCTCAGAGTAGCTGTTTTCTCGCGGCTCATCACGCCATAAACAATGGACTGAACTGCATTGTGGACACTAATAATGTCTTATTGATGATCCATGTTATTAATTTGGATGGGTGTTTAGATAATGAATGAGTGTGATGTGTCATGATAATGTGAGTGGGTTAAGGACCTTAACAGGAAAAAGGGATGTTTTCTGTGCAAATGACAGAAAGGTGAAAAAAAAATGTTGGTGATAATTTATTAAAGTAAACCATGTCGTTTGAAGTGTTATTATTTGTGACAATATAACATATTTAAAGTGTTTTCATATTTAAGTGTGCTCAGGCAATCAAGTTTAAGTACAAAACGTCTACGTTACTAGTGTAACCCGTTTGAACTTATTGACTCTGAACTTGAATTTGAAAGGCCAATGAAATTGAATTTAAATGAATATTAATTAAGCAGTCCCCGCCCAGAAAATACGGGTATAAAAGGGAAGATGGCATGCTCATTCATCACCTTTTGTGCTAAGGAACGTGAGGATGGCTCATGATCGCTTGCAGCGGGCATCACAGTATTGTGGCACGAAAGGACACAACATCTTGTTCCCTCCATCAGGGAACAGGGGTTACACTAGTAACCCTATCTGTGGGTCCCCTGGTGTGGGCAGGCGGGTCTGTGTCCAGCGCTTTTAAGCTGCAGGACCGGATGGCTGTGGCCAAACATTGGACCAACACAACATTCCCTGTCCCCCTCTCCCGTTACAATGTTATGTCTAGTTTATGTGCTTGTTGTTTTCTTTGTGTGTCATATTAGACTGCAGCTTCTGTGATCCATATATTCGCCAACTATCTGATGTGTATCGGTATGTTATTTTTCTTTTCTATACGTAATACAATTTATTTTCAAATAGAATAAAAAATGATTTTGTAATAACTTTTAAATTCCATTCAAAAATATTTGCTATATTATTTGACACTTACACATACTGTATGACTGAATATTTGCAATTACCAGGACAATTTAACATACATTTAAGTTGTACAAGATCATATGATGGTAAAGTTTAAGACCAATGATTTTTTACAAATCGCACGGGCCTGATTGGAATTGCACATTCTCGTCCTCGGTCCATGGTGGCCAGATTGCATCACTATCCGGATAAGGAGAAGATTCTGCGTCTTGCACAGCTGTCGTCGCCTCTGATGTACAACGGAAAAATGATATAGGGATCACACTGACTCCTGTGTTCTAAATGACATTAGGTCACTTAAATATGAATATAATAAGATCATGTCAGACCAGGTGAATAAGATGTTAATAAAAATTAAGCAGAAACATTTTGAGAGTGGGGATAAAGCAGATGAAATATTAGCTCGTCAGTTGAGGGATTCTTATGCCTGTAGATTATTCATAGTATAGCTGACAAGGATGGTAAAATATTGACTAATCTAAAAGATTTCAATAAAGGCTTTATGGAATTGTTTGCGGAGTTATAAGACGTCTGTGTCATCTGAGGTTATTTCTGACTTTCTTCCTTCACTTTCCCTCCCAAAATTAAGTGAAGCAGACCAGGAAACTTGAATGCTGATTTTACAATTCAAGAGTAAATGGACGCAGTTAATGCCTCTCCTAATGGGCAGGCTCCTGGCCCTGATGGGTTTAGATTCAAATTTTATAAGAAATATGCAGATAAAATTCTGCCCCTTAAGTTACAGTTTTTCAATCACTCCTTCATTAAGCAGAAATTTCCCTCTTCTCTATTCTCCGCCAATATTTCTTTACTTCTTAAGAAAGGCAAAGACGAGACTGATGTGTCTTCTTTTCGTCCAATTTCTCTTCTTAATTGGGATTTAAAAGTGTTCACAAAAATTTTGGCAACAAGATTAAACAAATGTATTTCAACTAGTATTCATCCTGAACAATTTGTCTTTATACAAAATAGATTTTCCTTTATTAATGTTCGACGTTTCCTAAATATAATCTATTCTAAGCTAAATTCCAACTCTAAATTGGCAATCATTGCATTAGATGCAGAAAAAGCTTTTGACCAAGTTGAATGGAATTACATCTTAACCACTATTAAAGAATTTTATTTTGGCGATAAGTTTTCTTCCTGGGTCAGCATGTTGTATCATCATCCCTGCGCATCAGTATTAACCAATCTGGATAGATCACCGCAATTTAAGTTGCATAGGGGTACTCGACAGGGGTGTCCACCTTCACCCCTGTTGTTTGCCATAGCCATAGAACCTTTGGCAATAGCCATTAAGCTTCACCCCCAAATTCCGCCCTTAAACTGGTCAGGTTAATCATATAATTTCTCTTAATGCTGACAATGTTCTTTTGTACCTTTCAGACCCTGAGCTGTCATCCCCTCTGTTGGGTTTATTAAACTCATTTAGTAGCTTTTCTGGCTATTCTGTTAATTGGCAAAAAAGTGAACTTATGCCTGTCAGCGATAATATAGATCCAGTTTTTATGAAGAGTCACTTTAAAATCATTTTAGACAAGATGAAATATCTCCGTGTGGTGGTCCCTAAAAAACCCAAGGAATTAGTTCAATTTAATTTTTTTGCTTTACTAGATAACCTAAAGAAGGACATAGAAAGATGAAGATCACTCCCTATTTCATTGATCGGCCGCATTAATGCAAGATTTTTATATCTCTTTCTGAACTTGCCCTTTTTTTACCCAAATCTTTCTTCAGAACTCTTGACTCAATAATTATGCCTGTCATCTGGGACTATAAAGTCGCTCGTATATCCAAAACCCAAATGTTTAAACCAAAATGCTTGGGGGGTTTGGGTTTGCCCAACTTTTGTCATTATATCTGGGCAGCGAACTGCAGAACATTAACGTATTGGCGGGATTTTTTCCAGGGATGTTCGCGTAGAGACCCCCTCTTGGCTAGCGATAGAACAAAATGCCATCCACTCGTTTCTTTCAGCTCTGCTTTTTTCGGCACCTTTGTCTTGTACCTAAAACAAATTTAATCCTTAAAAATTCTATCAAAATATGGTATCAGATTAGAAAGGTAATTTAGCTACCAAATACTTCTCTGTTTTCTCCCATCTGTTATAATCCTGCGTTCAAACCCTTTCAGATAATGTTTTTAGGGAATGACAAAGTAAAGGAATTCTCATTATGAAAGATTTGTATATTAATAATACATTTCCTTCCTTTTCTCAGTTCAGCGAAAGATTTGACCTTCCCTCTTTTCACTTTTTCAGATATCTTCAGGAACTTTGATCATACAAATTTAACACACTTATCCCTTTTTGTTAATGTGTTTAAAGATAATTAAAAAAAAATTCTCTTCATTTGAAAATAGCTTGGGAAGAAGATTTGTGGATTCAGGTTTCTGAGACTGTCTGGGACAAATGTCTTTCATCTATTTATTCTTGTTCAAGACACCAACCACCAACTTATTACATAGACTTCACTACTCTAAAACAAAGCTTAGTAAATTCTATTCTTCTGTCTCTCCTATTTGCGATAAGTGTAAAGCTGCTGAGGGTACCTTGGCACATCTTTTTTGGTTCTGCACAAATTCAGAGTTTTTGGATATAAATGTTTCATTTTTTTTGCCAAAGTCTACAATTGTGCTTTACTTCCTGACCCACTCATAGCAATTCTTGGTTGGTCAGACTCATTGCAGACTCTTAGGCTAAAGGTACGTTTACCCATTCAATACGGTGTGATTGTAGCTAAGAAAGTTATCTTGCTTTTGTGGAAGAAAAATACCAGACCCTTTTCTTCTGACTGGCTAACTGATCTCACTTCTACATTACATCTTGAAAGAGTTAGATACTCTTTATCCGGGAACCCTGCAAAAAAGATGTGGGAACCAGTCTTTACCTTTTTGTCAAAACAGAAGGATTAAACTACTTATTTATGTTTTTCTGTTCTGTAATAATCACTTACTGTAATTATTGTGATTACACTCTGTAATAGAGGTTGACTTTATGTACGTCTTCCTTTTTATAGTACTTTAGATTCACTTTACCCAATGCACAGATTTGTTTGTTGAAGGGTCTTTTTGTCAGTTATTTTTTGTTTTTGTTGTTTGTTTGTTTTTGATGTTTGAAAACATCAATAAAAATAATATACAAAAAAAAAAGAAAGCTGGAATCCATCCCATAATTTTCACAATGAAATGGACAGGTGCCCAGTCCACCCCTTTTATTCAACAATAAGAACAGTAAGAATAGTAAAAAATCATGCAAAGATAATGATGGTGCGGGTGGCATGATGATACCTCTTGTTCCAGTCAAACCAGGAAAACCAGCATGTCCCAGTGGCCCAACATCACCTTTCTCACCCTTTGGTCCTGGAGGTCCTAAAACATATAATGATTTAAACAGTTACATATTACTTCCATAAAGGGATTGTTAAGCCTACCCAAGTGAATCCGAAGTCTTGATGGACTATTGGAAGAATAGAAGTTAGATTAATAACTTTTATATCAGACTCTGTATATAGCACCTTAATATTTTGTAAATTTGTAGATTTACTATAGTAATACGGTAATAGGTTGTGTGTACTCTGTCTCAGACATTAATATTAACCTTATAACCTTTATTTTTTATTAAACATCAGTATATACTTATTTCATCCGTAGCTCTTCTGTATCATTGGATTTCAACCACTGTGTGTTAAACTTACATATTTATTTTTATTATATAACTTGTTACTTGTCTTTTCACTTTGTGTACTGGAAGTTCTGTAACTAAAATAAATTCATTGTGTGGGCAAGCACACCTGACCATAAAGCTCATTCTGATTCTGATTAACTTGCTGCATCTAAGATAAATAAAAAGAGCTTCCCAAATTTTTAACGTACTGCGTGCGGTATGGTTTGTTTTAAGAGAAATATATTTTTTTGTTGTGAGAAGGTTATTTATTTGAAGAAGATTATTAACTGACTTATTACCAAACATTTATCTTTTTTATATAATTCAATTCTTTTTTCACCACTGAAGGTTAAAATGTATTTTTAATTGAACTTAATTGTTCATTAAGACATTTCAAACAATCAGAAATCACTTAAGCATATATTATTTACTGGTAAATCTGTAAGTTATCAAGCAAAGAAAGTAAAGAAATCTAATCTAATGTGAATCAGTATGGTACAGATAAATTATCGGTACTGTTTTAAAGATGTGAGTGGAGTATGTGTGTGCTGGACCAGTTCATGCATATGTAAGATGCTCACGTTGTTTTCAGTGATTATATATTTTACATATAGTAATATAATATAAAAATTAGGCATGCAACAAAATTTCTGTCTTGACTTTCTATCCTTGTATGGTAAAAAAACTGTAACATTGGTTATTGCATAGAACTTCAATGAACTATACACAGGTTTTGTAATTTGTTAAAAGTTTTTTTTGTAAGACTTTATTTTCCTGGAAAAAAAGGTTTGATTACTTTAATTTTGAATTTTTTTAAATAAAATGCATTTATTTATTTAAGAAGTCTAGTCATACACATATCCAAAACTATCTTGAATAATGTTTTAAAATTAAACCATTAAGATTAGCGTTCAGCAAAGTGGATCCAAAATGTTCGGTTTTGGCCCCAATCACAAATAAAAATGACCAAATGTATGAATAAAATGACCAGAAGTACACAAGTGTCCAGTTACTTGTTTGCTACAATGCTCTATGTCCGTTTAACCTTTAGTTTTTTTAAGGCCACAACTTTTGCAAAATCAAATTAGGGCTCTATCATCAAAATGTTCTTTGTTTTGAGATGACAATATAACCCTACCTTGTAATACAGTTAGGTTTTTGAGGGTCATCGAGTGCTCCCACTCTTTCAGCCTCAGATCGGCTGTGATGACATTAAGAATCTCAATCTCATTCCTCATCTGTTCCTCAAGGTGAATTTGTGTGATCCTTGTGCTTGAGGCCTCGTAGGACACATTTCCAATCTTTTCCTGTAGTTCATCAATCTTTATGTGGTGCAGGCTGACATCTCCACTAATTGAATGATTTAACGTTTGTATCGCCCAGCTGACCTCCTCCACATGCTCCTGAAGAGTCTGGATGTTTAGCCCCATTGCCTGCAACTGCTCACATTGGGTTCTTATAGAGAAAGTAGCTAAGGTTAACTCTTCTCCAAGACTGCTACTATTCCGTTGGCAGGACTGAATGATCATGGTCAGATTGTCCCATAGCTGAGCTACAGAGTCTGAGGTATGTTCAGAAACAGTTTGCAGGATTCTGATGTCCTGCTTTAAAGCCTGCACCAGTTGACCTGCTCACAAAAGTAACAGCAACAGTCACATTTACTTATTTATATTTCTACATATATTTTATATATTTAAGTAGATATAATTTTTATGCTGAATGTGTTTTATATTCACCCTGAAAAATTGAATTACGTTAAGGGTTACTACAAAGAATGTCTCTTGTTACGTTTGGTAACCTCAGCTCCCTGAATGAGGAAACGAGGAGTTGTGTTGCCTGAATGGGGTTGATCTTAAGAACCTGTTTGTCTCTGAGCCTTTTGAAAAGCCCAATTGACTAGCGAAAGAATCAATTCATATTGGGTATAAAAGGGCGGAAGAGATCATTCCTTAACTTTGGGCTGAGTAACCGGGGAGGCCTCTCACTGTCGCTGCCTCTCACTGTCGGGTGTCGTGGCATGGAGGGACACAAGGTCTCGTTCCCTCCTTCAGGGAACTGAGGTTAACATATGTAACCGGAGATATTCTCTTTCAGTTGGTCTCTCAATGTTAAGTCGACCAAATTGATTTCCTATACAATCACGCCATGATGCCCAATAGTAAAACTATCTGAATCAGGACATTCTAGTGGAACTGGTGAGGTGTAATCAGAGCTTCCTATGGAAAATTGAGAGACTCATACCGACAGAGTGATGGGCAAGATGGCCTTACTTCAAAATTTTATCTTAGACGCCACCAGACACGTTCATATATTACAGATATCACATCCCACACTTAGGGGGTAGAAGTGGGTAGATTACCACATGGTCTCATAGATTCGATAAGAACTCATGGGAAAATAGCGTTCGGGCCCACTTTGCCGGTAGCACAGCTGAAGGTGGAGGCCGACCGAAGGGAAATAACTGGGTTCACCGATAGGGAAACCTTGAGTGACATCATACATTTGAATGAGAAATTGAGAAGACTTGCTCGATCCAATGGCTTGAAGGGAGGACCAATGAGGCCCTGTAGGACCAAAGTCAAGTATCAAGAGGGTATGGAGTGCACCCTGGGTGGGTTCACCTGCAACGTGCCCCTCAGAAAGCTAGTGATCAAGTAATGTCATCCCAGGTCCTGCCATCCTCCAAATCATGATGAGCGGCTATTGCGGCAACATACATTTTTACAGTGGTGCTCGAACCCATCTAGGAGGAAGGACACCAAGACGAGAAATGACGCGTATTCAAGGTTTACAGACACTGAGTGGCTGGAGCCCTCGTCTGAGCAATGGTATTTGCGCCCGTTGGTGACAGCCCCACGTCCCATCCAAGAGCCAGTTGTGGAGGTTTCACAGATCTTGCATGGCCTTTAGATAGGAGGTCAGTGTGGTATGGTGGTTAGAGAGTTGGACTTATAAGCAGAAGGTCGCAGGTTCAAATCCCAGTGTAAGCAGACAAAGTCTTTGAGCAAAGCACCTTACCCCCATTGGCTTTGTAGTGATAATTGGGCACTGAATAATACTTGTCAGTCACTTTGGATAAAAACACCGGCCAAATGAGTAAATGTAAATCCAGATGGAATTTTCCTTTTAAGAGAAATCGACCAGGCGGAGTTGTCAACTACAAGCTCAGAGAACCAATTGTGGTTGGACAAGCTACAAGCTCAGAGAACCAATTGTGGTTGGACCAGTACGAGGCAACCAGGACCACTTGATGTTCCTCATGCCAGACATTGCACATGACCTGTGCAATAAGGCTCAATGTAGGCAGGCATACTTCCTTTTGTCCTGCAGCGAGCAGTACGCTAAGATGTCTGGTGGTGTCTGGAGATGCGAACTGGTCTACCACAGCCAAGCAGAATTGCTCCCATATCAGCTGGACTGAACTGAGCTGTAGTCGCCACTCTCCTGGTTGGGGCTTCTGACAAGGGTGCGCTGGCTGTCGGGTTCAGAGTGCCAGGGAGGTGGCTCCCAGGGACTTCCCCACCTGCTGACTGTATGTGAGGAGGCATCGTGCGAGTTGCGACATGTGCCGAGAGCATACACCACCCTGGTGACTATTGTAAGCCACGGCTATGGTGATGTCGGATGTGACCAGGTCATGTTTTTCCCAAAGCAGAGGCTGAACCTCCTGAGGGTCAGCAGAACTGCCAACGACCCAAAGCTACATGCCCGTTGCACATAGCACCCCATTATGGCAGGGAAGCATCCGTTGTAACTAGATCTTGGCTCATCCCCTGCTCGAGGATAACTCCCGCTCATAAAGAGGTTGCAGACAATCACAGGGCAAGGATTTGTCAGTAAAGAGGATGAAGACGAGCCTGGTGCCGATGCCTCACATACTGCTCTGAATCTAACTCTGTAGCAAGTGCTATAGCGGTCTTGTATGCATTGACCAAGGGTAATTACTCGGATGCCACCCAGGAGCGTTTGATAAAAGTTTCAGTAGGACGGCTGTGCGCATGAAGTGATCCAGGAATTTTACCACCAACTTGGCATGCTTGTCCATGAGTCATGCAGACATATTGAAAGTACAGTTCCAACCCCAAACAGAAAATGTTCTGTGCTGGGGAGAACTTGGTCTTTTCTCTGTTTACCCTAAGAACCAAACAAGCTTGGTACGGTAACACATGGTCCCGATGCATACATACTGTCTGTGGTGAAAGACCCAGGATAAGCCAGCTGTCATGTTTAGTATAGTTGTACTGATACATATCAGGAAAGGATCATGACATGGAAGAAAGTGTCATTCAGGTCAATTTCCACAAACCAATCTTGATGCCTGACAGAAGCCAGCAGGCGCCCCTGTGTGAACATCCTAAAAAGCAACCTCTGAAGGTATTGAAGGTTACATCCAAGACAACAGCCGCATCCCATTACAGAACCAGTCGCTGTTCCCATACTGGAAATCTGCTCTTTGATGATCTGCTCCTCTTGAGATGCTGAAACACCCAGAGGATTTCACACACGTCACTGCGGGCGGGGACATGAATGATTCATTTGCCAAATTAATTGGCCTTTTCAATAGGGTCAGGAAATAAAGGGAACTTAAGATCAAACCCATTCAGTTAACACAACATCGAGAGACCGTCTGAAATCTAACTAAGATTCTTAATTCATACAGTATGTCCAGCTCTTCAAGTTCTTCAAAACATTAGATGAGAATTGTTTGAAAAATAAATTAAGCATTTCAAAAATTACAAATATCACAAAATCTAACTTTAATATACAAATCTGATTGATCAAATAGATTCCTAATAATTTCCATAAAAATTAAACAAATCTTTGCAATAATGTCCTACTTAATAAGTTTATAGCTGATAAAAAATCTAAACATGTTTTACAGAGTCTGAATTTAGAGTGAATCGCTTTAGATAATTTTCTTTAGACCCCAATATGCCAACTGCATTGGAAAAGGATAAACCCTGATATTTAACATTTATGCATTTTTGTTAAAAGATTTTTACAGTATTGCATTACAAAATGCATTTCTGATTAAGTGCGATCCTGGCATGACCTTGTTGGTACTAATGCCTTGCTATAATCTCTGAACTATAGGAAAGATGTATTACTGCTAGTTTCTTAAAGAACAGTCTTCTCATTTCCTTTATAAGGTTTTCAATTGGGATTGATGAGTAAGTATTGATAACTTACTAGAAACTTCTGCTGTGTTTTCTGCTGTGGTTACCTAATTGATGCAGCAGTTCACTGTGGTTGTTGAAAAGGCTTTCTAGTTTCCAGATGTTCTCCAGAAGGTCACTCTGAGAGGGGAGCTGGCTAAACGATCTCTGCAAGGTCTCAGCGTGCTCTCCCAGATGCGTCACATTCTCCAGTAGAGCCTTTTGCCTCACCGAAGATTCCTGAGACTTTGACACTAAACGGGACCGAAATGAATAGATTTATAAAGAGTCATTGTTGATTAAGAAAAATAACCCCGAAAATCTAATTAAAATGCGAACTGTTAACAAGTCCTATTTTGTTATCTGCTATGTTATCTATTAAGTGCAATTCATACTGTATGTGCGAATTAAAAAATCATACTGCTGACAAAAGCCCAGTTCTAGATATTCATAATTGTGATAGTGGCCATGGGGCAAAACGTACCCATCCTACCTCAAATCCAGCTTTCAGTGGGTGACCAACACGACAGATAGGGCCAGCTTGAACATAATAGCATTTTGGAAGGACCATTTTGAATATTTTTGACCAGTGATTGCCAAATTTTAGAGGGGTAATGCCCCTCAAAAACCGTAATGAAGGTGAAAGTCTTGGCACACACTGTAGTGAAGTGATGTGACGTATTGCCAAGTATGGTGTTCCACACTTGTAATTTGTGCTCTGCATTTATCCCATCCAGTAAGTGAACACACACACACTGTGAACACACACTCGAAGCAGTGGGCAGCGATGCTGCGGCGCCCAGGGAGCAGTGGGGGGACGGTGCCTTGCTCGAGGGACTCACCTCAGTCATGGTATTCCCGCTGGTTCGGAGTCTGGAACTAGTAACCTTCGGATCACAGGTCCAAGACTCGAACCACCACTGCCCACAACAGCTCCGCAAAAGCTCCAGGCCCCTACCCGATTTACTGTATATATTATATTTAGATGTATTTATATTTTAGATATATTCAATAAAGGAGATTGTATTTGCACAAAATTAGGAACCAGTTAGTAAGAATTTGAATTATGAGAGCTTTTAAAAAAAGGTAAAATTTCTTTAGTCTGGTAAAGATATTGTGAACATTCTTAACCAGTATTCTTTAGTTATAAATATATACTATTTCCTGCACACTCACCTCGCTTTAAAGAATGCAATGTTTTATCTGTTTCGTATTTGTGTAATTAGTAGAAAAACATTTTAAAACAAATAATTATATTAGGGCTGGGGTAAATATTTGCTATTATAATTTTTTTCGTTAATAATTCATTGAAATGTTAATGTTTATTTGATAAGAAATTGTTTAAAAAAGTTTGCTTTATTTAGTCTTGAATTTCCCTTCTAGGATTTGGGATCTGCACCTGGGGTTTAAAGTGTGGTCAGACACAACAAGCCATTGACACATGAAGGAATTTTCTGTCATTGTTAACAGTGAAACATAACATAAAATTACGTAACTTTTTATGAAATGTACACAAGGTTAGAATCTTGCTACTTATTAAATATAGAAATCGTTTTAATGAAGTAAAAACAAAATTCAACAGCAAGAAATATATTTTCATCAGAGCAAAAGGTGCAAAAAATATTAATATAATACTAAAACATTTTGCCTTTTGGAAGCTACAACATACATGAGGACCAAAACTTTTAGCATGTAAGTTAAATCAGCGCCGGATTTTCTGCATTATATATCTGCACCATATCTTTGGCTAATCTAATGAATGTTAATTACATTGCGATTACATCTGTGATCACATTCCACCAGACACTATTCTAATCATACAAGAAAATGTTTGTATCACTATTGCTTGATTTTTTTGGCGGGTGTGCATGTGCTGCTGGGGTCTTGTTCAACTTGTAGGGCCAAATCTCTTAGAAGGAAGCAACAAACGACGCTACAAATAAAACATTTTTTCATTCAATGTTAAAACATTCAAGGTGGCAAAAAATTCTATTTATCACCCATTCCTAAATTTTATTAAGAATATTTCTATAACTGTAATATTTAGATTTATTCCAGCCCTGAACCACTGGGGATACGGCTGCTGTCCACCGGTATACCGCCTTCATCAGTTTCTGAAACATTGTTTTAGACAGTTAAAACATATAAGATTAAGCTCACTTTCTAACTACAAAAATGCATTGTGCTTTTTTCCATATATACATAACAAGAATAAAGAATGGGTTTATTTTCATTTTGGTGTGAGTAGGACACTGACGAGACCATAGAAAATTCGATTCCCATACAACACACAGCAATATATACCTTGAAGGCGTGCACCATATCTGTCTTTGTTACATTATTGTGTCATTTGATGATTAATCTAAGTTTTAAATAGATATTGTCGCTTTTTCTGTGGTGTTGTGTATCATTGTTTTAATGAAAATGGATATTTACAGCTTAGACTTATACTGCACATGTTCATATCTTTGTACTCTGTGACTTTCTTACTGAAGATTAAGTTTTCTTGAGTGATAAAAACATGCATCTCATTGAACTCACATGTTCAGATTCTGGCATGAATTTAGTATAACCACTACAAAGACTCAAATAACCATAACTCATAAACTCTATGAGGGTAAAATCAAATGTGCATAGAAGACAAAAGTGAAAGTGTGACTTATCTAGTGTCTGTATGTGTATGAATTCCAGAAGGGTGCGAGTCATAAAAACTCACAAGTATTACTTAAAAGAAGACATTAAAACTGTATCATATCTTTTTATTCATTGCAGACCAAAGAAATCTTCACAAGCCTGATCCTGGAGGACCAAGAGCAGCATAACAGAACATATTTGAAATGTTTTCCTAATCTAACACATGTGCTTGAACTCCTCAGCTTATACTGTAGAAACTACAACAGCTGAGCCAAATGTCAGATCAGAGAGACATCCAAAATGTTTCGGAAAACAAGGCTAAAATACACGCACAGTAGGATTTCCCAGCACATGGGAACATAACATTTTGAATGATCAACCCCGGCAATAACAAATGATCATACTGGACATATTACTAAGAATAGAATTATCCCCAAATATGCGCAAACTTGGTGGTTTGTTATACATTTACATTTACATTTAGGCATTTAGCAGACGCTTTAATCCAAAGCGATTTACAATAGTCGAGGAGACAATGAAGCGGTAAATAGTCGATACAACAATAGATGAACAAGTGCTACAACAATACTACCGAGTTACACAGAGAGAGAAGTTACAAAAAGTATATATATAATTTTTTTTATTTTTTTTTTATTTTTTTGATAGAGTGAGTAGTTAGAAAAGAAGTGAGTTAGTGAGTTAGGTGTAGCCGGAAAAGATGAGTTTTTAGGAGTTTTTTGAAGATAGAGATCGAGTCTGACAAGCGTGAAGCCAGAGGCAGATCGTTCCACCATCGAGGAACTGAAGCAGAGAACGATCGA
>CM065665.1:11631869-11661869 GCA_033220385.1 Triplophysa yarkandensis
AAACTGCGTGTGACACCCCTCCTTTAACTTTCCATTTAATACTAAATGGTGTTATGTTATATTTTATTATATAAAATAAAAAAGAATCTGATACGTCCTTTCACGGGGTGTTTTCACAAAGTACAGGTTTATTTATAATTGGCAAATTGGAAGGTGATTTCTGGGAGATCTGCTTGATCTCAATGCCACCCCTAAATGTTGACTTGAGGTTCAAACAAGAAACTCACTGTAAGTTCAGCAGAGGCATCACTTATGATGTACGTGAATGTATGTGATTTATTCGACCATTTTTAGGGAACGCTGAAGAAGTACCAGAGTGAGAGAAAGTCAAAGGTGGAGTCTATAGAGCGCTGCCAATCACAGCTCAAGAAACTGCGGAGGAAGAGTCAAGGCAGTCGACATCCAAATAAGTATGGAGACAGGGAGATGCAGGTACCATTACTTAAACTTTTAATAATGTTGATGTATAGACCACAATTTATGGATCTGCACACAAGTACAAGCTGAACACTTAATGTAGTGTAATGTTACATAATGTATTAATTTTGTCATTGTAAAGTTGGAATGAAAACTTGGGAGCGATGCTTGTGGCCTAACTCTCTGTACTGATTATTCATTTATGATTTCTTTTCCTTAAAATGTGGCCAAACCGTATTCATAGATTTAATTTACACAAAGTTAAGGTCTTGAATAGTTGAGGCTTATAAAAGCTGAACTAAGGAACAAGGTCACTTTGGATTGAATGTATGGTCTTTAATGGCAGTGTTCATTACTCTTTACTGTAATGTACTGTCAGTCATTTGTACTTTGTGAGACTCATAATGGTCTACTGAGCTTAGTTTGGAAGGCTGTTTGTTGAGACCCAGTGCCTACATACCAAAGCTGATGTTTTGTGAAAAGCTTGTAAGAAGTAAGACTTTATTATCCATGTGTGAAAATAAAGTTTCTTTATTTAAGGATCTGAATTCTCAAGCACGTGTTTTAGCTCAAATGATTATATCCTTTAAAACAATATCACAGCATTGGCTGGAGTGGACTGAGTCTTGTATAGCCAACTTTTACCCAACTATTACAGTCACTATCTAACCAATCCCTCTCTGTATGTTCTTTGGAATGGAGACATTTAAACCATTACCATTTTCCAATATATATTTTTTTATAATAGGATTTTGTTCTTTAGAATAGAACAGCTCTTATTCACAGGATTATTTACTCCACCACCCCCGGCACAAATGCCCACTGAAGACATTTCACAGTCCACCCCACCATAGCAGGATTGAGCCCAGTCTGCTATCTTTGTTTGTGTAAAGCCATGTTATCACGTGTGTTACTCTAAGCATGTGTGTTTTGGTCAGAAAGATTTACAACAGTCAGTATTGAGGTTACGCAGATATCCGGAAGATATGATTTGAGAGAGAGGAAGGCAGAGAGGGAGATAGATTGAGACAATAGGAGTAGAGTTGTGGAAAAGGGGGTTAGAAAATTAAGGTGTTAGTAGAGCAAGAAGTTCAAGTCAGTTGATATAAAATAATAAAAAATGTGACCTTGAGGCTCTAGATATTCTTGTAAACACCATTGTATTATGTGCTAATTGTTGCCTTTTAAAGTGATAGTTCACCTAAAAATGAAAATTCTATCAATACCCTCTTGTGTTTGACATTCTTTCTACTGCGAACACTAAAAAGATATTATAAAGAAAGACAACATACTATTCACTTGCATTGGTTTTTGTGTCCATACTATAGAGGTGAATGGGTGCCGGTGTTTGTTTACAATAGAGTTAATTTTTGGAAGAACTGTCCCCTTTAAGAGCAAACAATTTGCACAGTAATAATAATATTTAACTTTGGATGAAAATATGTTTACTGACCAACACGTTGCTCTAAAACAATGTAAATATATTTATTTTTTGTGTGAGCCGTCTATTTAGGAGTATACATGACAGCTGAGTGATTTTTATTCATTTTTTGCACATCTATAATCACTGCTGTTATCCGTAAGGAATTGTAACACCAGTAAGAACTGTCATGAAAAATTTACATTTTAAATTTAAATTTACAAAACGTATCAACCAATTGTTCTCAATCATATACTTCCTAATTTACAATAACATTTATATTTATTTATTTGGCAGATGCTTTTATCCAAAGTGACTTACAAGTATTGTGATTCTGCCACATTGATGGCTGAGAAAAAAGTAATTGTTCAAATAACATGTTGTTTCCTCTTATATAAAAAATGTAACCCTAATGTGTATTTTTAAATTGTAATATTCCTGTAAGTCTAGTGACATTTGTCTACAACCCGGTTATTTATTTATTTACAGTCTATACAAAAAATATTTGTGTAATATTGAGAGGTCTAAGGTAACATAGATCCATTCTATTTTGTTAAGCATAAAGGCAAAAATGATTGCACGTAACTATTGTGATAGAAACACTGGTCTTTGAGATGATCCTAAAGATGTGTTATTTAACAGTTTGTGTTTATAGGTCAGCAATAGTGACCAATCAGCATCCAGACTGCAAGGATGGAGATATAATAATCTCTCTCTCTCTCTCTGGTCTCTCTCTGGTCTCTCTCTCTCTCTCTCTCTCTCTCTCTCCTCTCTCTCTCTCTCTCTCCTCTCTCTCTCTCTCTCTCTCTGTCTCTCTCTCTCTCTCTCTCTCTATCTCTCTCTCTCTCTCTCTGGTCTCTCTCTGGTCTCTCTCTCTCTCTCTCTCACTCTCTCTCTCTCTGGTCTCTCTCTCTCTCTCTCTCTCTCTCTCTCTCTCTCTCTCTCTCTCTCTCTCTCTGTCTCTCTCTCTCTCTCTCTCTCTCTCTCTCTCTCTCTCTCTCTCTCTCTCTCTCTCTCTCTCTCTCTCTCTCTCTCTCTCTATCTCTCTATCTCTCTCTATCTCTCTCTATCTCTCTCTCTCTCTCTGTCTATCAGTATGTGGAGTTGATGAGTCGGCGTCAGGGGGAGTTGGATAATCTGGTGGCCGTTGGTTACCGGTCTGCTTTGACAGAAGAGAGGCGCAGGTACTGCTTTCTGGTTGACCGTCAGTGTTCTGTCACCAAACTCTTCATCAACTACCACTGCAAGGTATGGAAACTAAACTCATGCCTAGGGCTACATGCCTAGGATTACTTTTACTGGTGAAACATTTCAATAATCTTAAAAAGCCTCAATTAAAGCTGTTCATTATTGCTCAATTCTGTGCAATTCTGCACTGTTATTAGCCACCAAATTCAGTAGTGAAGTGATTTTTCACTAAATCTTCACTGTTAAATCTATTTATCGAAAATAATCATCACAATTACAATTAACAATTACAAGCATAGTCTTTAAAGAAAAGACACACCCCAAATGTACAATAAGAGTATAAATACATACTTGTATTGTTTTGGAAATAAAAGATTTTCTCTCTCCTTTGTTGGACAGGTGAGAGAGCTCTTGTCTCAGAAACTGTCGTCGTGGCAACAGTCATGCTCGCAGCCGACCAAACTTCCGGAGCGAGCCCTTAACCTGTTGCGTCACACCGCCCCTCAGAGCTCTGGGGGATCGGGACTAGCTGAGGTCCTGAGGAACGCTAAACTGGGAATAACTCAGTCTGGAGAACAGGTGAGAGATTCAGATTTGCAATACTGGTTTTGCTTTTGCCTTTCAAGTATTGCTTCTAAACATCATTTGACGTTTCCATTCTCATTTATCGCTCAGAGATTGTCAGTACAGGAAGTTCCACCTTTGTTAAATGGAGACAACCGGTCACAGCAGCGGTCTGCCCAGTCGGAAAACCTCTCCCAGTCTCTCCCGGGCCTTTCTCCCAGCTCCACCCTTCACCTGCAGACCACCAGCAATGGCCATGCCCCCTCCAGTGCTTCAGCCCATCCTCAACAGTCATCTGTGAGCGGGACTGGCACACACACCTCTCCATCAGCTAACAATTCCCTGCAGGGCCTCACCCCACCCCTGACTGCCCCTCATAGCCCTCCACTACCCCACAGTGCCCCTCTGTCCCGTGCCCTTACACCTGTGCCCTCCCCGCCCCTTCAAGGGGTGACTAGTTTACCCGGTGTTCTTCATGTACTGAAAGGAATGGAGGTCTACTCGACCTCTACATTACCACTTCCCAGGAGACAGCCCAGCGAAGCTCGCACAGGATTCTTCGGTAGGCGAATCTTTTAAAGTAATGTTTTATAACACAAATGATATGTTATATTATAAGCTGTATTTAATTGTTTTGCAAATTAATTAATTCAATTTGAGAAAATTTAGCTGCATTAAGTTTTAATGTATAAGTATTTTAAATGATTTTTGTTTTACATAAAAAAATTAATTATGTGAAATTATAAAATGAATCAAATCCAAAAGAATCATTTAAAAAGTCTTTTAAAATAATTTCTACTGAAATTAAATAAAAAGTATGTTGAAATTTAATTTAAATGGCATGGAATCGATGTGCAAAATTCTTTTTTTTTTCTTTTCTTCCTTTGTGGCGAGGGGAAGGGGATTTTCTATATTTAATAAAGGTTTCAAGAATCAAAGATCTTAATTGTCATTAGGCAAAAAAATAGTTCATCTCTTGTCTTTGCAGTCCATCATCTTCCTCATTCTTTATCATTCAGGCTCTACTCTTCCTCGTGTGCTTCCTCTCTCTCCTCCGACTCGTGTGGAAGCTCTGTTCCCTCATTCTCCTGACTCTTCCGAGGGAGAGAAAGATGGAGAAAGAGGTGGAGGTTCCTGTCTGCTTTCCTTTCTCCCTGGAGACCCTCTCACCCTGCTGATCAGTGAACCCAGAGATGGCTGGCACTACGGACAGAACGAGCGATCTGGACGGTATCTGCTCCTCAATATTTGAACATGAACACTTGAACCTTTTATATGTCACTTGTTTCTTTTTAACATTCGTTTTGGTGTGAATAGGTTACAATGGAGAAAAAGATCCAACATAGAGCATTTGTTGGCATGCGGTGGATATTTAGCCAACCCAATAGGCCAACATTCAAAGATAACCTTAGATATGTAGTTGAATGTAATTTTATTGTGTTATTCCAAACTTTCATTCATAGAAAAGGCTGGTTTCCCTTCTCCTACACACAGCCTTACCCAAACTCACCCGGACAACAAGATATCAGGTCTGTAGGCTACGTTTCACTACGTTCACAGCCAATCTACATACAAGTGTGTTGATCCTCCCATCATTCCCCTTTCACCCATGTCTCTCATCAAACCAGTCCTCCTCCCCTGTCTAAGAAGAATAGCACAAGCATGGGGCAGTTGGATAGGTTGCCTCCTGGTGCCCACACACAACAGGCCAGTCCAGACTCAGAAGACGAGAGGAATGTCGTATCTCAGCGGGTCAGCACCTTCAGGCCTCGGCCCTACAGCATGCTGAACCCTCAAACCACCACGATGAGTCCACGGCTTGCAGGACAGCGCCTGAAGGACAGGGTCTGTAGATCAACAAAAGTCATTGTGGTCCTTACGATAGTATCAGCAGATATATATCATATCTGTTCTCCTTCTCGCAGGTATGCACTGATTTCATCTGCCCTCCTCCGTCTCCGACCAGGTACGGTTACAGTCAGCTAGGATTAAAAGAGTATTCTCATAATACCTGACCCTGATAGATCCGAAGTGAGGATTTACATTTTGTCTTTACATAGGATCAATCCTTTTTCCCACATTCGACTAAGGAAGACAGTGACCAACGATCGCTCCGCTCCACTTATACAGTAGAACCTTTGAGTATTAACAAGAAGAATTCTATATCAGGACCATTAATGCCTTGCATTATTATTATCTTTCAAGATATTGAGAAGACACTTTGTGTTTTTAATGTGCTAATAGGACATCCTAAAGATGTATAGCCAACTATACTCATTTTATTTAAAATTAAATAAATGTATTGTGTCATTAGAACAATATCAGACACTGAGTATTTTCAAGCTATGGTTTGATTTAATGTATTCAGTATTAATAAATAGTTCTCCAGTGTTTTATATGAAGTGATGACATTAAGATTTTGACAAAAGTTATAAAGTAGAAAATGCAAATAATGCAATTGGGAAAATACTCTTTCATAATCAGCAGGATATTTCTAAAATGCAAATATTTTAATTCCCATTTTAGTTTTTGACATCTGAATTTCAAGGAATACAGAAAGAAAACTGTTGCAACTGTTTGCAATCTCAAGCACATTAGTACTTGTTCACCTTGGTCAGAAGAAGTATAAAACAGTGCACATGCTTCATACTCTTACAAAATACTTTTCCAGAAAACATAAAGTTTGTTTATTTCAAATGTTATTGAAAAAAAGACAAGGCATGTTAGCACATTCTTGCAGAAGAACGTTTACTGGTTGGTGCAATAAATAGGATGAATGGAAAAGTGAAGTATTATATTAACTACAGCAGGGCTGTGGAAATGATTCAGAGAAGGAAAGAATCATGTAAATGAAGGCTCTCAGCTGCTGTCTCTTGTCTTTGCTTATCTGTCTTTTATATTTATGTTAAATCCCAAACCTTTAAAACATAGTTTAAAATGAGTTTGAGCAGATTGTGGGCAAGAGATTTGAATGCTGAGCAAGGTTGTTATGTATAGATAGGAATTCTGGACAGAAGGAAAGAAAGCTCTTGAAAGTGAAGATCGAAATGGAAGTTGTGATCGTGGTAAAGCAATGCATTTGTAGGTTTATTAAAAACACTTTTTATCTGTGTTTCCTGTGGGAATATTTTTGGAGTTGATAATAATCTTTTAAAAAATTAAAAAAAAAAATACAGAGTCAGCTTTTATATCTTTTTTAAATCTTCCAATTATATTCGTTTAGTTTAGAGAGATTACATTCAAATTAAAATGCTATAAAATGTTTGCCTATACAGTAAAAAATCTGTATGCCTTATAAACATACAAATATAGAATAAGGACATTGAGGTTTAAAATATTTTTTTTTAACTATAAATCATATACTACCAACATAATTTTGGGCATTTATTTAATTTTTTGATTATGTCATGTTGGTTGAGTGGATTTGATTTCCATTTAATTGTATACCGTTACTTTCCCAGAGAGCCCTGACACAATGGCTGATCTCATTGGCTTTTAATGCATACAGTTACCAGCAATTCTATACAGACTGTATGTTCATTTTTGACATCACTATATGACCACTTTGTAATAGTTATCTACGTTAACACTTAAATGAGACATGAAGTCAACTACAGGGTACTCAGGGTTGAAGTTAAATATTTTGCTCAGGCCAACATATAACTATTATGTATTCTTTTATGCATTGTATTTGTAGTGATTATTGATTTTGTGTTACTCTTAAATGTTGTAACTCTGCTAACTGTATTTCCCTTAAAAACTATGCTTTTCGGACTCAATAAAGTTGATCACTGCGGTCTCTGTTGTGTCAATATTTTCTCAAATGATAAATGCAAAATCAAAAGGTAAACATTACTGTTCATTCATGATAGAACATCGGTATGCAAGGTACATTTGGAGAATAAGGAAATGGGATTCTAAAATTTTAAATAAACATGCTTTATTTCGAGACAAACAGATGGGTGATACTGTACAGGCTTCTGAAGGACTTCAAAAGTTTTTCAGCCATTCCAAGTTTCTCCCCTGCGGGTCACACGGGTGCGCCGGAACATCGGGCATCTTTCCATCATCCCGCACCGGAACTGAAGGAGTGAGAAGTTAAACATGTTAAATAAGATCTAACAGCCAGAGATCAAGCAGATCGATAAGAGTGCATTAAGTTTGTTACATCTTATGTAAACCGTATACCTGGATAATTGTATGGAACTGCTTGGTTCATCATTCCCGAGTACTTCGTCCAAGGGCTCACAAACGGCACAATGCAAGCTGACGGTAAAAATACAAACGTTAAGTTTCACAAAGTAAAGAACGTTCTTTAAACAAAGTTGTGTGTAAGCTACAGTGTCAAACTCACCCAGCAGTCCAAGTCCACACGCCGCTGTGACTACAGGCTCTTTATTCCATGCGTTCTTCAAAAACCTTCCAACTTCAGCATGAAATAAGAAAGATTGGTGTTAAGGAATGATGCACGGCTTATCCACAATTACAAAAAACAAATGTCTGATCATATAAAATCTATATTTCTGTGCATTGAGGTCTCCTGTGATCATATAGAATAGTGGATCATTCATACAAAATAACAGAGTGATATTGAGTCTCTCCGATCATACTATCATACTTTTGATATACTACATAGAGACTCATTCACTTAGATCAGGTCTTTATGATAAAGTTACTTTTAACAACATCATAGATTGATACAGCAATGGTACAATGTGTTGATGCTGTGTTGTGTACATAATAACACATGGATTGTGTTTAAATAGTACTTAACAGGTTACAGATTATTTAGTATTTAAATAAATAACATATAAATGAGTTGTACTTAAATACATCTAACACAAATTCATAAGAAACCAGAAGCTACAGCAACATCCCAAGGTCATCACAATACCCAAACAGTTTAATACATATTCTCTCACCACACATATGTATTTATATCTGTTGTGTTTTCAAAACTTCTGTCATAAGAAACATTTTTAAAAAACCCTGCAAAAAAACATGAAAATAAAGCAGCTGACACGAGAAATGTACTCACAGGCGGCCATGTTTGCATCTGTAGTCCTTCACTGCTCAAGGATTGTGGGAATTGTAGTTCTCCGACCACCGTTGATGACGTCGACGCTACGGATTGGTCCACCTGTTGTGACGTGTTTCAAACGCGCTTCGTCCGGCTTCGAGATGTCGTCAGGGGCGGATTGCAGCAACGGTTCAGAGGAAGTCACAGCAGTTGTGTGTAAATAACTCCAATCTGTGTTTTATTGAGTGATGTTTTGAAAAAGTGATGAAGTTAATCACATATTTTCAGTATTTATTTACAAATGACGTGCTGCACATCCCAAATGACAGCAGCAAGACGAGGAACTAAAGGTAAACAAACATCTGGAGGTCAGGGTGTCTGTGTGACGTCACTCTCAGGATTTAAAGTGAATTAATGTACTGTGCTCCTGTGTGTACATTGTATTTCTGTGCTCATAATAGAATATGATGAAACATGTGTGTTGTTGTCAGTGAGCTTCACATGATGGAGGATTTCTCAGATCTGGCCTTGCCCCCACTGTTTGGGGGTCACATCCTGGAGGCTGAGTTGGAGACAGCTGGGGTGGAGCTGGGCCCGAGTGGGAGTGAGCTGCTGGATAATGATGAGACGCCGTCCTGTACCGGACAGGAGGGAGAGGAAGAGAGGAGAGAGATGGACAAAAAGAAGTACCAGGCTCTCAGCAAGAGATGCAAGGACATCGAGCAGGTCAGAGAGAACGAATCAAAATATCAAAAAGGTTTTTTTTCAAAGGAACACAAAAGGTGAGGGCTGGACGATGTGGCAAACATTTATATGACGATATATTTCTTAATTTCTGTCGATACGGTAGAATTCTGATATCGATAAGGATCATTTTAAAAGGCCTCTGGAAAAAACTGCAGAGGAAACAAACAATGGATGTCTGTACCTACACATGTCTGCAAACTGAATTTGCAAATTTATAATATCTCCAGGCTCTTCATATTAAATTTATATTCATATATATATATATATAAACATTACAAAAGACAAGGTTCACTTTTTATTTGATTTTATCCTTTATAAACAAGAAATTTGAAATAAAATTAATAAAACTCTCAGACTCAGCTTATTAACAATAATATATTTTCTTCTAAACTAGAATAGGCTGATTATTCTTATACAATAAGATAAACGGCTTCAGCAAGCATAAAGAAACAATCATAATTAAATAAAATATAGAGTGATTAACAGTCAAAACACATTAATCTGATGGATTGGGGACAGGTTGTCTTTAACATCAATGATGTCTCATCATCTGACTCTCAGTATGTTCTATTGGGTGGAACTTTTTTTAAATTATGGGATAGATTTCATGTGTTCACGCTGCTAGTCGACTCCTCTCTCCGGCATATTCTGCAGAACACTGAAACCTGAAGTTTATCCGAACTTAAACCCGAACTTAAAAAGCCAAACCATTTCCACACCACTGAATGAGTCTTTCCTCTCATCTGCCTTCTTACTTGTGGAAGCTTGTTCATCCACATCTGTATTGCGGTCATTTTGTTGCTAAAACTTCCCGTGGTAGAGCTTAACCAACATTTTATTATATTATTTATATGATATTAATTTATCATACGATTTTTATGTGAGGTTTGTGAACCCGTCAAAATTAGAAGGCAGTAGATAATGTACGGTTATTCGGCTTATTACTTGCAAAAAGATTTCAACCAATAAAAAGATTTGTTCAACATTTACTCTCCCTCGCAAGCCAAATTATTTAATGTATAAAATACAAATAAAGATTTGAGCAGGTTCTCTGTGCATCAAGCATTATCTACTGATCATCTTAAAAAAATTCTCTATTATATGTGTCTTGGCAAGAAGTTATTGTTTTCAAAACCTCAGTTTCAGTTTTAGCTATTACATGGTTTTTAAAGTTTTTTACTGATATGATCTTGACCGAATGCAATGTTAACTCTTTGTCAGGTGAATGTGAAAATTGTGGGTCGCCTTCATCAAGTCCAAAGACTGACACAGCGACTGAGAAAAGAAAGAAGGTAAATTATGATTTATTTTTATACACGGCCTATGGCTCAAATAATAACACAAATCTAACAGAAAAATAAGAAAAGTTCAAAATATCTTTCAGGTTCCTTATGAAGACTCTGGATTCGTATGGAGATGACTACAGGACAGCGCAGCTCACCATACCACTAGAGGTAAAACTGAGAATGATGGTGTTCAAAACAACTGATGCTTAATTGTGCACTATCTATAGTTTTTTTTAGCTTTATTATTGTATATATATACTGCTGCACCTTATTTTGATTTCAAATTGATCCGTGGAATAATTGTGGAAAATTATGATAGGCTGTTTTGTACATTATGGTATTGAAGTCTGACACAAATGTTCAGGGTTTTTACATGTAAAAAAATGTCACAGTAAAATCAGTTGTGAAGCATAACAACTCTCTCCTACTTATTTATTTGTATTCTGTGTCTTAACGGCAGTGGTTTTACTGTTTAATTGATTTTCATCAAACGTGTTGCTTGGTTCAACAGGATGAAGGAAAAGCCGGTTTAGATTCTGCTCTCGGAGCTGATGAAGATAGCTCCTCCCCTTCATTTTCTCACCAATCCGCCGGTGGACCCAAGAAAAAGAGACACCGAGTTCAAAAGGAAAAAGAGAGAGATGCACAGGTACAGGGATCACTGTGTGCAGTGTTTGACCGTTTTAACCATGCTTTGTTTTTGTAGACTGGATAGGAGAAAATTAAAACAAACACTACGTATGACAAAAAAATACTGAAAATGTCAATGTTAAAATGTTTCTTGATTTTATTCATTTATTCATTCACAGCCTGAACACTCCATGTTGACTGAAGGTCAGTTTTCAGGCTTTCCCAGTCCAAGTTCTCTCTCTCACTGATCTCAAAGAAGTGTTATTGCTTGGACAATTTGAAGTCTGCCACTCTACAAAAGAAAGTACTGTATTTTGTGTATTGTGGGAAGTCTTTATTTTCTGCTCTAAACTTTTTAAAGGACATCTGTTTATTGTACAGCATTTCATTCTTTGTTTTTCAATGGAATAAAGGGATCGATTTCAATATCATCATCAATTCATTAATTTTATTCCACATTGATACAAATGAAGGAAATATATAAAACATATTTAGAGTTTGTTTTTTTTGGTGCGTTCAGTTTATCTGTGTTTGCCATATCTGTTGAAGCGTCTGTACAAGAAGCTGATCCTCTTTTCCAGGATGTGCCTGTCCTCTGTCATCATGCGGTCTCCAACCATCCGCTTCTTTCTGATGAGGCGCTGAAGTTCATTTCCAGAGAAACCTTTGAGCCACACAGGGCCTTTGATCAAGTCTTTTGGATGGGCTTTAAAATCACCTGCATTTCAAGATAAAAAAACAAATATACTAGTGACTCTTATGACAGTCTTGGGTAACAATATTGCAAGGATTTTATAAATTTCGATTTTCATTAATAATTGGCCAAGGCCTGCTCAAGAAGCTCTATTACTGACAGAAGGTGCAACAATTTAGGTTTCGTTTTGTGGTCCGATATGTAAAGAGGTTTAAAAATATCTCAACAGTTAAAGAGCAGCGTTCATTCATGAAAATATAACAGCAACTAAGTTTATAAGCATATTTTTAAGAATTTAGCGTTCATGTGATCATGATGAAGTTATTGCAATCCATGTAAAAATGACAGCACCACTTCCAGAAATCCTCTGAATCAGATGACGACAATGTGATTCCAGAAAAGTGTACCTTATGTCTTAGACATTCAGCCAACAGTCCATTTGGGGTATTATGTATTATGGGCAGTTATTGTGTCATGACACACCAGTACAAGAAAATTAATTTAGTGTCAACTTTATTCTCCCAAAATGTATATTGAATGTTCTAAACAGTCCTACATTCAGTTTGTACAAGAAAATATAGATAAAAAACAATAAAAATCACATGAAAAGTTTTTAAACATTGAAAGGCATTGACCCACCTAAGATTCCTATGTTGTCATAGACTCCAAACATGCTCCTCTTCTCTGTCCATCGATCCACCTCTTTCAGTTTGGGAATAGCATGCATTCGTACTCTAGCACAATTACCTGTATAATAAAAGTAATGCAAAACAATAAACTATAGGAAAACATTACAACTATAATTGGAACCCACAACCTTATAATTCTAATATAAAGGAATAATAAAATTGTATCAAGCGATAACTCAGGCTAAATGTTATACTCCCTCAATTGTAAGTCACGTCATAAACCCTAAAAAACAAAACCTTTAAGAAATGTTTGTAGAAGCCTATCTAGGAATCTCATTGACTTGGAAATCCTGAGATAAGTGTATGAAACGCTATTAAGGAATCTAAAAATAGATTATATTAACATTATTTAAACTGTAGATGACTAAACACTTGGTCACAAGGGCATGAACGCAGACAGACAGGCAGACACGCACAGACAGACAGACACACACAGACAGACAGACATGCACACAGAGACAGACAGACACACACACAGACACACACACACACACACACCTGCAGTGAACACACACACACACACACACACCTGCAGTGAACACACACACACCTGCAGTGAACACACACACACACACACCTGTAGTGAACACACACATACACACACACACCTGTAGTGAACACACACATACACACACACACCTGTAGTGAACACACACACACACACACACACACACACACACACACACACACACACACACACACACACCTGTAGTGAACACACACACACACACACACACACACACACACCTGTAGTGAACACACGAACACACACACACCTGTAATGAACACACGAACACACACACACCTGTAATGAACACACACACACACACACACACACACCTGTAGTGAACACACACACACACACACACCTGTAGTGAACACACACACACACACACACCTGTAGTGAACACACACACACACACACACACACACACACCTGTAGTGAACACACACACACACACACACACACCTGTAGTGAACACACACACACACACACACACACACACACACCTGTAGTGAACACACACACACACACACACACACACACACACACACACACACACACACACACACCTGTAGTGAACACACGCACACACACACACACGCACACACACACACACACACACACACACACACACACACACACACACACACACACCTGTAGTGAACACACACACACACACACACACACACACCTGTAGTGAACACACACACACACACACACACACACACACACACACACACACACACCTGTAGTGAACACACAGACACAGACACACACACACCTGTAGTGAACACACACACACACACACACACACACACACACACACACACACACACACACACACACACACCTGTAGTGAACACACACACACACACACACACACCTGTAGTGAACACACACACACACACACACACACACACACACCTGTAGTGAACACACACACACACACACACACACACACACACACACACACCTGTAGTGAACACACAGACACAGACACACACACACCTGTAGTGAACACACACACACACACACACACACACACACACACACACCTGTAGTGAACACACACACACACACACACACACACACACACACACACACCTGTAGTGAACACACAGACACACAGACACACACACACCTGTAGTGAACACACACACACACACACACACACACACACACACACACACCTGTAGTGAACACACACACACACACACACACCTGTAGTGAACACACACACACACACACACACACACACACACACACACACACACACACACACACACACACACACACACACACACGTAGTGAACACACACACACACACACACACACACACACACACACACACACACACACACCTGTAGTGAACACACACACACACACACACACACACACACACGTAGTGAACACACACACACACACACACACACACACACACACACACACACACACACACACACACACACCTGTAGTGAACACACACACACACACACACACACACACACACACACACACCTGTAGTGAACACACACACACACACACACACACACACACCTGTAGTGAACACACAGACACACAGACACACACACACACACACCTGTAGTGAACACACACACACACACACACACACACACACACACACACACCTGTAGTGAACACACACACACACACACACACACACACACACACACACACACACACCTGTAGTGAACACACACACACACACACACACACACACACACACACACACCTGTAGTGAACACACACACACCTGTAGTGAACACACACACACACACACACACACACACACACACACACACACACACACACACACACACACACACACACCTGTAGTGAACTGTCTCAGCAGGTATGATGACTGACAGAAGGTCATTGTTCTTCTCAACAGTCCTCCAAACACAAACATACTTGAAGATTTCTACACAAACAAACACAGAACACAAATATGTGTACACAAATGTATGAATGCTGCACAAAACTATTCACATATCTGTTAATATTAAACTTGATCTTTACATAAGTGTCATTAGAAACACTCTGTGTGAATAAAAGGACGCGTTTACCTTTAAATGTGATGTAATGGTGAGAATAAAGATTATTAACTGTAATATATTTGTTATATTCCAGAATTAAGCTCAATGATATCCATGCGAACAAACAGCTGGTGACGTCATGACAAGCCCTCCTGTAGACTGGTCCCATCAGGACCCCAAGCGGCAGCTCAGTTAAATGCCTGATCAAAAACCAGTCACCAATATCTTGTTTTTTTAATTCCAATTTACGTTTGATTGTTTCACAGTTGGTCTGACACAGTAAATAATAAAACGATGAGTTTGAGCTCATGATGCGCTGTTAGACCGAACGGTTATATCCGGAGATATTCGGCAGTATTCGGCGATATCCGGTCATATTCGGCGATATCCGGTCATATTCGGCCATATCCGGTTATTTCCGGTCATATTCGGCAATATTCGGCCATATCCGGTTATATTCGGTGATATCCGGTCATATTTGGAGATATTCGGCAGTATTCGGCGATATCCGGTCATATTCGGTTATATCCGGTCATATTCGGCAATATTCGGCCATATCCGGTTATATTCGGTGATATCCGGTCATATTCGGCCATATCCGGTTATTTCCGGTCATATTCGGCAATATTCGGCCATATCCGGTTATATTCGGTGATATCCGGTCATATTTGGAGATATTCGGCAGTATTCGGCGATATCCGGTCATATTCGGTGATATCCGGTTATATTCGGTGATATCCGGTCATATTCGGTGATATCCGGTCATATTCGGCCATATCCGGTTATATTCGGTGATATCCGGTCATATTCGGTGATATTCGGCAATATTCGGTGATATTCGGCAATATTCGGTCATATTCGGTAATATCCGGTGATATTCGGTCATATTCGGCGATAATCGGCAGTATTCGGCGATATCCGGTCATATTCGGCGATAATCGGCAGTATTCGGCGATATCCGGTCATATCCGGCAATATTCGGTCATATTCGTCGAGCTCAGTCGGGAAAACAGAGCTGATTAACAGATTAATATGTTAGATATTTATAATTATTTTACACTTTAATTCAGTTAGCATTAGAACGACCAAGGAAAACCTTAAAATTTACACAATCACATTTACTTGTCTTTGCAATCATAATATATACATTTATAAAAGTAATCTGAATGTTGTCTCAGAACTGTCTGTTTGTAAAATAATAAACTGATCCACAAATCCCATATAAGATTAATTATTGCATGTGATGATGTCCCGGTTCTACACTTTCTCTCCTCAGCACCTCTACAACCCAAAGTGAGCTGGACCCAACCTTCACTCGCAAGAGCTGAACACACGAAGCCCAAGAGCTCCTCATCTCTGAACACATCACCTTCAGTCTCAATCTGTCGTCCCACAGCAAACCTCCACATGTGACCTATTGTTGTATCGGCTATTTACCGCTTCATTGTCTCCTCGACTATTGTAAGTCGCTTTGGATAAAAGCGTCTGCTAAATGACTAAATGTAAATGTAAATGTGACCTTCACTATCTCTCTCCTCCACTGATACGACGTCTCTTCCATCGCACTTCTCATCTCTCGGTGTTAACATGACCGCTGACAGATCAACTCTATCATCTTGCCTTGACGACCTCTGCCCTCTGTCCTCCAGGCCAGCTCACTCCATCCTGCCCCGGACTGTCGATTCCTGACCACCACGCTGAGCCTGAAGAGAAATGATGGATTCAAGACACTGATCTCTATTAGAATCATGCGAACTCTATAGAGCCTTTCAGTCCATCCTCTGCCCACCTCCTCACTGAAAGTCATCCGCTTCACGACCTCTTTCTTAAAGAAACTCAAGTTATTAGTGGTCACTTATTCCCTGCTCTCCACATGTTTACTTAATAAATGATGGTTATGATTCTTACCATGGATGATATTTATTTGTTCAGTGCTTTATAAGAGCATGGCACGATCATCAAACCTTTAGAAACGTCTGCTAAATGACTAAATGTAAATGTATTCAATAGAAACTCTTATAAAGTTAGTTCAATTAATGTTTTACTGTCAAATTAATGTGTTTATTTTAAAATAATCAATCTTTATTTTCTATATATGTTCAGTGAACAAATAAGTTTCGACCACAGAGATTTCATAATAATAATTTTGACATCAATCATTAAGAATCCATATTCGATGGACCACTCCTGTACAGTTATAGCGATCTTGTTTTATAGTCGATGTTGTAAGAGCACTGCCACGAAAAGCTTTTTAATGAATGGGGATTCTCGCAGATGTCTACAAGAAGTTCTACACACATTTGTGGACTAAAGGGGAGAATCACACACAGATTTTGGACACTCCAATGTTAATGTTGAGTGCCTGTGGTGTCGAATCATGTTGTTCATATCCGAAAAGTTTTTGGTTTCTCACATTTACAGAAGATACAGGATTGATCTCCAGAAAACTTCTATGTACACACTGATGCTCGTGCTCTTCCACGCTCTCTGATTGGTGCATGGGTGAGATTTGATCAATGCACGTCCAATTAATAACTTCATATATTACCAGTATGATACTTCACCTTTACATTAATTGTTCCATTTATTTGTGTAGACATACTAAGGCCAACTGATACATCTTTATGTGTCTTATGTGTGAGTTTTATGGAATATTGACATTCACAATCTCTAATCAGTCAATATTGATTTCATTTAAGCCTGTTGATCAGGATCTGTCTGAGCTTTGTCAAGCACCATAGACAGCACTCATTACTATCTTTGTTGTGTGATCACCTGGAAAAGTGTAATAAGATCCATCTTGGTTTTTAGTTTCACAAGGTACTAAAGTTAACAAAGACTCACTGAAGCGAAAACAAAAGAGAGATTATTCAGAGAGCCTCTCCACATCCTTCTTTATACATCAGGCCCTTAGTCAAACACCTTCAATATTTACCATAAGTGTATTGCCAAACGTGTTGAATTTTCAAATTCTTTTACTTGTCCTTAAATGATTCGTTCTGGTAACCAGATCTCGCCGGAATGCCACACGTATCCCTCTTCGGGTCTGAGCTCCAAAAATAAATCAAGGGATCTCCAGCATTAGAACATGTTTAACACGTCGGACTCAGGCTTTATATACTTGAAATAAAAAAGAATAGAACCTTGTTCGCCCTCGACGATGACAGATAAAAAAGATTTTAAAGTTTGAGATGATATCAGTGAGACGATGCATATAAAAAGTGCGTTTAATTGGATGACCGGACTGAATTGACAAGGCAGCGTTCTCATATCATCCACCGTCTGAACGTGTCATAAGAATGACATTACATCAACGGAACATGACGGTTGATTTCTCATGCTCCTTCCACTTGTTCTTCCTGGTATGTAGATGCAGAAACGGCACTGTAGGGATCCAGAACCATCTGAGCACAACGCACCACGGTTACCATCAGAAACAAACACAGAATAACCAAGAAGAAAAGAGCAAAGCCCAAATCCACATCAACGTCCATTCGAGACGCAGGCAGGGGAAGGTCCATGTTTATCCAAGCAGTCTGAGAGTCACAGAAATGATCGACATGAATGAAAATAGCCAACGATATCGTCCGGTGCCATTGAAATATTGGCTCAACTCCTTCCAACAGCCTTATTCTTGTGTCTCCTTGTCATCCTGGTGGCAGAAGAAACAAGTCATGTTGCGCTTCTATCGGTGTAAAGCAGTTCGAGTTGCAGCTACAAACCGATAGGCAGTTCCATATCAGATGAGTCTCAGATTCCAATACATTGATGTAACAAAATAAAGCATTCATTCGTCCTTTGCAGAAAACATTCAAGGAGTCCAGCAAACATCCCGTGATTGACTGTAACTTCCCAGTTCTATTCCCAAGCAATAAGAAACGAGCCCATTTGAAAGAAACACCTTGTATGTTGATGGTGTTGGTTCTGAAAGTGGCTCACCCTGCTGTCTCTGGTCACTCTTTGCTAAGGGATACGTGTCCTCTTATCTCAGGTATTAGCATGTCTTCCTTTGGCCTGAGAGACATACACACCAACACTTGGCACTTGTGTCCTCAATGAATTGTTAAACAGGAGTTTGGTAACAATCAGGCCTTATACGGGATTAAACCCCCCGCTCGTCCTCGGACTGATTCAGAAACACTATAGGCCGGCAAGCACTTCAGGAGACAAGGCATGTGTTACCTGCCACAGGTGAGGATGGACGGAGGCCTGGGTGACATGTTCCAGACCAAAGGAAATGATACACACGCTTTAGGGGGTTTGATGGGTTGCAGATTTTCCGAAAAAGCAACAAGGTTTTGTGTTTTTCTAAAGATAATGCATTTATGGTTTAGCTCTATATTCTTGCTTGTACAAATGTTGTCAATTTAATTTATGATCCGTTTGAATCCCAGTGCCAGCAGACAGAGACTGAAGTGTCATTGAGCAGGACATCTGTTTGCTCTGCAGTGATGATTGACAACTGCATAATACTGTAAGTCACTTTTAATATTACATTATATTTAAATTTATTCAGGCTAGTTTTATATACAAAACAGATGCAGGGATACCCACTCTTGACATCAACAAGGCTCCAGCACTAACAAAAATATGGTTATTGTAATATCTTAATTTAAACATGTTCATCCGGTTAACACCAAAACCTTTATTTTCAATATAATATTACTGTATATTGGATAAGCGTAATGTTAAAAACTGAAACCATGTGGAACCGATGTACATGATTAAACTTAGTTATTCCAACACTTTTTTCAGTTTTGACTTTTGCTATTTTAATTATATAAATTCTTCTTCTTAAAGGGTTTTTACTTTCATTACAAAAATAACGTAAAATAACATACCACCATTTATCTTTTATCATAATAATTTAGCTCAGCCAACAGGACAGGGTGAATAAACAAAACTAGATGAATGCTCATCGGACCCTAAATGTAACTTAAATATGCCAAGCGAAGTGGCATATTTTGACTAACTGATTGTTTAAATCCACAGTTAAAAAAAAAAAAAAAAGCCAAAACAGAAACAATGTTTTTTTTACAATAAAACAATTTAATACAAAAATCCAAACACTTCTCTTTATAAGGTAACATTTCATATACATATATGTTTATATATAATCTATGCTTGCTAGTCAAACTGCACTTCGCATTATCTTAAAAATCTGGTTAAGCAACAATATAGAAACATAAAAGAAAAGAAAACGCACAGCACCACAGCATTGGCCATTTCATATTTGCAAAAAACGAAATATTGACAATGTCTATTTTAATAGACATGAATTAGTATCAAAGAAAGAGGACACACGAACATTCAATATCAACAAAAATGATTCAATTGTTGCTAAAATAAGCATTTCGATTACTAAACCTGGCAATATTCATCTGGTGTATTGTGAAAAATTCTGAAATTTCTTCTGTACAAGGATAATTTAGAAAAATGAATAATCTGATTGATTTTACATCAAAACACTGCCAACGCTCATTATTTATAGGGTTTTGTCCATTTTCAATATTAAAAGAATACATAATAAAAACACTAAGAATTCCAATAACAATGGCTTTATCCTTACACAAAACCTGCCTTGTTATTGCTTGGTTTACAAAACATGCCTGAGTGGGATACAAAGACGTCACTAGAAGAGACGTGTGAAAGGAGAAAGAGATAAATTTCAGACAAACTTTACATTTTAAAGTTTACAAGATGATTAAACTGGCAAATGAAAACATTAGAAGAATCCACAGTCGGTAATATCAGTTTTACTTTTACACACCCATATACAGTACTGCCAGGGTTGTGTATTGTTCACAGCTGAATCGACAATGCTGAATAAAATCAAATCCAAGAGGTGAATATGAACTAAGGAACCACTGAATAGCAAAGTAAATGAAATAAAAAAAGTGTAATAAATTATAGTGTGAATCGCTCAATCATAAAACTGTAAAAATAAAGGCCTTAACCAAAAATGTTGCACTGAAATTTTTTAGAATGTATTACTTGATGCATTAGACTTTTTACATTCCTCGCACAAAATTTTTGGCCAACTAAAACAAACATTTTAAACACCTTTTCCTTTCATTCATTCAGAATCACGTGGCGGCCACTACAAATCAGATTCACCCTCATTAAAAGTGCTTACATAAAGAACTTTGCTGTTAATGTACCCACACTCAGGCCAACCAAGAAAGCATGGTAGCAACATAGGTGACATTTCTTCAGTAGTACAATAAAAAGGATTTACTGAATGTTGAAAATAAGTTATCAATTTTGTTTCTTAAGGCATCAATATAGTGTCAGAATCATCAAGAATCATTTTCGTATAGCCTGTATCTGCTATCTTTGGAAATTTAAAGACGTCAGAGGACATACATTTATAGAATGACCAATGTCCAATAATAAAGCTGAAAATGTTGTACTAAAGAAACCATATTTCTTCGATGTACTGAGGTTGAGTAAATAAACAGCAAATGTTCATTTTCTGATGAAATATCCCTTTTATTAAAGCAGACGATTCTTAAGTTCTAAATTCTGCAGTCCTTATTGAAGCTTTAAAACGAGAGACAGAAAACATGCTACAGCTTCAACAGTCCTAGACACCAATAAATCATGAGCTCTTGAATTTCTTACTTTCAGAGCTTCCTTTCGAGGCAGACATGGCTAAATCAAACTCTCACATGGATTTCATAGGGATTAAAATGTGGCATCAGAAACACGGCAGTGCAATCAGTATACAAACTAAGAAGTAAACGGACAAGTCTCTCTTTGTGTGACAGAGTGTGGGAGGTCAACCCTCAATACCAACTTTAAAACAAAGATTCATGTGCGTGTACGGCAAAGACACAGTGTGGGACTGTTCGTGCATATCGTGTGCTATTGTGCGTGATTATCACCCCTTGACAAAACACAAGGGCTGTCGACACCTGTCTGTGCGCTTTGCAGTCTCTCTCTTGTATCCTTAATATGGCGTGCAACAGGTGCACCGTCAAAGGTGCCCCTCTGTACTTCTCTATTCTGACCAACCCTGCCATCAATTTGGTAAAACTGAAGAAAAAGGAGACTTAGGGAGCGAGAGGGGGAGAAGAATGTAAGTAGGAAGGGAAATCACTCAGGGAAAGGAGGGAACATGGGTATCTCTCCAAAGTCATCATTGCCGAAGCTGCCAGACTGGTCCAACATGGAAAGAACATCCTAAAAAGGTAAAGACAGGGTTGGTTTTACTTAGCTAAAATTGTAAAATAGTGTGAATCACAAAAGTGTACACGATTACCCTGAATATGGACTGAAGCTACGAACATCACAAATGACAAAAACAACATTACAAATAGACTTGTAATTTGTAAGCTATATTCCACATTCTGTTATTTGAAGTCACAATTAAGGGAGAACAGCCTCGTTCAGGTTGTAAAAAGACAACCAATAGTGTTTTGAATCTGATGTCATGGGTTTCATTCCAGGGGTGCACACACTTAGAATGAGTAGTCGCTTTGCATCAAAGTGTCTGATAAATGCATTTACATTTTACATAAATATATATGCAAGTATCTAAAATGCATGAATGTAAATGTTGACATTTGCTCTACTCACTGAAAATATCTCTGTCTGGTTGTTTTGAGACTGTGGGTGTGTGTCTTGAGCATGTGGTTGATTTTGCCACTGCTGCCACCCTGACACTCCATCTGCTTGCCTGGAGATGAACGGTGCTCCCATCTGACTAACATCACCTGAAGAAAAAAGCAAGTAACAGGTACATGGCCAATTGAGGCTTCAATGGTTGATTTATCTATTTCTGTAACAATTTTAACTGTTAAAAACTTACCATAGCCATTGGTCGATGCATTGGCACGATTGTTAAGTTGTGGGTAGTTTGATGGGTTTGTCATGGTTGCAGCAACCCCTCCCATCTGGCCAAAGGACGGGGCTGTGGAGGATGTAGAGGCAGAGTTGAAGCCTCCCACCATGTTAAACTGGGGAGACTGACCTTTTCCAACTTGGCCTGCCACCTGCTGGACACATAGTGAGTTAAAACAAAGTCTATATTAAATGCTCTATATATGCTCTAATGTCCTCTGGGAACACAGATCCGGGCTCAGGTCCGCTGAGGGGCAGTGCCATAAATCTAACAACCCTGCTGATTTCTCTCTCTATCAATCAGTCTCTTTTATTCTTTCCATGTGGAAGTCTGGTAAGCTAAGTCTCAGTTCTACTATGCTAGAATTAAAATCATGTCTGACTTTCTTCCAAATCTGCACTTCACTTTCCACCCACCCCTCCACCATCCTTGTATTTGATAAGAAAACCACTGCCTGCATCATTCAGTTGTCCACTCCACCTCTGTTAGAACATGTTCAGATTCCTGAGATCATCTCTCTCCCCTCTTTCTCTCCACTTACTGAGAATGACATTCCAAGGTTCATCTCTTCCAACCACCTGACTGGCTGGTTGAATCCAATCCCCGCCCATCTCCTGCAAGTTCTCTCTTTATCGGTTGTTCCTGTCTTCAGACATATCTTTAAATCATCTTCAAACTCTGGTACCTTTCCTACAGCTTTTAAAGAGGCCCGTATCACAACACTTAAAGAACCCCACTATTAATCCAGCAATTTAAGAGAGCTATAGGGGGGTGATCCCTCCTGCTCTTCATAGCGAAACTCTTCAGTATATCTTGGACAGGGGAAACCTCAGAATCTCAAAACTGGTGTACCTCAGGGTGCTTGGACCGCTGCTCTTCACGATCTACACGAGATCATTTGGAATCCGTAATGAGGTCAGTCGTGGTCTGGTGGTAGACATTTGACTTGTAAGCAGAAGGTTGCGGGTACGAATCCCAGAGTCAGCAGACAATGACTGAAGTGTCCTTGAGCAAGACATCTTAACCCTGTTTGCTCTACACAATACTACTGCACAATACTGTAAGTCCTTTTGGATAAAAAGCATCAGCCAAATTAATCAATGTAATTGTCTTTGTAATTTGGAAGCATGGATTTTCTTATCACTTTTATGCAGAATACACGCAGCTTTACTTCACATTCCATCCTGAAGATCAAATGTTTTGACCCTCATCTCTGCATGCCTGAGTTTTGTTCTGGATAAAGGAATATTACCAACATCTGAACCTTGCAAAAAGTTCCTCCGCCGCCCCAAAGATCTTTCATAACCTCTCTATCCAACAAAGTTCCTCCATCATTGCATCCTCTAGATTAGCAAGAAATTTGGGAGTGGAAATCAATGATCAGATTACCTTCACCAGTCATGTTGCCATTCCTGCCCTACAACATAAGTGGTTTTAAGTAACCCAAAAGAGCACGTCGTACCTCTTCATCAGGTTACTGGTCTCCTATAGCTGCCAAGACCGAATTCAAAGCTCTATTCAAAGCCGACAAGACCATCAAAGGTGAAGAACCCCATACCTTCACTCTCTTTTACACACACACACACACACGCACACGCACACGCACACACACACACACACACACACACGCCCTCTAGATCCCTGCGCTAATTGATGAGTGAGAACTTGTGGTGCGACCCCAAAAAGCTAGGAAATCCAAATATCTATTTATTTTGGACCACTAAATGTTGTTAGTGCTATCAAAATGTACTTTTTCAAAATCTATATATATTCACTGCAGTGCTCATGTGCACATATAGAAAGAAAATAACGCACCTATAATAGCAAATAAACATAACATATTTCTAAAACACAACATTTTTAGTAACCTATTTTGGTTAAATGATGTTCCTCTGTAATAACTTCTTCTACCTGTGTGTTGAAGTGAGGTCTTGCAGCAGACCAAACCCCAGGAGATGCAGCCGTTCCGGTCTGGGCCTGAATGGGGCTGTTACTGCTTCCGCTGGGTACAGAAGGTGTGCTCTGGCGGGACATTTGCACAAGCATCTGCCCAGCAGAGTGAGGGGTTGGCACCATCTGCTGAGCTATTCCACTTGACCTAAGAATATAAACACGGCAGAGATCAGTCAGATGAGGGCAGAGCAAAACTGACCTGTAGTCAGAGGAGAAAAAGAAGTTCATAGCTGAAAACAACATTTTTTTTTAAACAAAAGGGGGTCAACTTTACGTCACAACATAATTCCACCAGTTACTAATGTCCTACTCTGAGGAAACCTGAATATTTATTGACAAATTTCTTACATTAATTTATTTAACACGTCTGTAATTACTCAATTCAGAATTAATGTAAAGTTATTTAGCTGCTCATTTCATTAATTATTAAACAGTTTAACACTTTGAGCAAAGCTCATCTTATGCTGATGTTAAATATAATTAACAAACAGCATTCCATTTCTACTCTGCATTACAATACTTTATTTAATAATTCACAGCTGCTAGATGGGGCCTCCATATCAAGCAATGTTCTCTGCCATAAAGCCCGTCTTTTAAGATCCCTGTAAAAGAATGTGTAGAAAAATAGTGTAGGAACTCGATTTGAATAAAGAAATGAATCATAAATCTGCATTGAAAAAAAAAATTCAAAGAAATTGTGAGTAAAATTAATACCGCTGTGAAAAATCGCTCTAGTCGGGATACAACGGCAAAAATCTTATCTCTTCATAATGGTGTCACACAGTGAAGAGGTTACAGTAGGGGTTAATGTCAACCCTTATGATAAGCCATGTATAATCATGAGCCACCCTTGCTGAGAGAGGGGTCAGGCATAGTTAAGGGGAAGGGTAAATGGACACTGGGGAGGGAAAGAGTTGGTGTGAGGAGAATGTCTTGGGGAGCGACCACAGGCTATAGCTAACTGTTACTAACGTTGTCTCCTTGTTTGTCACACTAAATAATAAATCCTATTTAGCAATATTGCTGTTGACTGTTATTTTTCAAGCATCAATGTAGATTGTCACCATCCATGCCAGCGTGTTTTAAAAGGTTTAATTTAGATCCTAGATTTGAAAGAAATGCTTTAGGCTGTAGGCTTATTTTAAATCAGTGACTTCTTTCAGACCTTGGTGTCGCATGTTCTGCTCCTGCAGATGTCAAGCGCTTGGGCCATATATCTAAACAACATCCAGCTGGAATTCCGAACTTAGCCGGCTGTTTTCCAACTCCCCTTTTAGTATTTCCGACGGACATTATGTAAATGAACTCGCATGTAGTGCAAGTGTACTGAAAGCAGTTAGTGTTCCGGTTAGGATGGGAATTTGCTGTTAATGTAAATACAGTCATTGTTACAAGGATCTTTTATTGTCTCGTGGATGGATGGGTTAAGGCATGCAGATAAATGGAGGCAGTTCTCTTTGCCTTGACGAAATGTATCCATGCACGGAAATCTTTCTGTTTCTTGTTTGGAAAGCCAAGTTGGAGTGGTTGCATCCAAAAAAACCTGAGAATTCCCCATCATGACAACTCAAACCTATTATAACTATAATAACGTAAACCCACACTGAGAACCAGAGTGGCATCGTCTATGTTTGCCTGTTGTATCGTTACATAAGAATAGTTAAACTTTTTCTTTATTGCTGCCCCTGAGTGTCTTTTTAAATGGACATTTTCATATAAGATTCGGTATAATTTAAGTTTTCAAAATTAAATTGAAAGATGGCCTTTAATCTGAATGTAATAAAAGTGCTTACAAATTTAAGTAGACTTAAAGTGTTTCAGTGTAGCAATCATACTGAACAAATGCAGAACACTGTTCGATCTGGATGATTATGAAGGCTCACACGAGATGTGCAATAGCATGCACATTGACAGCCCGCAAGATCCCAAAGAAAGCCAGAAAACAATCTTCAAACAACAATAAATGATTTAAAACGTATTTAAACATACAATCTACCCTTTTCAGTGGACAGTAAGGTCTAAGAGGAGTATGTATATAAGGAATAGGATGTTTGTTTATGTATGGTACCTGAACGGTTCATTGGGACAAGCAGCATTGGGGAAAGATGCTGCCGGAGGATACAACTGTTGTCCACTGGACCCATTGGAGGAGGTCAGAGCTTTAGGATCTGACAGAAAGAGAGAGAAAACAACTCTATCACTTTGACTTTGAACACGTGTGTGTGTGTGTGTGTGTGTGTGTGTGTGTGTGTGTGTGTGTGTGTGTGTGTGTGTGTGTGTGTGTGTGTGTGTGTGTGTGCGCGCGTGTGTGTGTGTGGAAGAGATCTTACTGTGATCACTGCTCACTAAACCCACAGACTGCACTGGAACCTGACAGACAGAGAGAAGGTTATTTTTCAGAAGGATGTAGAATGAAGATGAGAATTTGTGGGCTTCTGTGCATTTACCTGTGGAAGAGCCACCTGGTTTGTCTCATAACCTCCTTCTAATTCCTGCTGCTGTTGCAATTGCCTGTGAAAGAGAATGGGTAAAACAAATGTTTAGAAAAGTTCTGAACTTATCATCAGCTCCCACCACCATCACCAGGCAAACTACAGCATTCTCAGGTTACCACGAACACCAAAGTTACCTAGGGAAAGAGAGCATGCCGATTAATCTACCACCTAAAAGAAAAGAAGAGGAAAGAGGGTCACCGAGAGAGGAAGAGGACGAGATGTGAAGAAACGGAGTTCCGTTGCACAACAGTGCAGATCTTCTCTCACCTTGCTATCATCTGACCTGGGATGGGGGTGGAAGGGCAGTTAGGACTGCTTTTCCCCTGGGAAGGGGGAAGCGCCTGCCCCGGGGAGGAGAGGGGGGACAGGGAATCCTGATTTGGAGCTCGACTGCCATGCAACGGATTGGTGGAGGAGAGAGAGTGTTCAGGTTAAACAAAGAGCAGAGGTGAACTAACACACTCGCTCCCAAGTACAAACACAAATGCATTTATCCTAGCTGGAATGATGTTTGACAATGTTTAACATGATGAAAACAAACATTGTTGTTATTAGGAAATTCATAATTTTGATATTTAGATTTTGCAACACATTACTTAGATTTCTATTATTTCTAGAATTGGCACCTTAAAAATTCTCAAAAGTTTTGTTTGATTTAGGCAACTTCCATGTTATTATTAGTTTAAAACCATATGTTATAAAAAATATTTGCCCCAGGTGTCCTCATAAAAAAGATTTAAAAATAATTGTCAATATGACTCACATATTTTTTCCAAAAAGGTATCAGAACATGTCTTTCTAAATTTGTCATTCTCCATGAAAACATTAACAAATTACGAAACATTGTATACATGTACAACCTAAACATTTGAAAACATTGTGCTAATTTCAGAGATAATATACGGCGAATACAGAACAGTGATGTCACGCGTGTGTGTATCTAGTATTGTCTTCAGGTTTCATTACTTACTTCACATTGGCGTTAGTGCAGATGATGTACTCAATCTCTTCAGAGAAAGGGTTCTGGAACGTGAAAGAGCTTGTTCTCATCCAGAGCCACTCGTGAGATTTTGAGCGGAAACGAAACATCACCGACAGAACCTGACCTCGCAGTTTCACAACCTAAAGGTCATTTACAATTTCATAAAAGAAATCATTTTAAAGGCTTGATGAGACTGTGGGAAATTCATTTTTTGAGCATTCATGACAGAAGACATTTATTTTCATTACAGGATCTCATCATGCTAATAAACACAAAAATACACCTGCTGAAGGCTGTCTCTCAGTAAGCCCTGATCTTCTGGGTGTGCATAGTCCAGAATGCTCTTCCCCAGTAATTCCTGTAATACAGCACAATACTGTTAAGGAACTGTTGATAAACTTCTTAAAATCCTGCTTCAGAATGAAGTTTTTTCCTGAAGCCTACCTGAGGCTGGTAACCCACTGTCATCTGACAGCGGTGATCTACAAAAGTGTAGACGCCCTGGCAGTTATGCCGAGAAATGAATTCCACTGGTTCAATCATGTTATTTATCTTGGTATCTCCTGGGCAACAAACAACCTGGATGAGGACGCAAAATGAATTTATTATTGGCTTAGCAAGATGCTGTTAAAATGTTAACTACAAATATTTTAAACTGGATTTTAACTAGCAAAAGTACCTGCAGTCTTCCAATTGCAACTAGACAGTAACGATTGCCCGGACCATTATCAGCGTCTTCTTCAGAAAGAGCCACTCCTTAGAATGAGAGAGAGAGAGAGACAGACAGAGACAGAAAGAGATTAATGTATTAGATGGTCTCTAGTTGCGGCCGGTTTTGTGATTGTACAGTAGGGACATCAGCTATGGAAATCAGGAGCTGATCCCGGGGAGGCCACTTCCTCAGTATTGTTTCAAGAACACAACATTTCTCAAAGGGACAACAGACGCTTACAAGTGTAATTAGGGTTGTTCTATAACTCAACAACAACAAAGACATCAGACTAGGTAACAATAATATGCTGCACATTCTTTATTCATATTTTTCCACAATTGAGAGTACAGAAATGTTGTGACTAAAAGTATGCTAGTAAAATACATTCCAGTGTCTTTCAAGCCACCAATTTTGTATAGTGAATTGTAGACTTGTCATTTTGTAAAGAAGCCTTTCAGCTAAATATAGGAAAACCTTTTAAACCTTAGATACTGCTTCGTGTTATCTTTATAATCTGAGTCCAAGTAATCAATCTCCATTAATGCTAGTGTATTCCTGAAAACATTACATGTATTTAAATGGTGTTAACATCAACAATATGCATTTTAAATGTTTTTTACCCACCGCTGCAGGACAATTTGCAAGTTTTTTTAAGGACTCTAAATTTACATATAACATCAACTGCCCAAACCGAGGACTCAACAAAATAACTTTGCTTCTCTGTGTGAATGGAGTTACCTGCGGGTGGCCAGGACTTGATGTAACCTGTGCAGTGCACAACCACATACTGCGGCT
>CM065665.1:11666869-11674369 GCA_033220385.1 Triplophysa yarkandensis
AGAATTATCATGATATGATCATCGGTAGAATTTTCCTAATAAACTGGTCTGTTTACGAATACCAACAGCAAATGTGGTTCTTCATTGAAAGTGTAAAGATGATGTTATTTGGCCTGGCTTCATGGAAGCATCATGGTTCCCCATGACAATAACATAAAAAACATGAACTAGAATGATTGAGTTGTTCTTTGTGTGCATAAATATACAGAGAAAAGGCCAGTGTGGGTAAGGAGAAGCTCCTAAAAGCTGCCTTTTTGATTTCATTACAACATTTAACAAACACTCAAAACGTATAATTCATCTTGCACGAAAATAATACGCGTTCAAAGGCAAAACACAACTGTATCAACACAACTTTCCACAACCGTTCTATCTTTGGGTTCTGACGCGACACGTTCCAGTGGGCATGCCACGACTGGCCGGTACGTGTGTGAACAGTGTTTGTAACCTTAGAGTAAAAACAAGTTTCAAAATGTTTACACAAATGGATTGTGTGAGTTAGTATCCGTCCATTACATAGTGCCCATGTATTTAAAAGACAAAGCTGAAGGTAAATTCTTTTAAATAGTGAGAACTTTATCTAGGCATTGATTTTAAAAGTGTGCGAAGACAACATGTAGATTCATGTGTCTGGGGGCGTACCCAGTGACCTTACAATTTTTCCAAAATAAAACAAATTGGTAACAATGGCAATAAAGGCACGTGTTTAAGAAATTCTCAAGCGAGGCCACACTGCTCCCTGTTTCACCCTTCAGAGCGAGGAATGACTTGAAGGTTTTGGCACATTTTACCGGCGTGTCTGTGTGCGAGTTGTATCTGTAGTGTACAGAGTGCGATTATTCTTTAATAAAAACTGGAATCATGTATTCTGTTCTTTCCCTCTGCATAAGGACAGTAAATATCTCTTTGGCTTTCAATCATTCCTCTGCTTCTTTCATGAATTATTCTTTTTTCGAATGGTTGTTGTTATATGAAGCGTGGCCATTCTGTATCGGCGCGTTTTTCTTTATCTCGCCATTTTTTATATCCTCATCCTCCTCTCCGGACTCATCCGTCTCATCTCTATCAGACCGCTCATCCTCCACCGACCACTGTTAAGAAAACCATGAGAGCATTAAGTATATAAAACAGAAGATCACAAAATATCTCATGCGTGTTTTAGAATTATTCAACAAAACCAGAAAAAGCCATTAAGATACAATTTGTAACTTTTGACTGTAGACTCTTTCAGTTTGTATAAAAAAGGCCAAAATCAGACAGATTGTAAATCACAAAGACGTACGTCGCTGGTCAGGAATCGGTAGGCCATGCGTATAATGATCACAGCCCAGAAGATGTGTAGACATTGCAGGACCAGCAGGAGCCCGTTAAAGAAGTAATAGCCGAAAAATGGAGCATACAGGGTCACGGGATACACCCATGTGCAATACATGATCCTGTAAGAGATACAATATTATGAGGTTGCATGATAGCTGCCTTGCCCTCCTAATCATAACTAGTTCTGCAATAATATCAGTAAAAAAGTGGCTTGCATGGAACAGCACACACAGTTTATTATAATAGAGTAAACAAACAAGCAATATTGAAGATATTTAGTATATTGAAATAAAATATACTGGTAACCAAAACGTCTATTTTTCAAAACGCATGAGAGGTCTGTTTTTGCAACAAAGGACACATACAGTATGACCCAAGGGTGTCATAATTACATGAATGGTAACAGCACATTTGAGACTCAGTAGGTGTGATGTGTACCGGAATGGGAAGATGATGAGACGTGTGACGATGAAGATTGCAGCGAAGAGGATGAAGATGTAGTTGCATGTGTTCTTCCATCTTGCGTAAACAAACATCTTAGCCGACTATGAGAGACAAACAGATGCAAATGAGATAATGACGCTAGTGGTGGCTGAGAAGTCAGGAGTGAGTCATTAAGAAGAAATGAGTCTTCAAATTTTGTTCACTTGTACACTTGTGGGTGGTTTCCCAGAGAGGGTTGACTTATACGAGACTCAAGTTCATATTGAGAAGTTACTGACTGACGGATCAGAAAACATATCAGTGACCTTGTTTGCACACAAATAATGTTTGGTTCTAAAAATAACTTGAAATATCCTTGTTTAACTGAAATAATCCATGTCCAGTAACTACCCGGTGTTTGAATGTTCATAAAGTATGTTGGAGTAAGTCAAAAATACAAAAATGGTAAACTACTTAATGGATGTCAAAGTGTTTGTTCATAAGATAATACAGAAAGATCCTGATAAAAGGATTCTCCATACAGTCTGGCAATGAAATTAAAATAAAAGATAAAAGGTGGATGTTGAAAAAGGTGGAAGATGTAAGAGTCTGCTTTTATATTCATGTGATGTTCTAGAATGAATTAAATTAATAACCTATTTTTAACCAAACTGAATTGAGAACTATTTCATGCTATTTTTGCTACAACAAAGATGTCTATATCATTTGCTGACGCGATGTTATACTACATACCCAAGTGCACAGTACTTTTCCATCACTGGTGTAGAACATCTGCTCAGCAGAAGTAACCTATTCTTACTTGGATAAAGAAGATTACCGTTTGGAAAAATACTCCCACTCATTTGTAGCATATAACCACACGTGTCCCTGTAGCTAAACCGAGGAGAAGTATACCGTAAATGCACTGGAAGTTATTTTAAGAATTGTCTTTAACCACTAAGCCACACCACCCTTCCTTGGGTGTAAGTTACACCAAACGACTACCACCTCTACGATCTTACGCGTTTCACCGCTATTTCGTTTGTGAGATGTTGTCAGATGTTGTGTGATCTCACCTCGAGTAAATAGTCTGCAGAATCATGAACAAACATGATGAGAGTCCCTGCTCGGATGTAATTCACACACCAGGAGAAACTGATGAGAGTGATGGTGGCCACATGATGAATGATCTGTTCTTTAAAGTCCTGAGATGAGAGTGAGAAAGCTCTTTGACTATGAATTCAAGACAAACCAACAAATAATGATGTGCAGATTAAATGTGGCTGCTTTTTAAAATAAAGTCATTTTTATGTTACTAACAGGTTCTCACGTTAAACCATTTTACTGAAGGTAGCACATGGAAGCATTATGTTTTAAATGACTATAATAATCATAACCACAAATTCAAAACAACACGCAATTATTCATCTCCTGCTTTGAATTGTACGCTTCTAAAAAGTTGTGTTTGAATAAAATGACTTCAGAGATGCAAAGATGAGGTCTGCTGTGGCAGTCAGCGATGAATCTGACAGCAGAATGAATGACTGGCTTACTTTACGCTTGACATCTGATGCCACACTGAATAGAAGCGACGTGTAGAAACCAAGCTCCAGCATGTAATACCAGTACTGAGATGACAGCAGTGTCTAAAAGAGAGAGATTATATATTAGCTTAAAGCTTTGCTAAAGACAGGGATTCATAAAAACTGTGTAAGAAAACGGGCTTGTTAAACCCACTTCAGTGTTATTATCTGACAGCAAATTCAACTATATGTAAATCACAAGAGCTGTACCTAGGGAAGAATGTACTGCTACAAATGTAAAGCTTTTTGTTTAAGTCTTAGCTGTTTTCCATAAATACTTTAGAATTTAAATGAAGAATTTTTGTAGATGGGTAAATCAAAGTACAATAAAAAATAAAACTATTCCTGTTGTAATATTTCAAATGAAGGTGTTTATTTGCAGCAAATGATCTGAGAACTTAAAAGCATGGATTAGTTTTTTCATGCATGTATTATGGGCAATTTCACGTACCAGGGTGGGGAATCCATTCCACATCTCCTCTAGATCATAAAGCCATGGTTTCTACAGAGGAGGGACATAGTTTGATTGTGTAATGCAATATTGAGGTAATAAGATCAGAGTGAAACTGCAAATGGCAAATTGACTTACATCAATTAGTGCATACAAACCACCGATGAAGGCGAGAAGATAAAAGGCGAATCTCCAACTACAAAACAACACGCACACACATTGGCAGAGTTCCATTTTTTGGTGTACACCACAATGTATGTACTATCTTTTCTATAACGCCATTATTATCATTGGGGGAAGGATTATAAATGTTTCATTTATTCATGCAATGAACTATGATTGATTATTTCCCTGCCCCACTGAATACGTCCATAGGGATTCCTCCCATTTGATTCAGGTCCAGATTCCAGTTAAAGAGAAATGTTTTCCCAAAAAGGTCTTCAACATTTACTCATGCTGGTGTCATTCAAACCTACTTTCATTTTTTTCAAAAGATATTTTGGAGCATGTTAAGCCAAACAAAACTGACCCCAATTGATAAACATTGTACGGACACAAAATCCACAGAGATATTTTTTGTATTTCAAAGAAGTATACAAGTGTTCATACATAAGATATGAATGACTTAAAGGTGAATAAATGATTAAATATATAGGCTACACCAATTTTTTTAGCATTGGAAGATGCCCAGGGGTATACGTACCAGGCTTCACGAAATTTCTTGAGAACATTGGGTCTGTCCTGATTTCTGCGTCGCCTGAACCAGCGCTGTATCTGTCTTTCTGTCCAACCTGTCTGCTTGCACAATTTCACTAATGAACTCTGAACACAAGAAAAAACCACCAACAACAATATTAAGGTGGCGATGTGGGTCTATGTGATTCTACACTGAAGTGTGGTTAGTGTTGGGTACCTGCGAGGGGTTTTTAGATGTGTTACAGTAGTGGGACTCCAGTGTTTTGTTGTACGTAACCGGTCTTCTCACAGTTTCTTTAACCCCCAACATTGATGCTATAGGCGTAGCGACAACCCTACAAAACAAAGTGGAACATGTGCACATTTGTGTATTGTTCCAACCCATTTTTTACCAAGTGTGGAAACAGATATGTGATTTGGATGAAGGAAAATAAATCCTTAAAGAAATAGATCATCTAAAAAAAACTCTTATAAGGCAATCTTTCTTTTGCAAATCACAAAAGAAAATATTCCAGAATGTTGGTATATAGAAAAACATTGATACCTACTTCTATTGTATGTACACAAAACCAATGCTAGTCAATAGGGACCATCAGTTTTCTTTTACCAAAATTTTTCTTATTTGATTTATAACAACTTATTTTGTGTTCTTCAGTAGAATGAAAGTCATACAAGTTTAAAGTCTAAAGAGGTTGGGTAAATGATGACAACGTTTACATTTTTTGAGAAACTATCCCTTTTACACTCACCTCTCAAAGACCTGTCGAAACACAAGGAACATGATGGCGATTGGCACTGCCACCCACAAATCCCGTGGTTTCGCGTAGACCCGCCCATCACGGTCTTCCAGATCGGCCCAACCCAGGCCTTCTGGAAACCAGAGACGCTCTTGCCAGAACACTTCACTTAACCATTCCAGCATACTGCAAGAGACAAAGAAAGAGGAAGCAAATATATCATCATCTTTCTGACTGTTTCAAGCTCCGTTGTGGTTTCGATCAGTAGAAACATGACTTTCTGTGTAATGCTTACTGTTCATGTGATTAAAAACATGTAACAAAGGAATGTTCATGGCCCAGACCTGCCTAAATGTTCTGTCGATAACAATTTTTAAAACAGTACATGCCAGGTAGAGTTAACCTGACTAACATTTGTAGTGAAAATCCAAATACAAGATAGTAATAGTACATCTGTCTTAAACAAGCAGAACAAACACATATCGTTCACACCCAGACACAGAGGAAAAATAACCAAACAAAAAACTATTCCAGTGCTCGTGATGTTTATACGAATCTGGCACCGTTTACTTTCTTTCTTCAGCAGAATACAAAAGAAGATATTTCGCTAAATGCTTGTTATCAAACTTAATTGTCCCACGTTGATTCGTATGTAAACAAAGCCACTAAGACATTTTTCAAAATATCTTTTTGTTTTGCACAGAAGAAAAGTGATTGCCAGCTTTGAACCACACGAGGATGAAGATATGAATACAGAACTGTTATTTTTCAGCAAATGACCCTTTTAAGATGCTTTTATTTAATGTTAATGTATGAACCGGTCTATTAAAAACCATCACCAACGAACAAACATGAGCGCCGTTCAATTCTGGTCCACTTATTATAGCTAATCTGTCTTTAGAGTAAAAGACAGGATGTGGTTAGTGGTTATAGTGAAGAACTGGAGACACTGGTTAAACGCTCCATTTCTGTTTAATGGGTGACTGTCTGTCTTAGGCTGGTCAAACATTACATGACTTATAAATCTTATCCGAGTTTAAATCCAGATGAAAAAACCAACAACCATACTATTTACTGTAAATATAAGAAAGAGAAAATGTACATATTTTTTAACAAGGCAGAGTTTGAGTATTAGAGGAATTGAGCTTAACTCTAATTCTCCAACCGCAATGCCAACTGGGCATTTTAATAATGATCTACATATGCATATTGGTTGCTCTTAAAAGATTACACGCGTGCTTGTATAGTGACAGGTTAAAATAAACATTTGTAAAACTTGTACTTAAACCAAGCGTCATGTTTTTTGCTCTGAAACTGAATGAAGCCATATGTGGCAGTGCTGAAAACATAAGAACAGCAGGATCAAAGTTCTTCTGTGTATACAAGCATTCCTCCTCACCACATCCAGATACTCATGTGAGGGTCAGCTACCTCATCCAGATGACTGCAGCTGTGTTCCAATGACTCCATTTAGATGAATCTCATTGGCAGCTCAGGTCACGTGACTCAACTCTGGCCATTGCTTTCTGAACCTATCAGAGCGTTGTGTGTGTGTGTGTGTGTGTGTGTGTATGGTGGGATGGTACGAGTAGGTTAAGGTGCTTGTGAGGAACATGGTTTCAAGGGCACTAGTATCTCAGTCAGATTGATTGAATATGGAATATTGAAATTGCACATACTTAGATACAACTTAATAAAGTGTAATTCGATGTAACCAAACGTATAAATGTAAGGTCAATGTGTTACCATCTACATTCTTGGATTTTCCCGCATGCGGGAGAAGAACGCTGGTCCTAGAGGGCCACTATCCTGCAGAATGTAGCTCCAAACGTGTTGGAGCTTGTAATGGTAAAACTCAACAGGGCCTTGGGCTTTCAGAACCTGGGTTTCTCACCCTTGCTACATATATGTCTGATTCTCTCATTCTAACTGTCCTTTAAATATTAATATTCATAGAATTGTGCATGCATTAAAAGTGTAAAGTGACATCCTAAGCAACATTGAAGTTTTAGAAGTTTTAACAGGAGAAAATGTTTAACACAAAATTATTGTAAGTCATAGAATGTCCATAATGCTTTTTTGTGACATACTTTATGTATTACGTTCTAATTATATAATATTTTTGGGGGCTGTTAAACAATGGATTGTGACAAACGCATTAAATCACATAAAATGATTTCTGTGCAAATAAGTGTATACTGTTGAAACACGTTTGAAAATATCAAATGTTAAAATTACTGATCATTTAAATATAACTTCTACTCCTGGTGAATATTAATTCATTGATCTGAAT
>CM065665.1:11679369-11689369 GCA_033220385.1 Triplophysa yarkandensis
ATGATATAAAACATGTAAAGCATGATATAAATGATATAAAACATGTAAAGCATGATATATAACATGTAAAGCATGATATAAATGATATAAAACATGTAAAGCATGATATATAACATGTAAAGCATGATATAAATGATATAAAACATGTAAAGCATGATATATAACATGTAAAGAATGATATAAAACATGTAAAGCATGATATAAAACATGTAAAGAATGATATAAAACATGTAAAGCATGATATATAACATGTAAAGCATGATATAAATGATATAAAACATGTAAATGATGATATAAAACATGTAAAGAATGATATAAAACATGTAAAGCATGATATAAAACATGTAAAGAATGATATAAAACATGTAAAGGATGATATAAAACATGTAAAGCATGATATAAATGATATAAAACATGTAAAGCATGATATAAAACATGTAAAGCATGATATATAACATGTAAAGCATGATATAAATGATATAAAACATGTAAAGCATGATATATAACATGTAAAGCATGATATAAATGATATAAAACATGTAAAGCATGATATAAAACATGTAAAGCATGATATAAATGATATAAAACATGTAAAGCATGATATATAACATGTAAAGCATGATATAAATGATATAAAACATGTAAAGCATGATATATAACATGTAAAGCATGATATAAATGATATAAAACATGTAAAGCATGATATATAACATGTAAAGCATGATATAAATGATATAAAACATGTAAAGCATGATATATAACATGTAAAGCATGATATAAAACATGTAAATGATGATATAAAACATGTAAAGCATAATATAAAACATGTAAATGATGATATAAAACATGTAAAGAATGATATAAAACATGTAAAGCATGATGTAAAACATGTAAAGAATGATATAAAACATGTAAAGCATGATATAAAACATGTAAAGCATGATATAAAACATGTAAATGATGATATAAAACATGTAAAGCATGATATAAAACATGTAAAGCATGATATAAAACATGTAAAGCATGATATAAAACATGTAAAGCATGATATAAAACATGTAAAGCATGATATAAAACATGTAAAGCATAATATAAAACATGTAAATGATGATATAAAACATGTAAAGAATGATATAAAACATGTAATAAATGATATAAAACATGTAAAGCATAATATAAAACATGTAAATGATGATATAAAACATGTAAAGCATGATGTAAAACATGTAAAGCATGATATAAAACATGTAAAGGATGATATAAAACATGTAAATGATGATATAAAACATGTAAAGCATGATATAAAACATGTAAAGCATGATATAAAACATGTAAATGATGATATAAAACATGTAAAGCATGATATAAAACATGTAAATGATGATATAAAACATGTAAATGATGATATAAAACATGTAAATGATGATATAAAACATGTAAAGCATGATATAAAACATGTAAATGATGATATAAAACATGTAAAGCATGATATAAAACATGTAAATGATGATATAAAACATGTAAAGCATGATATAAAACATGTAAAGCATGATATAAAACATGTAAATGATGATATAAAACATGTAAAGCATGATATAAAACATGTAAATGATGATATAAAACATGTAAATGATGATATAAAACATGTAAAGCATGATATAAAACATGTAAAGCATGATATAAAACATGTAAAGCATAATATAAAACATGTAAATGATGATATAAAACATGTAAAGAATGATATAAAACATGTAAAGCATGATGTAAAACATGTAAAGAATGATATAAAACATGTAAATGATATAAAACATGTAAAGCATAATATAAAACATGTAAATGATGATATAAAACATGTAAATGATATAAAACATGTAAAGCATAATATAAAACATGTAAATGATGATATAAAACATGTAAATGATGATATAAAACATGTAAAGAATGATATAAAACATGTAAAGGATGATATAAAACATGTAAAGGATGATATAAAACATGTAAAGAATGATATAAAACATGTAAAGAATGATATAAAACATGTAAAGAATGATATAAAACATGTAAAGGATGATATAAAACATGTAAAGAATGATATAAAACATGTAAAGCATAATATAAAACATGTAAAGCATAATATAAAACATGTAAATGATGATATAAAACATGTAAAGAATGATATAAAACATGTAAATGATATAAAACATGTAAAGCATAATATAAAACATGTAAAGCATAATATAAAACATGTAAAGCATGATATAAAACATGTAAATGATGATATAAAACATGTAAAGGATGATATAAAACATGTAAAGCATGATATAAAACATGTAAAGCATGATATAAAACATGTAAATGATGATATAAAACATGTAAATGATGATATAAAACATGTAAAGCATGATATAAAACATGTAAAGCATAATATAAAACATGTAAAGGATGATATAAAACATGTAAATGATATAAAACATGTAAAGGATGATATAAAACATGTAAAGCATGATATAAAACATGTAAAGCATAATATAAAACATGTAAATGATGATATAAAACATGTAAATGATGATATAAAACATGTAAAGCATGATATAAAACATGTAAATGATGATATAAAACATGTAAAGCATGATATAAAACATGTAAAGCATGATATAAAACATGTAAAGCATGATATAAAACATGTAAATGATGATATAAAACATGTAAAGCCTAAAATAAAACATGTAAAGCATGATATAAAACATGTAAATGATATAAAACATGTAAATGATGTAAAACATGTAAATGATATAAAACATGTAAATGATATAAAACATGTAAATGATATAAAACATGTAAATGATATAAAACATGTAAATGATGTAAAACATGTAAAGCATGATATAAAACATGTAAAGGATGATATAAAACATGTAAATGATGATATAAAACATGTAAATGATGATATAAAACATGTAAAGCATGATATAAAACATGTAAATGATGATATAAAACATGTAAAGCATGATATAAAACATGTAAAGCATGATATAAAACATGTAAAGGATGATATAAAACATGTAAAGCATAATATAAAACATGTAAAGCATAATATAAAACATGTAAAGCATGATATAAAACATGTAAAGCATGATATAAAACATGTAAAGGATGATATAAAACATGTAAATGATGATATAACACATGTAAATGATGATATAAAACATGTAAATGATGATATAAAACATGTAAAGAATGATATAAAACATGTAAAGCATGATATAAAACATGTAAAGCATGATATAAAACATGTAAATGATGATATAAAACATGTAAAGCATAATATAAAACATGTAAATGATGATATAAAACATGTAAAGAATGATATAAAACATGTAAAGCATGATATAAAACATGTAAAGCATGATATAAAACATGTAAAGAATGATATAAAACATGTAAAGCATAATATAAAACATGTAAATGATGATATAAAACATGTAAAGAATGATATAAAACATGTAAAGCATGATATAAAACATGTAAAGAATGATATAAAACATGTAAATGATATAAAACATGTAAAGCATAATATAAAACATGTAAATGATGATATAAAACATGTAAAGAATGATATAAAACATGTAAAGCATGATGTAAAACATGTAAAGCATGATATAAAACATGTAAATGATGATATAACACATGTAAATGATGATATAAAACATGTAAAGCATGATATGAATGATGTAAAACATGTAAAGAATGATATAAAACATGTAAAGCATGATATAAAACATGTAAAGCATGATATAAAACATGTAAATGATGATATAACACATGTAAATGATGATATAAAACATGTAAAGCATGATATAAAACATGTAAAGCATGATATAAAACATGTAAAGCATGATATAAAACATGTAAAGCATAATATAAAACATGTAAATGATGATATAAAACATGTAAAGAATGATATAAAACATGTAAAGCATGATATAAAACATGTAAAGAATGATATAAAACATGTAAATGATATAAAACATGTAAAGCATAATATAAAACATGTAAATGATGATATAAAACATGTAAAGAATGATATAAAACATGTAAAGCATGATGTAAAACATGTAAAGCATGATATAAAACATGTAAAGGATGATATAAAACATGTAAATGATGATACAAAACATGTAAAGCATGATATAAAACATGTAAAGAATGATATAAAACATGTAAATGATGATATAAAACATGTAAAGCATAATATAAAACATGTAAATGATGATATAAAACATGTAAAGAATGATATAAAACATGTAAAGCATGATGTAAAACATGTAAAGAATGATATAAAACATGTAAATGATATAAAACATGTAAAGCATAATATAAAACATGTAAATGATGATATAAAACATGTAAATGATATAAAACATGTAAAGGATGATATAAAACATGTAAATGATGATATAACACATGTAAATGATGATATAAAACATGTAAATGATGATATAAAACATGTAAAGAATGATATAAAACATGTAAAGCATGATATAAAACATGTAAAGCATGATATAAAACATGTAAATGATGATATAAAACATGTAAAGCATAATATAAAACATGTAAATGATGATATAAAACATGTAAAGAATGATATAAAACATGTAAAGCATGATGTAAAACATGTAAAGAATGATATAAAACATGTAAAGCATGATATAAAACATGTAAAGCATGATATAAAACATGTAAATGATGATATAACACATGTAAATGATGATATAAAACATGTAAAGCATGATATAAAACATGTAAAGCATGATATAAAACATGTAAAGCATGATATAAAACATGTAAAGCATAATATAAAACATGTAAATGATGATATAAAACATGTAAATGATGATATAAAACATGTAAAGCATGATATAAAACATGTAAAGCATGATATAAAACATGTAAAGCATAATATAAAACATGTAAAGCATGATATAAAACATGTAAAGCATGATATAAAACATGTAAAGAATGATATAAAACATGTAAATGATATAAAACATGTAAAGCATAATATAAAACATGTAAATGATGATATAAAACATGTAAAGAATGATATAAAACATGTAAAGCATGATGTAAAACATGTAAAGCATGATATAAAACATGTAAAGGATGATATAAAACATGTAAATGATGATATAAAACATGTAAAGCATGATATAAAACATGTAAAGCATGATATAAAACATGTAAAGAATGATATAAAACATGTAAATGATGATATAAAACATGTAAAGCATAATATAAAACATGTAAATGATGATATAAAACATGTAAAGAATGATATAAAACATGTAAAGCATGATGTAAAACATGTAAAGAATGATATAAAACATGTAAATGATATAAAACATGTAAAGCATAATATAAAACATATAAATGATGATATAAAACATGTAAATGATATAAAACATGTAAAGCATAATATAAAACATGTAAATGATGATATAAAACATGTAAATGATGATATAAAACATGTAAAGGATTATATAAAACATGTAAAGAATTATATAAAACATGTAAAGAATGATATAAAACATGTAAAGGATGATATAAAACATGTAAAGAATGATATAAAACATGTAAAGAATGATATAAAACATGTAAAGGATGATATAAAACATGTAAAGAATGATATAAAACATGTAAATGATATAAAACATGTAAAGCATAATATAAAACATGTAAATGATGATATAAAACATGTAAATGATGATATAAAACATGTAAAGGATTATATAAAACATGTAAAGAATTATATAAAACATGTAAAGCATGATTTAAATGATATAAAACATGTAAAGAATGATATAAAACATGTAAAGAATTATATAAAAACAAGTAAAGGATGATATAAACATTTATAAATGAAAAAAATCATAATTTGTCTTGATTTTTAAATAAATCCCCTATTCTACCCTACACATCTTAAATAAGTAAAGAAGCTTTGGGTAAAAAATACATACGTCGTTTCAAAAATACGATAATAAATAAGGCAATCAAATTGCTTCTTGGTAATCTGTCATATGTCACTCATGCATTTATGTGTTCACAATGTATTGATCTGTATAAAAATGTATGTTTGATATTTACCTATACCATTCTTTTACTCTTTATTTTTTAGCTTGCTTTACTAAATTAATCTTTGTAATCTCTATTTTTCTCAACAATATACAAAACAAATGCATTATCACCCCATCCATTTGACTCCCAAATATTTGTTCCTATATCTCTGTTCTTCACAAACAGACTGGATATATACCCAGGGACGGGAATACGGGGGAGGGAAACGGATTCCAGGCATTTCATTTTAATTTAAACATTTCTAACTTCTTTTCTTGTGTCTTAACACTATGCAAAGTTTATGCATACATTAAATAAAAAATATATGTAAGCAACTAGATTTGTGTATTTCCATAATCCCATCTGTTGGATGTCAGATTATAAGGAACACTGGATCCCTCTAGTGCTGGACATCCTAAATGTATTTCCCATCATTTTCACTGTTAAGCCATCAACATCTACTTCATTTCCTTAACTTTATGACTTTATGACTACCCATTTATTTTTACAATGGCAAATTTTTTGTTTGTTGCATTCTTCAGTTATTTCATTTATTGTAAAGCTATTTTCACGGAGTTGATTTTCATCTTTTGTTTTTCATCTATTTAACATTTCTAAAACGTTTTGGTTATATTCACAAAACATTTCATTGGTATAGTCCAACTGTAGCCTTAACGCTTTACCCATGACAACTCGACACGCCATGTACAATACCTTTATTTTATTTAAATTGTTAACAAAGGTTTGATCAAAAGTATCATAAATAAGACATAAACATCATTACAATTACAAATTCAACAATAAAGATATGACATTTACAATTTCTGCTATTTATTTCTCAAAAAAAAAAAAAAACCCGAACCAGTGTTGTGTTTTGTTTTATTTTTTAAATAAATGAATAAATTGATAAACAAAAATGTAAAATATAAAAAACAATTATTTCCCTGTCTTATTTCTTTCCCTTGATTATTATAAAAAGTTTCTTTTTTTGTCTTTAACATAATAATAACTATAAAGTAATTACTGTCATAATTTTACTGTAAACTATTCTTTTTATTACGTCTTAACATCATTCCAGTGGTTCGTTTTTGGTGCCCCCCCCCGTAACGAAGCCTTCCTGAAGCACTACAAAATAATTTCACAACACATAATGCGAGATGAAACATTAATACTTTCTTAATTGAACTTGTTTTGAATGACTTGCCCTGGTCTGTGCAACTTCAGTGGCATTTCTCTTCCACGTCTTTAGACTGTTAACTAGGGATGTAATGATTCACTCAACTCACAATGCGATGCAATAAGATTTGTCATGTATCACCATTCATTTTGAACAAAATGTGGCTAAAAATATAAATTAAAAAGTGCTGTTTATTATTTATCAATAAAAACATTCCTTTATAAAATAAAAATGTATGTTATATCAAATAACAAAATGGTCATTTTAAATACCAATATTATATTAAAAATGAATAGTGCTGTCAGTCTGCTAAACACATTAAATACACAAGAATCCTCATAAGACCAACAGGACAGATTAAATTCTTATTTTATGATGTTCATTGATGTTTGTATGCAGCAGGTTTAAGAGCGCTGTCCCTTTAAGACCCGCTGCTGTGGTCAGGTCTGATGCATTTCAGATAACTATTTACATTCACAAAAGATTTTTTTTAATCTTGTTTAAGAATGTGCTTGCTAAAATACTACACAAAACGTTCTTTCTGACATAATCATTTGTGTTTTGTTCATTCAAGCAGGAAAGGGAAGTTCATAAGCTCATGTGTAGGCCACACCAGACCAGACCGATGTCATGTCTTCTTGCGCCTTACCTATGTTTTCCTAAATATTATCATTGGCACTGTTTGCCATACTGAATGTTGTTCACCTCTATATAGTAAAATTGCGCCTGTGAAGTAGTTGGCAGTAAACGCTGCGGCCCTTGCTGTTGAAAAGGTGAATCACGATTGGTTTAACATTTCAGATCTGAATCCTCACTTATTTCTGTGAATCGTTACATACCTACTGTTCACCCAACTTTGAGAACCACTGCATTTTTAAATTTAAGATAAACTATGTAAACTGACCATTGTCATTTAACTGTGGCTGGTATTATCAGTGTCTTCTTCACTTTGTTTTATTATTATGATGGATAAGGATATTGTTTCATAGCTTTGTAGAGATACGAAGGTCCATAAGAAGTAGCTTATAAGTCTTTGTTCACAAACATTTTCTCTCTTGACTGTATCTGTGTGTGCATGTGTTAAATGATGTAAAAAATGTATGTTTCATGTGCATATTTGTACACGTTTAAGTGTGCAAAATGAAAATCGTCTTATGTTTGTTGGTCAGTGTATTTAGCTGAACGCCAAGCTGTGGTCTTCTTCAGTATCTTCTTCCTGAGAAAAAATGCAAGACAGAAAAACAGAGAGATTGCATTACACATTTTTATTACTTCTGTAGTTTGTGTGTGGACCACAAACAAATACTGAACCACCTTGAAATGAGACGGACTGAAATTGAGAGACAAAGTACAGCTCTTTGGTCATCACCAGGTTCCCTCACAAGGATCTACATCACCTTCAGGTCTTTAATATTTTCCACCAATTAAAATCAAGGACATCCAAATGCTTCTATATAGAAGGTTGGTTTCTCTTATAAGTTTTAAAGATTGTTATATATTTATGCGTGTTATTGGAAAATGATAAAGATACTTAATTGAATTCAATTTTTTTTTTAAATATTTTAAACGTAAGAGAATAATTCTAATACACAGTAATCACTGATACATGGCCAACGTAAAACATAAAGAAATTATATAGAAATGCCATGCATTTCTATTTCCGATTTGTTCAAATGTGTTCTTCAGAAATCACGAATGCACACAGTTGCCATGCATGCCCTAGACATTTGAAGAATGTAGGGAATTTGTAGGGATTTATTTCCATATTTGAAAAAAAAAATGTAGTTAAAATAGTTAAAATAAGCTCTAAATCAGCTCTTAAAAGCATTTTTTTCTTTGGTCTTTAACACCTGATGTTAATAATTGTTTTTATTGTACTTTTATGTTTTCTCTTTCTTTTATTTTATGTCTTTATATAAAATATTACGTATTATAAAGGATATATTTTTATCCTTATCATTTTACTTGTACAGCACTTGGGTCTACTTCTGTTTTTAAAGTGCTCTATAAAACGGATATGTGTTCACAGTGTGTGTGTGTGTGTGTGTGTGTGTGTGTTCACTTACTGTGTTAAGCACTGGGATGGGTTAAAAGCAGAGCAAAAATTACAAGTATGGAACACCATACTTGGCCATATGTCACGTTACTTCACTACAGTGTGTGCCATGACCCTCACTTTATTGTTGAAGTTATCATAGGGTTTTATGTCTTTGAAGTGGTGAGGGTTCTATTTGCTTCCAAATGTGTTTCTTGTTACAGCCAATATGCATCAATCTATGGTATGTTGCATTGGTGGTACTCTGGACACTAAACACTTTTTGAATTGTTCTGATTCATTTGAACAGATAACAAATGAAATGTCAGTTAAACTTGACACATTTGACCGGAATTCCTTTATATTCTCTATCCCACCCCACAGTCTCATCTTAATATGTAACTTACCATCAAAATCTTAACTCTCCCTCTGTCATTTTTCTTGACTTACCTGTTATTCTCAGTAAGGTCTGTTAGCATCCTTCGGCCTCTTCAGCTGCACTTTCAGTCTCTTCATGCCGATCTGAAATCCGTTCATGGCCTGGATGGCAGTCTGAGCACTCGCCGGGTTGTCAAAGCTCACAAAGCCTGAAAGAGAATGCGTTTTAAAAAGGATTCAAATATTATAAATCTTTTTACGTCTACATTAAGTTAATCAGAGGACTTTCCTCTCAC
>CM065665.1:11696869-11706979 GCA_033220385.1 Triplophysa yarkandensis
GTGATGGTCATGTCATTTTATATTTATAGGTAGGAGCTATGGTGTGCATCGCCATGAAGGCAATCCTGTGGATGAATGGGATATTTATATTAGGTTTACTCACTCTGAAAGGTAACTTTCCATTGTTGCTGTTTGCATTAACTTTTGGATAAAATCATTCTCTGTCTTGCTTTATGTTTCAGGGATATCTTGTCAGAGTGGAGCACCTGTTCATGTGTTTGTAAACCAGCAAGCTACACTCTTCAGCAATGCCACCAGCTGTGAGGAGGCTCAATTCAGAAGGGTTTTACCCACACACACAGCTATTGCCACCTGCCAAAAACAACAATGCTCCATAAAAGAAGGCCTTCGGGAAAAATATGAACTCAAAGACAACAATTTGGTTCTTAGATCGACAACATACAAAGACTGGGGGACCTATGAATGCATCTGCAATGGGACTAAAACAACTGTCAAATGGGATGTTGTGGGTAAGTCAGTTCTGAGTAAGTTAACAGCCACAGGAAACACGTATAATGCAGCGGACAATAAGATAAAAGTACTGATTTTAGTTTTTATGTGTGATTTTATGTGTCCTCCATAGTGGCTCTAAATGTGACCGTCGACAACCAAAGCAATATCACACTTAAGTGTTTTGCAAAGGATGCAAAGGATGTGACAATGGTTCTATAATGATAGCGAAATTCTGCATGGCAATATAACTGGATTCACAATCATTGACAAAGGCTTCCAAAAGAGACTATCACTGAATGAAGGATGGTTCGAGGATGGGAATCTCTCTTTGACTATGTTCAATGTTACCAAGAAGGATGCTGGACATTACTTTTGCCGTGTCAATGATGGAACTACCGAAGGATATCCATATGGCCAGATGTTACTTGTAAATGGTAAGGCTTGGATAGTCAAGGAGATACATTTTTAAGAGTGTCTATGATCTAATGCCTGATCTATTCTTTGATTTTACGCAGATGCAAACTGCAGTCCGGGAGAAAAACAAAGCTGACTGTAGTATAACATTCATCAGTACCATCATTTCAATCATTATCAACTTTGTTTTTGTAGCCAAATTCGTGTTTCCTTATGTGAAACAGTACAAACAGCCATCAAAGGAGACTGAGCTTAGCCGTTCAGAAAATACAACCATGCTGTCTTCACAACATGATGAAAGTCACTCGATTCACACAATTGCTCAGGCCTGTTCAAGAGAGTGAGATTGATTGTAAGCTGTCTTCGACTAAGCCTTTCTTTGACAGATCTGGCCAGTAAAGATCCTTCATTTGGGTTACTGCACATGTAGAGGATGAGGATTTTTTTAGCCGTGGAATGTTCAAATAAAACAAAATTAAGTTATAATTAGGAAACAATTGTAAAAGGTAAATATTAAGACACATGTACAGAATGAAAATGAAAATACCTTAATCTTTTAAAGCAATACAACTGTGGTATGTGTACATGTGTACCCGGTGTTAGGAAAAGAAAACAATAATGTGAAAACTTTGAGATCTATGACCATTTAATGTGTCTTGTTATGCTGCCAGTCGTTCATGATTCTGTTGGATGACTTTATCACTCCTGATGTTGTTCAAATTCAGACAGTTTCTCTTAATTCTTTAAGCAGCTGTACCAATTCCATATGTATTGAGATACTTAAACACACAGCACAGAGCAAATGATTGGCCCTATCCAACTTCTACAACCAATCACAGTACTGAAACGAGAAAGACAGCGGACTGCTCATGCCACCCCATCACAAACCAAACATGTACTCAGAGTCATGCAGTATCTTGTCAGTTTATACTTTAGCTGTGTGTTTTATAATCAAGCTTTGAACAAAAAAAAATAATTTCTTAAATTTTAACACTGTGTCACACATTTCTATTCTAATTTTTCAAGTCTTTGCACTTTATTTTCAAACCTTTCTATTTTTATGTAGCCTTGTTATATTTTATTTATATGTGTAGTAAAAATAATATATATATATTATTTTACATTATTCTTAGTCTTGTGTTTTAGGATGACATACTGTATAATTGGTGTAATGTGTGGAGTCTTTTTTAAATGTTAATATTGATCTTAGAAAGCTGTATCTTACAGGTGAAACTGTTATGAGTATCATAAGCTGTATTATAAAATTATTAATAGCTTGCCAAAGAGAAGTGGAATGCTATGAACTACAAAAATGGCAAATTATAAAAACAAACGAGCACTTATAATCCCTCGATGACTTAAAAACACAGTATTTAAGCACAAGTTTACCTCCTCTTCCCTCGCTGTCTGCAGGCTTCACCTGAATGGGCCGATTCATCTGTAAGAAACAAAATCAAGCATTTAAAACTGTAAAAAAAAAGTGTGCACATATTAATACATTTTTATCAGTTTCTTAGACAGAATAAATTGCACGTTGTTCATTGAAAAAGCATTTGCTGGATAGCAGAGATACTTAAACATTCAAATAGTTTTGTTTGAAGTTTCAGTGTAATTCTCATTATTTTTTGGTGCAGATACATCAGAGTAACTTGATATCATTGAAGATCAGCAATAATAATTTTTGTTACATAATAAAAGCAATATTTACATGTGAATGTCATGCAGAAGCATAGTTCTTTTGAAAATATGCTTCATTAGGAAGTGTAAGAGAAAATAAAGAATGACAAGAATAAGAGTAAAGGAATGAGACTGCAAAAGGACAAAAGAAACAGAATAGAAGTTTTAGAGAGAGAGAGACTATAGAGGATATTAGCACTTGAACACTAGAATAAACACTTGAATTTTTTCTTTCATGAATCTGAATGAGATGTGCTCCAGTAAAGCTGGTCATTGGGTTAACAGAACATGAACTGCAACTGCTCTGTCTCTGCCAGTAGGTGGAGACATGTGACTGTCATTTACTGTAATAACAGTATGTCATTTACTTTTAATAACAATAAAATCTTTTTAGGAACATAAAAAGTTTATATTTTATTTGAATCATGTGTCTGCTTCTCTGACAAATACATTTCGAGATGTAGCATCTGAAAACTTTATCAAAGCAAAGAAAAGCAAAGCAAATCTATAAAAAAATTATCTGATGAACACAGAGAAAGATATTTGCAAGATTGTTTGTTTCCAAACAGTTCGTGGACCCATTGATTACTAAAGTAGGAAAGTGACGAAAAATCGAAAATCTAAAAGTTTTCTTTTCTGTGTTCATCAGAACAAAAAATCTCTAAAACTCTGGATAATGGTTACAGAACTTTTATTCTTAGTGAACTTTCCCTTTTATATATACATATATATATATATGCACATTTTCCATAGCACACAGAAAAATGTCCCTTGCTAAGACATCATAACTTTCATTATTGTTTTCCGTTCTTCTAAGATGAAGCCAAGGTTTCTTTCTCTTGTCCAGTGTTTTAAGTTCACCAATACATTTATGTCCGAGACGTATCTTTCACGATTAACATGTTCATTCAATCGGTCCCATGCAATTATTGTTTTCAACAGAACCGGATTGGCACTCACTCATCCTCATGGAGTCATGGCAGCATGTTGACCACATGGTCATTAGGCAAACAAGGATGCTTGTTGCCGGGGGCAATAGTTCAACTCAGCAGTTAAAGGAAGGTTAAGGAAGAGATAGACAGCTGGGAGATGAACAACATGAGAAAAGGAATCAGACGAGAACGTGAGAATAAAACATGCAAAGCTTTTAATGCATGTGGTTAAACAAGTTGTTTCTTCGTGGTTATTTTGGTAAAACTTAATAAGGTATTGCTATCATAAATGGTTCAAATGTAGTTCCGGGCCAAAACTGCCAGCACCTTCTCATAATCCCAACAGATGAGTATTTCATTTAAACACATCTAGGGTTTATATTAAATCTCTCTCTCACACACACACACACACACCACACACACACACACACACACACACACACACACACACACACACACACACACACACACACACACACCACACACCACACACACACACACACACACACACACACACACACACACAAAAAAAGACTTTACACACTCTCTCCCATGTCTGCTTAACCTTACACATGCATCAGTACAATATACATCAACACAGACACGCTCTGTAAATCTGGACCCCTACAGTAATTCTGAAAGGATTTTCATGGATTACAGAGTATTAAATCCAAGGATTATTCCATCAAATTGCATTCTACCCTCTATCCCCGGCCTACACGGAGTAGCTGGACTAAACCATTATCCAAAGAGGGGTTTCTGTTGGAGTTCTGCTGATTTTACTCTGAACTACAATAAACCCTACATATACATACAAAACACATGGCTTACTTACATCTGTGAGTGATAGAAATATGACAAACATGTTCGTACACCTTATACTCGTATGTGTTTGAGAGATGCCCTTATGTGTATTTTACATTTCCATTCCACATGAGTCACTTGTTGCATCATGCATGTTACCTAGCAACCTGCCATTTCTAACCCGTATCTTAGCAATGATCCAGCCTCCTGTTTTTCTGCTCGCTATTTTATGAATGTCTGTATAATAAAGCCAGAGTCATTAGCCAGTCTGTGCATGTCAGAAATATATTAACATCAACATTATACATTATTGCTACATATATATACATACATGTATACTCTGTACTCCAAGTGCCTAATCAGAGCATTCAAAGATGCTTCTACAATAGCTTTATATATGATAAAATCACATCAAAATAATATATCACAGTGCTATGGTATAGTCGCCATTGCATTGCTATGATATGGTGAAATTTTAACATTTTTGTTACTTTTTTAATAAAAAAGATACCATTTATTATTTCTAAACCTCAGACATTTACATATATTTAAGATGTTTGACAATATCCTAGCTATTATAGTATTTATTGTAGATTTTTAAAGTATTTCACATTTTTATAACTGCACTGTTTTAATAAAATAAAAGAAGCTGTGAGTCTTACAACTGTGAACATTCACTAAGAAACAAAAATATGAACACAACTCAAGGCCTTTTGAAATCTTATAGCATCACTATTTCATGGTTGAATCATACTATACAGTTCCCTTTTTTCTTCATAAGAGTTATTGGACATTTAGGTAACAACAATAAAAAGATTTGGTGTTTAGATCCGTACTAGCAAATACAGCAACCACTGTACAGATATATACAGAGACATAATGAACACTAAATTCTGCTGTATCCCTCCACCCACAGATCTCTACTTAACGGGTCAAATGAGTATAACCCTGTCAGATATCTCAGAGTAGATTGACAGCTTTTAAAGCCACTCATTAAAGCAAACTTTTGTTTTTGATCTCTTGTTTCCCATCCTCCCATAACCTAGGTCAGCCCTATTCATCTCTACATGCTCCCTTCATCTTGAGTCATGACCTCTCTGAGCTGCTTTCAATCATCTCATCTCCCAATCCCTTTATCCATCACATAATGAACACAGAAGAAGAGAAAGGGACGTACATTTAGAAATCAAAATCTTAAATTATGCTTTATTTGATTTTATCTTTACCTTTATCTGAAAAAATGAGGAACTACCCTATTTCACAGACCATTTCAGTTGTTTTTCTTATTTACTATTTATAGATTTGGGTCAAGGTAAAATATTATTTTATTCTTGTATTTTTAACAATATTTCTACGGAATGTGTTTTAAAATATGTATGTTTTTTTGCATTTATTTGCAGACAATGAAAACCGGAGCAACAAGTCAACACAAAAGATGCTCTATTATTCAGACTTTAAAATACATATACTGCAAAGATTTATCTTCACTATTAAACAACATTTATTTTTGATCTTGTTGAAATTTAACACCACACTGAACTTGAATGACCACAATACAAATGAAAAACGGTGATTCATAGAAAAATATTCTTAAATGGTTATATTTTTTTGTTATTTATTTATGTTTCATTGTTTACTAAATTAATACTCACTCCACATTGATTTAATAACCCTATGCATTACATTGACAACTCTTCAGTGTGACTCCCATTTAACCTCCAGAAATCCTCTTGGCTTTGCTCTTTGCTTAACATTGGTTGCCAGCAGCTGCAGCAATTATATTTATGTCACTGTCTCTGTGTAATGTTACAGTACAGCCTCCTGCTTCACACGATCTATTCCTATCCATTATCAAACCGTTCATCCTGGCATAGCCACAGAAAATGGATATCACAGACCCTTTATCTTTCCTCTCAGAGACTGTCTCTGCTTCTTTTGGGTCGCTTTAGTAAGAAAGTTTTGGATAAGATATAAAGTACACAAAAAACATGTTCTGCTACATTACTAGTAAACTGCAATCCAGGTATGTTTTTTCTCCAATCTTAATTTAAGTGATTGAGTTAAAGTGATCTTGAGTTAAAGTACTTTAAAACTGTAGGCCTGTATCTCGGCCTTCGTCTGAAAAAGCCTGGAGTGTGTCGTCTTCGACCAACGCTCCTCATACTTTACTCTGCACAACCTCCTGGACAACAACCAATTAAGCTTCAAGAAGGGACACTCTACAGAGATGGAGCTGATTTCAGTTGTGAAGACATAAGGCTGGCAACCCGGTCAAGGCAATGGGCATCAACCGACACAGTCTTCGAGTTGGTCCAATCGTATCTCTCATGTAGATCCTTCAGGGTATCGTTGAGAGGAAAAGTTTCAGAATCGCAACATCCTGGCACCGGTGTCCCTAAGGGCTCTCAATCTACATGACCTCATTGGGATCCATCATCCGAAAGCATGCTTCTCCTATCAGTGTTTTGTGGACGACACGCAGCTCCACCTTCGTTTCATCTTGAAGATCATATGATTTCAGCCAAGCCCATGTGACATCTCACTCTGAATGTAGATCACCTACAGTTAATCCTTGCGAAATCTGAACTTCTTGTCATTTCCATGAATCCAAAGACCCGTCACAACCTCTCTTCCCAACTAGGATCATCAACCATTGTGCCCTCTGGGATAGCTAAAAACATAAGAGTAATAATCAACGATCATCTAAACTTGCCATCATGTGGTCAGCACTGCCGTATCATGCAGATTCACGCGCTAAAGCGTTAGGTAGACCAGACCTTTCCTTTCGGAGCATGCAACACAAATCCTAGTACAGGCTCTGGTCCTGTCCAGGCTGGACCACTGCAATGCTCTGCTTGCTGGACACCTGATGTGCACAACCAAAACTCTGCAGATGATTCAGAATGTGGCGGCAAGAGTGGTTTTCAAGTGAAAAGAACCCATGGTCACACCTCTCTTCATCAAGCAAACCGTTGGCTCCCCATGGCACCTTGCATTGAATTCAAATCTCTTCTTATAGCCTACAAGACCACCGCAGGTTCAGCACCCCACTACCTTCACTCTGCCTGAATGGTGGTGTAAGTGTAGAAAACTTAGACTGTATAAAACTGAGGTGTTGCCATTTTGGGCATTTTACCATATGGTCAATAAATGCCGTTTTAGTTAGTTCCTCATTGGTTTCATCTGAGTGACTTAAAGAATGCCCATTGGTAAAAACAAGAACAACCTTTCAGATGGTTAAACGTGGTTTTTAAAGACGTCAGCCTTTCTTTGTATGGTTCAATGCTAGATTGTTAATTATTTTAATTATTTTTTCTGTATTATTTTGAGCCCCATTCTAGCATCTACTGTCCTTGTAATTTATGGTTGAAAATAACATCAGCATATTTAAGAGGTGTACGAGTCGTCCTCATTAAACTATAGTATCTACATTGTGTGTGTGGTTTGAAATAAATGGGCTGTTTGTGCTTAATGGCTATTACGTTTAGATGAATGTGTTTGTGATGTATGTTCTTGCTATACACATACAGTACGCAAGGCCATGTTCGCAAATGGTTAATGTCCTCAAATCAGAATTGTGGGTCGTTCTATAATTGAAGCAACATAATTTCCATGTGTGATATTTACATTTAGTCATCTATACACCTATCCAGCCATCCAGCCATCAATCTTAATAAAAAAGAAGACCAGCTGAAAGCAGTATAAAGTCTGTTGTCTTTGTTTGCCCTCAATTACAGATCCATTGTCTTTTTCTATCTCTCCCCAAATGAAACCAATTTCTGTGCTTCAATGATGCACAGAAAGAGCCATCTGTTACCCCAACCCCCAAAACTGCAGGAGTACTTCATACTCCAATCTATCCCAAGAAATGCTCAATTATATAAGATGAATGATTGAACCAATATTATCTTTTACATTGACCACAAATATTAGATTTTATTGGGAGACAGGCAGGTAACAGGTGGCACGAACAAAGTGTGAGACAAAAAGCCCAACACAGATGAGGTTGATAGACTATGAGACAGACAGGCTGACAGATGAGGACACAGGGACAGGTTTTGAGACAGAGACAGGGTGACAGGTACGGAAATACAAGATGATACAAAACAAAGTGTGGGGCGACCCTGAAAGAAGTAGCTGAAAGAGAGATGAGACGTAGAGAGACTAACTTTGGGATAACAAAAGTTAGTCTTTTGTAGAAGATAACAGGGACAGACTATGAGATGGATAGACAAAACGGACACAAGGACGCCGAGTAAGTTTGCAATGAAAAAAGAGGAACACGGTCCACAGGAACAGAAAGACACCGGCAGAAGACAGAGTTACAGATAAAGAGAGGATTGAAGGAAGATCTCCAGCGAAAGGTCAGTCTGCTGTCACGCTGGTAATAGGATTACTTACTACAAATACACCTAACCAACATTTCTATCTCACTTCTGTGGCTATCTGATCCATGTCTGTGACAAACATCTGCTCTCAGGCTGTGGTCCAGAGCTAAACACATAGCTGGACATGGTAAATGCAATATTCCAGAGTGCCTGCTGCTTGAAAAGGTTTTTGTGTGAATAATCCAAATAATCTCCAGGGCAATCGCCAGAGTAATCCAAATGGCACACACTTCATAATCGGAGCTGAATCTTGCTGTGTGCAAAGGACACACATAAAGAAACAGAGATAGCAGGATATGAAAGGTTAAAGGACCTCGCTGTGCCCTCTACACACACACGCACGCACGCACGCACGCACGCACGCACGCACACACACACACACACACACACACACACACACACACACACACACACACACACACACACACAAAGGACTTACCCCAGGCAGGGTTTTCTGTTCATGAAGAGCACTTTGTGCTTTAAGGGCTGACTCTCGTGCACAGTATGTTAAAAATGCACATCCTAAGAAAGTCAAGAAGACATAGAGACAGACTGTTAGTATAATTCATTTGTGAGTATATTTTTTTTCACTACTCACCCTAATAAAAAGGTTTTTCTGTGTTTGTTTGGATGACAAAAATGTTACCTCCAAAAAATGGTGTGTGTTAAAAGCTTTGAAATGAAAGAAATTTACAGCATTCTTAAAATGTTGTGTATATGTAAGTAAATATGATAAACTCAAATAATTAATTTAGATACATTACAATTATTGTTGTATATAACAAACATATATTTGTTAATTAAACACTTTTTCATTTCATAAACTTGATTTTTTCTACACTCTTAGAGATTTTTACTGTTGGACTTTTACTCAATTATTTTAATATTTTTACTGAAAAATATATTTCATGGTTTTTAAAAGATTTTATTAAGATTGTATTATATTTTATTAATATAACTGTTTTTTTTATAATAGTTACTAAGCCACGTGAAATATTTTGCACAGTCTAGTTTGTCTGTAGTAAATTCTGTCATCAACGCATTCTATACATTTCATTTTTCGGATGAACACAGAGTAAGATATTTGGATGAATAACCAAACAGTTCCCTGCCCCCACTGAGTACCATAGTAGGACAAATTATGTCTGTTGAAAATGAGATATTTCGAAGAATGTAGGACAATAAAACATACAGGGTACTTTATGGCCATTGTATCTACACTGAAATAAAATGGGTTGTTGGAATTACTTTATCATGTACACTGTTCCAAATGATTACATTACATATTTTAAACGTAACTTTTCAAGAGAAATTATGTTAAAAGTACTTCGCGTGGAGCTGATGTACTCGACACAATAAAGTGATTTCAACAGCCCATTTTCATCAGTGCACTGCCGTAGTTCAAGAACTGTCTCTGTTTCAAGCATTCTTCCAAATATCTC
>CM065665.1:11707479-11724979 GCA_033220385.1 Triplophysa yarkandensis
GACACTTAGAAAATTTCTGTGTACCATAACGGACCAGCCACAACATTAATGGAGCCACACGAACACAAATCATGGATCTGATGGAACAGAAAACTGAGCCACTGAATTTACCACCAATAACCTCTGCTCTCTTCGATGACCCAGCGGAAACCTCTACGGTGAAGAGACGCAGAGGGATCTGAAGCAGCCAGAGAAGGTCAGATAAATAATGTAGAAAGACGTATGAGATAGGAGCACAAACAACAGACTTCTAATGAAAGTCGAATATCTGTATATAGGACAAGTTGTACCGAGAAATACATTCAGATAACAAAAACCTGGACACATATGGGAAATTTAAAATTAGGGATGGGACAGGAAAGCTCTTATATCTCTAAAATATCTCTAATATAAAATTATCAAATAAATTAAATGTAGTTTAATAAATGTGTTGAAATTGGGAGTTAAAAATGGTTTTAGAAATAGTTCAGAATCAAAGTAAATAATCATTGTGCATCAATCACAAATACCCAAAAAATTTATGAAAAGAGTTGTTTTGTTACACGCATTCTTCCAAATGTCTCTTTCTCAGATTTGGAGCAACTTAAAGGTGAGTAAATGATAAAAAATATGTTTGGTGGAACTATTCCTTTAATGTATATCTAGTAAATAAAAATGTTAACATTAAAAGCGTGTTCCTGTCCGAGGGCTGTTGTTTTTGAAGAACATGTTCTGACATTGTTAAAAAGATATTTAACTCTGGGCATCAAGATTGACTGTAAAACATTCTGCTCCAAATACTGGCAGTTCTCCCAGAGTGCTCATAGCGAGGAGATACTGGCAGTCCAAGATGATGCAACAGATCCTCAAAGACATGTTTCTAGATCCAGAGCTTTTGGCTGAATTGAACGAGGAGCAGAAACAAATTCTTTTCTACAAAATACGTCAGGAGCAGGTGCGACGCTGGATGGAATTCGACAGCCAGGGAGGAAGCTGGGAGAAAACGCCCGTGCCCAATAATAGAGACGGTGGGTCCAAGAAGACAATCTTTCCAGGCCTACGTTGTACCAGAAGGTTTTGCTGTTGGTTGTTATCACTGTGAGCTAGCCTACAATATGAAAGAATACACATTTTTTGTTCAATTCCTCAAAGCAATTTTAGGTCTTGTATCAAAGCGGAATGCTAAAGGAGACTGCGTTCCAAGTCAACTGTTCTACTGTTTTCATCCATAGATTACTCAGGATGGCTAGATTCCCAAATGACTTATCCTAGTCAAAGAAAGCAAACCAAGATTGAGGGAAAAATTATAAACAAGCATAGTAATTTTAAGTGAAAGTCCATACAAAATGGAAATTGTACAGTCATTTACTCACCTCTTTGTTTTTGTAATCTTGTATGACTTTCTTTCTTCCACAGAATACAATAGAAAGGTATTTTGAAGAATGTTGAGAACCGGCACCCACGCATTGGTTTGTTACCATAAAAAAAGTTAATGTTACACATGCGGTTTGGTTCCCGGCTTTCTTCGAAATATCTTATTCTTAGAGATAAGGAGAAAGTCTTGCAGGTGTGAAATATTCATTAACATTTTTGGGTGAACTATCACTTTAAAGTAAAAAGTGTTGAGCCACTAAATACATGTGCAAATTCTATAGACTGTTTGGAAGTTCCTATTCAAACACACCACAGTTAAATAAAAACTGTCTTTATTTTTCCAAGACACAAGGAAAAGCGTTGAGTGGCTAAAGGGTCGTGATGGTGATGTGTGGGTCTGGATCATGGGAGAAGCTCCTGGAGACAAACCTTATGAGCTGATTGTTAAAGAACTGATGGAGGACAGAGCCAGACGTCAGGCTCAGCAAGAAGCCCGAGAGTTATGGTGAGTGTTCTTACCTGTACGCCATCAACACGTTTAACCATTAAGATCTTAATTAGTTAAAATAATATGTTCGTATTCATACAAAGATGTCACTTCATTTCTGCGCTTGAAGTGTCAGCCCTGGCGAAAATCAACATGTAAACCGTTAAAAGTAAGTCCTGTTTTTTATGAAAAATTGCATTCTGGTTTGTTGTTGCTTTCAAGGCGGAAGAAAGAAGAGGAGATAAAGCAGAAGTTCAGAGATGCCATCACAAAGGAAAAAGCACGCTTAGTCGCTGGAAAATGGAAGGAAGAAGCTGAGGACAGGAAAGCAGCCAAACAGGAAGAAGAACGCATACAAGAGATGTTAAAGGTGATCAACAAACCCCTCAAACTGAAACTACATAGAGATATTGCTCAAAAGTGCATCTTATGAACATCAACTACAAAAATATTGCATTTTAAAAGGATTCAAGCTATAAAACGGACAGCAGTGAAGGCAGAACAGTCCTACTGATATATTACTTTTAACAGATCTTTATTGCTGTCCATATTTAGGCTCTAATTTTGGTCTATATTGTCCTATAGTGAAAAGCATGCTGTATGTGTTCTATAAGTGCTAGTTGGCCCGGTGTAGGTCTATCTTCTCTTTGAGGGACAGAGAACAGTGGCAATCAATATTCAATCTAAAACTGACTTGCTGCTTCTCCAACAAAGACTAGATTTGAAAAATGTGGGTTCCTTGTTTTCAGAAACAGCTTATGGTTGTAGGCCTGTCCTTATTTTATTTGCTAGTGTGGAAATTGTATTACAAACACGTAAAGTCTGATTTTTAAAAGGGAAAATCAAAAATCATATTTAATATTGTGTGAACTGTACATGCATGGTAATTCGACAAGGGTAAAAACATGTCACCTTAAAGAAGTTCACCTAGAAATAGTGACTCAACTTCTTACCAATTTTGTACATGCATGACTGTCTTTTGTCAGCAGAACACAAAAGAAGATATTTTAAAGAATGTTGGAAACCGCCACCCTCCACTTGCATTTGTTTTGTGTCAGTACAATAAAGGTAAATTGGTGCAGTTTACTTTCTTCAAAACATCTTCTTTTGTGTTCTGCAGAATAAAGAAAGTCATACAGTGACATAATGTTGACAGAATTTACATTTTTGTGTGAAAATCACTTGCAAATCACTTCACAAAGTATGAGGGTAATAAAAGAGAAGTCGATTAATCTTATAAAGAAGTTTGGATCTTAAACCATCTCTAATGTCGAATCATTAGTTATTCATAAGCAACACTGATGGCATTATCGTCACAAAGGGAGAAAAATGGCAAAACGTAGGAGGAGCCGGGGGTAACAGAAGGACCGTTTTTTAATATTCACGCCGCAGATTCACAGAAGAGGCCTTGATGGTTCGAGATGATTTGCGGCTTGATAATGAGACCTTCTAAAGAAACTTGTCAAATATTAAAGAGCTCATTTATCACAGCCCATAGATCATCCTCTACCGGAAAGTGCTGAGTCATTAAACTGAAGTGTTTTCTTTGACAACCGTCCTTAAGAAATCGTTGAAAAGATTACAGAGTAAAAAAACAGACCTGTGTTGTGATAACGTGTTGGATCTTTGCCAGGTCTAAACTGAAAATACACAGGATGTATTTAAAAAATGAAAAATCATTTTAAGTAAACAATATACAGCCATAAACAGCAACAGTCAACACCCTTAACATAGGTAATGATTCGACTTCCACAAACACCCCCGGTTCTTTTCCAGCCTGAAAGCTGAAACTCGAAGAGCGAAATCCCAACTGCATGCATGTTTTTCGACCACAGCTGATGACTCCATTGGTCTAGTCAATGAGTGTTGGTTTCCACATTACACTTCAATGGTAATTACTTTGTGCTGATAATTACACGGCTTAAGTGTCTCAAACAACTATCCAGCCACGTGTTTGTCCTCTAGTATTAATTAATCAACCAAATAATTTCCATTTCAACACAGCTAATGAGCCACTGGTGCCAATTCATTAGTCAGAGCAACAAACTGATGTTAAGTATACAGAGGTGCACAAGCTCTCGCTTGCAAAAATGTGGTTTTATGTCTCAGAAACAAGAGGAAGAAGAACGGCAGAGGGAAGAAGAGGAGATACGACGTGCGGAGGAGAAAAGAGCGAAAGAGCTTTATAGGTCGCTGGAGCAGGAGCGAATCAGAAGTGAGCAGCGTGATAGAGAATGGGAGGATCAATGTAAGAAAAAAATGTGTTTTCATCTTCATTACCCTTTTATTCTATTTAAAGGATTAGTTTGCCCAAATAAAAATATTCTGTTATTTATTTACCCTCATCCTCATGGAGTTCAAAACTGACTTGTTTTCTTTGGAACACAAAAGAAGATATTTTGAGATTTGTCTCAGTGATTGTGTGCAGAGGAAGACCCTACTTAAGTATTTTTACTTTTACTCAAGTACATTTAAAGTCTGTACTTAAAGTTTTTACTGCACTACATTATAAAGATGACTGCACTACATTATTAAGATGACTGCACTATAAAGAATTTTTTTTTTCATTTTATACATCAATTTATTCTTGCATGTTTTTGCCTTCAATGCAGAATATGAGTACTTAAAATCTAGTACTTTTTCACTTTCCCAACTATTAAAAACATACTAGATTTAGCACTAGATTTTAACTTTTAGCCAAGTGGTTAGTTCGCCGACATGTAGTGCTGTGCACTTGCGGCTGCAACCCAGTCGTACTTTGCTGGTCCAATTCCCCTGTGTCTGTCCAGCTATTTTCCACTCTTTTCCCTACCATCAAAAAGGCAGGTAAAATGTGTTATGTAAACCCTGTGTCCGTGTAATGGATATCACTAGTGATTGTTGGAATGTGAACATTCTTCAAAATATCTTCTTTTGTGTCATAAGGATGTTAGATTTGGAGATCGATTGAATGGTTACACAATTTACATTTTTGTGTGATCCGTCGCTCCTTAACATCTGTAATATTAGCACGCAACATTTGAATCTTTTAACTTTCTCTCTGATCTTCAGCCTGTTGTGTGACCTCATCGTTCTCCACATTTTCACCTATTCGTCACCTTCCTTTCTCTTCAGTGCGACGCTCTAAAGCAGCAGATGAGGAGATGACGAGAAAGGCCCGGTGGGCAAGAGATGAATATAAACGTCAGTCACTACGGGCCATAGAGAAAGGCCATGTGGCAGGCCTGAGCGGCCACTTTCAAAAGCAGGCCCACATGAATAGAGCAAGCCCACACAGGAGACACAGTACTTTCATTGAACCGTCTGAAAATCCTGTCTCCAACAATGAAGGGCGACCCAGGACCGGACTTCAACGGGCTGAACCACCCTTGTATCGGCGCAGACAAAGCCGCAGACATAGTACAACTGCAAAACAGCCACTAACAGATAGGTAAGGATTGAGTTAAAGGGATGTGTCACCCAAAATTTTAAAATCTAAATTTCTCAACCTCGTCATCCTTAAATTGTGTGATTATTATCTTTTGCAAAACACAGAAGAAGATATTTGAAGAAAATTGGTAACGTTGGTCCATCCCGTCAACGCTGGTTTTTTACATTCTTCAAAATATCTTCTCTTGTGTCTCTGGAAGAAAGACAGACATACAGTTTTTAAAATTACAGTATAAATAAATGAAGACAGATTCTTTTTACTTTTCTGAAAACTTTAACTTAACATCACATTACAGATTACTAAATAAAAGGCACAATATGCAAAATGTTTGAATTAAAGATTCCGAAAAGCGGTTTGAATAATAACCAACAATTATAAAATATAACATTATTATGTATCTCTATAACTAGATTTTGTTTCCCATCAGTCCCGCATGGGTACGAGCGCCACGACCCAGTTCCAGGGAGTCAGTTATACTCTGGTTTACAGAAGAGCAGAAACCTAAAAATGCTGGGTATGAAAGGAGCGAAAATGATATAGCCCCATGGTTCCATGGTAAGGCTTCATTATGACATTTACAGTGTTTGCCATTAATCCGATACATGCACATCTCTTATCAAGTGTTAAAGGGATAATTCCCCAAAATTTTAAATTCTGTTTTGAATAACTCGCTCCCTAATGTTTCAAAATCTATATAAATTTCTTTCTGTTTTGACAAATGCACTTAGCCAAACAGATCTTGGACCCCCTTTGACTTTTATAGTAAGAAAAATTCAAATGGTAATCAAAACCTCCTCAGGACTTTTTTCTGTCTTACATTCTTTGAAATATCTAACTCTGTGTTCGGCAGATAAAAAGCCACATCTCATAATATGGTAGTCAATGAGTTCCAAGACCTGTTTTGCATTCTTCCAACTATCTTTCTCCATGATTATCCGAACAAAGAAATGTATACAGATTTGTTTAAATGTTAGCTAATGATGACAGATTTTTTATTTCTGGATGAACTATCCCTTCAAAAGTGAAAGGAGACGTGCTTTCTAAATGTCGACATTAATAGAAACGTGAAATTCTGTAAGCACTGAAGTGTAAAACATAAACGGTAAGCATGCAGACTTTTGCCAACATCTCTCATGCAGATGTCCTACACGCTGTCACATCCACAGGGAGAGAAAAATGGAGAGTTGAATATGGCTCACTGTTTTAGAAACCAGAAACTACCGAACCAGCAGCTGGAGAGCAGTGGTGTGTGTGTGGGTCTGCTTGTACGCGGGCAGAGACAGGATGGAGAAACTGAAGGGTGTCCTCAATAATTCACAGGCTTTGGTTGGCTAATTACTGACGTGAGCCCTGCAGCTTTGTCATGTTGAAATGGGTTACAGTGTGTGATTCCTGCTTAAATGACACAAGGGCAGATTAATAGCCTGAGTGAGTGTTGGAAATTTCATTGGAGCATGAGATACATATCAGTCTAGGTACGAATAGAGGCATCTTGATAAGAGGAGGAACACACACTCATTCATATCCTAACTCACGCACATACGCAAGCCAAAGTGTCCACTTACACCAACACTACTGGTACAGATACGTGGAAAAAACAACACACCCCTTTCTGCCTCACACCTGATGGCTAATCTTACAGTGATGACAAGATAACAATTGATAATTCAGTTGAAATATCTGCACATACATTTCTGAAGCAGGGAAGATTGGTAGATTTTTAAGATGGTTGAACTGTTTCGGCATTGACTAAAAACATTTTAAAGAGAAAATTTGCACAAAATAAAAATTCTGTCTTCATTGACCCGGCTCGAACTCAATCAGGACCAAAGTTTTTGGTCAACGACATTCTTCACAATATCTCCATTAGTGTTTTGTAGGAGAAAAAATTTCACACAGGTATGTAATGACAAGAGAGTGAGAAAAAGATGACGGAATTTAGATCTATTTAAATTTTCAACTACAACAAACTTTTAAATAATGAAAATAAAATAATGGCACACAGCAGACACAATGCATGTTATGGAAGTGTTACTAAATGGAGACTGACTGTTTATCGTCATGATTTTCAACTTGAAGGCATCATCTCCCGAGACGATTCAGAGGGGCTACTTATGAATGCTACTGAGGGATCTTTTCTGGTTCGGGTCAGTGAAAGGATATGGGGTTACACTCTGTCCTACCGCACTGCCAGCGGTTTTAAGCATTTTCTTATCGATGCATCTGGGGATTATTACAGCTTCCTGGGTGTGGACCAAAACCGCCATGCCACCCTTGCTGACCTCATAGACTTCCACAAGGTAAGAGAGTAAAATAGCTTAATAGAGTGTGCCTAACAGAAATTAAGAAGATTATCAACGCATGTGTAGGCATCCCACCCAAAGATGGCGATATAGTGCAATATTATAGGATGGTTAATGTTAAAACACACATTATAAAAAACTATAAAATCATAACGTCACCCCAAAATCAAAATTGTGGCATCATTTACTGAACCCCTTACATCCTTATTTAAAATATCCGCAGAAAAACAGAAAAAGATATTTTGAATAATGTTGGTAACCGGAACCCATGCATTGGTTTTGTTCCTGTAGAATAGAAGTGAATGGGTGCCACTGCTGTTTAGTTACGAACTTTTTTCAAAATATCTTCTTTTGTGTTCTGCAGTGGAAAGAAAGTCTGGCAGGTTGGAGATGATGGTGGTTACGTAAATGTGAATATTTTTGGATGAACTGCTTTAATGTTTTGTAATTGATCCGTGGTGCTCAGATTCTCGCAACTTCTTCCCATCATTATCTGTCGTTTTATATGAATGTGTCAAAAAAAGGCACAAATTATATAAGTAATCAAAGAAAGTAATAATTACTTTTATTATTAACATACACACGGATTCTCACGTAGAATTATGCAAAGTTTTTATCATTAGTAAGCTAACGATGTAATATGGTACATTCTAGTATTTTGGGGTTCCTCTCCCTATCTAAACGCATCACAATATTTTAAAAAGGTACGAAGAAAACTGTGTATGAGTCTAACACTGTAAAACATTCAGCATCAGGATACATTTCAAAAACGGAGAACTTGCTTTGCAATGTCTACATGCAACCCATTTTATCAGCATACCCTCTGTAACCATGGTTACATATTTCACAGTCTCCAAACCTGTCAATGGAGTCACATGCTGTAAAAACTTTGACGAAACTTAAATGTAAATGCAGATCACGTTATACAACTGTCAGGCGGCTTCCTTCACACATCTGCAATATGCTAAAAATAAATAAGAAAGCTGCCGAGAACCTGTCTACACAGTTAGAAAACCATGCATAACGAATGCAATGAAGTGAAATAAATAGAAAGCAGCACAGATTTATCCTCACATGTGTAACAAAGCCTGTCTCAGTACTCCAGGTCAGATTCCTAAATTTGAATAGATTTGTCACACTGCAAGTTATCTCTTGCTGTCGTGATGTTCTTCTGAGGATGCAGGTATGGGAGCAACATATTTCTAACAAATTGTCAATTCTAAGGAGGAAATCATCACCACCACAGGAAGAGAACTGCTGTTGACGGCCTGCATACGAACTGGTCCTTCTGCAAACTTCGGAGGACTTTTCTCATAACGCCTAGGACACACATGGTCAATATCATGTTCCTACAAACTGGAAAAAAGTAGATGTAAACTATACCCTCATGTAAGGGAAATTCATACTGCAAGTTTTTTATGGATGTGTTTTCTTTCAGCCGCTGTGATTCAGATTCCATTAGTGTTACTTTATTATGATTATGTATACATCTAAGTCAAAATGAAACAAGGCAACGCAAGGGCCAGTAAACCTGATACTGAATTATTGTTTTCTGCTGTTGAGAAGTGTAAAGTATGTGCTGCAAATTGATATTGCTGTGTAAATAAAACCTGCATGACTCATGAAACATGCTCTTAAAACACCCTAGTGTGGCAAGGAAAGGTCTGGTTAAGCTAAATCAATGTTTCCAACATCACCCTGCGTCAAATATTCTGCTCTTATGATTCAATAAAAATTAAAGGTGATTTATCGGTCAGCGATAGTAATTGGCCGATAAATGCTTGGGGAAGTTTGGCACTTTCTTTAACGGCTGATGGAGAAGGACCGTTCAGATAAAGAAAAATCATAATAGGATTGACTTGAAGCTCAGTTGACAATCCATGTAATGCCAAAACACATTTTGTACTTAAAGATGCTGGTGACAAAATACTATTGATATTTATCAATTTGTTCAGTAACTCATTTTTGTATTTCAACCCTTTTTAAAGAGCGGATCAGTTTATGTCTTCTTTATTAGTTTTTTATAAAAGCTTTTTAATTTTAACAATCATTTGAAGGAATCATAGCAGTGTACTTGTACTGTTTTGTCACCAATGTTGTGAATGTGTCCATGTTTTTAATGAGAGAATTGTAAAGGTTGTTTAGGTTTATCCGTCATAGAGCAACACACTTTGTATAGCAATGGGCATTTTTATTTTACAGTACTTGAGGTTGATTTAAAAGCATTAAGAACGGTGTGCTCTCACAGTGCTCTAAGACCCAACATAATGTAGTCAAACACGCAAATGCTACCGAGAATGCTTCTAATAGCCCCTGTTATCAGTATTGGAATTACAGTTTTCAGTGATACAATCAATAATCCAGATCTGAGCATCCCTAAAAAAAATGTGCTCATCACCCATGAGGTCGAAATTCAGCAGGCTAGTATGGGCCAGAACAGGCACTTATATTATAGCCATGTGTTAAAATAAAATAATATTTTATTACTTTATTACTCAATACTGCAGATTTGAAGAGACATGTGGCTCTTTAAAGCATAGCTTTAACATTAAAGGTCACATAGTCACTAGTGGGTTCCTATGGTGCCAAATGTTGTTTGGCATTTACAGGAATACTGACCTCCCTGACATTGTGACAACGGGACAATGAATATTCTCTTTTTTATGAGCCCGCGAAATGTTTCCACTTCATTCATTCTGCCAGAAAAAGCCATAATGAGCCTTTTTTATCAGGAAGTATTGTCAACAGGTTTCAATCGAATGCAGAGGTGACCGTGAAACAGCAAAATCACAATCCTGCTTTATCACCACTGTGCAAGAAAGCCGAGGTTTCTCCAAGATGACTGTGCCTGTATATAATCAATCTGGAAGGAGAAATTTAGAAGGGTTGTTGGCCGACAATTGAAGGTTTTTTGACATCAAGACTGTTTTTACAAGAATGCAACAGACTTCAAAAGGCACATGTTTTTCAAGCTTGGATAAAGGATACATGTCGTGCTTAATAGAGCCGACATTTATGAGAAATTTTTATAATGCTTGTCAAAATTATTCACCATATTTTTGATATTCGCGCACAATTCAAAAAACTGACACTTGATGATTAACTATTGTTTTAAAATGGGTTGGGATTAAAATGTGGAATTAACGGTTCACATAAGGCCTGTAAATGTTATATTGTTTTAGATGTGAAGTATATGAAACACTATGCAAAAGACTGGGATAATTCTCAAAGCTATAGCATTGGTTTTTGATTTTATATCAACTCTGAGACACATTGTTCAGATGAATTACTCTCTTCTCTCTATAATGTGCCATGAAAATCAAAACAAATGCTGATTTGTTTTGGTCCTCTTATCAGAAATAATATGAAAGTCTTATCGCTGACCAACATGTAGAATACATTTTCACCTCATGAAATACCACCTGTAGTGCCAAATAACAGTTTCTAAAAATGATTTAGATATGTGCATAATTAAAAGATTGATTTATATATAAATACAACATAAGGTTGGATATTGATAAAACATTTTACCTGACAATATTAGATATACTTTTTCCATTAGAATGCCAATAGCAATTACACTGGTAGATACCCTTAAACTTTTTATTGAATATAAAAATGACGAAAGAATTATGCAACTATTTACAAAGTTATCACACTTTTAACAACAATGACATCCAACAAACACAAAAACAGCCCTTCATTAAAAAGACAAGGGTTTTCCATAACAAAAAAAGTACTGCATTTCAGTAAATATTCTATCAAGCCTTAAAACTACACACAGACCCAAAAAAAAACATAAAATAGTGCAGTCTTAATTGAGAATAACAACTAAACCCTATTTTTCTACATCAATGTCCAATTGAGAGGTCATATATAAGAATACTACTGTTAAACTGTGGAGTCTTTGGGTTACAGAGTAAGAGTGATGCTTTCTGTTAATATGTTGTGAGGCAGGTATTCTGGTAATAATGCATATTTAGTCACTTTACCCATGATCCAAGAGTAAAGATTGTTAAAATTAATATAATTAATGAATATGATGTGTTATAAGTACAACTGTGAGATGCACTGGCAGTAAGGTTTGCAATTTGAATATTTTTACAAGAAAAGGGGCTAAAATATAAGTTTTACTGAAAATATATAATATATGAAATCTTGGAGCAAAGGCACATCCTGCATTTGTGTATAAAGTCATTAGATAAAAACAGAAAAAGGAGGTAACTATTGGCATTTCAAAGGCAAAGTTGTCATCTGCTTTTATAGTGCCCATCAAACTTCGGTGAACATGAAAGGAACAACGCTGAAGTTAGAAAATTTTGTAAAATCCTTTTAAAATCCTTCCCAGGTATTACCAAAACAAAACCCTTGAATGCAACGTGCCTATAAGATTATCTGTTAGATGGGCTCCTTCTAAACTAGCCGACATTTAATACCTACCTGAATGCACTTTCAACATGCTCCGTTCATACATGACTACGTGTCTGTGCAACTACCATTAACTGCGGTATCTGCATCCACATCTAGACCGATAAACTAAGAGAATAAAAAAGGGAATGTTTTTATTGCAGTTTACTGAAACCATCTTGGTTGACCAAATGAAGCTTCAAACTCAGGTTATATTTTCTACTGGGTATGTCTACTGAGATTAGACTTCATCTTAATAGTGGCAGTTCATCTTTCATGCTTGCTTTAGAATGTCTTTAAACATATCAAGGGCTTGGGTTGTGATGTAAGTATTAATCAACAAAACAAAAAAGTAGACTCGGAGGTAAACAATGGAGAAGAGAAGGCACATTTGTGATGGTCCAAACGAACTAGGCAACTTTGTATTATATATGGTCTCCAGAAATGTTTAAGACGTGGTCCAGATAATGGAGTCCTTTTCTCCACAATTTTCTCGAGCACCTCTTTGTCTATGTGCTCTCCAGTCGTGTTCACAGTTACGCCAATTCAGTAATAATTAAATTTGACCTTTTCAATGTCTCCAATCAGCGTCCTTGCCAAGAAGATTCCCACCATCTGATAGCACAAGAATACACAACAATAGGTTCAGATTAATTTTAAAAGGAGGAGGAATAAGAACATACTGTAAAGAATTTTTATCAGGTTATTTATGCTGCTTTTTATCTTTTTGTAAAAAACAACTGAGAATTGAATCTGTTACTACTTCCTTTTTTAATGCTTTTGTAACGTTCCCTAAACATATCTTCTGAAACCTATATTTGAAGGCATCCGTCTATCTTCTGAAAATAAATTTAGGAGCATCTGTGTGAGTGTAATGCCACCTGTCCTGAAGGTAAAGCAATGCTACTTTTCTACATTCCGGAAGGCCTCGAATGTGTTTGAACCTTCATGGGCGTCTCCCACATGAGCAGTTCTTGTTACCTTCATCCACGGTGCATTGTAGCAAATGCAAGTTCGTTTTAAGTTATACTTAATATACTCACAAGCAAACCTCTTAAAAAATTATCATGTTTCTCTCACATAAGTTTAATATAAGCGTCCAACGGGGTTTATGTAGTTTTAACCGTTTATCTATATGCTATAATGGAAAATGACGGTTTAGTCAAAATAGCAAGCATAATTTATAGCGATACCTTTCATCACATGCTTGATGTTTGTTGATTAATTATGTGATCGAAAATCGTGGTATTATGTATTATGTTCACGAAAATCGTGGTATAGAAAACAAAGCAGAAATCACATACATTTTTTAATGGTAAAATTGCTACTATTTTGTTACACAAGTATTCAGACTTGAGATGGAATTATTCATTTTGAGGGTTTGCTGGTGCTCCTAACTCTTTAAAGAAGCCAGCACAACTGCTTTTAAGTAAGAAGTTACTATTTAGTGTGTTGAAGGCTATAAAATGTATGCAGTTTTTTGGTCTCAGACATTCAAGCACATCTAGTACCTGTAAGAGTGATATGACTATGAAGACTCCTGCCACAATGTAGAGATTCCTTGGAAGCCAGTCCTCCAAAGCTATGATACATCCTTTGACATAAATGGTGTTGCTCCACAGGGACTGTAAATCAGATGTAAACAGTTTGCATGATATCAAATGACCATAAACTGAGATTAAACATTTAATGAAGTATTTTAAGTGACTGTAGTTAACTTAAAACAGCAACAGGAAATACATAATACAAGTTTATTCTGTATTGGACTCAGCTATCATAAATGCAATTTTCCTACTGCTGAAAAACCACAACAAAAATATTACAATTTAATATTTCAGGACCAGCATAAAATATGTCTATTAATGCCACTTTGTCATTTGTAATGCTACTGTAAAACTACTGAACACTGGGGACTAATAATCGTGTCTTCCAATTGTACTTTTTTATGGAGGCTGACATTTACATTTTCCCACTCTCTGAAGCAGGATACTGTTCGACAACCTCCACAATACATCTGCAAGTTTATCAAAGTAGAACTTCTGTCAAACAGAATTACAGTTCTTTCCGACTCAAATGGTGCATTGTGCACTCACCGCTGTGCCATTTGATCTGACATCATATCCACACTGAGTGTTCAACACTGAATCCTGAGAAGAAAGGACATGGATACATTAAATAACATAGTCTCACAAATGAAAAAATAAAATTATCAGTGGATATAAACTCCACTGTTCACAGCATGTTTTGCAGAAGTTCAAAAAGAAGAAACAAATTACTCAGAATTAGAATAACTTACAGCAGGGTCACTGACACAACAGGAAAAGGGCACTCCACACTTCTCTCTACTGGGATTACTCTTCGAACAGTTAAAATATATATTCAGATCCCAGTCGCTGGGGTCTTTTGCTCCACAACAGTGATTCTGCAAACAAAACAGCAGGTTTGACCACACTTGACATCAACACTTTGTAAACACTTTTTCTATCACAATCAAATATAATTGTAACACACAAGCAAACACATTCACAGTTCATCAACACATACTAAAGACTAATCCCTATTTTTAGTGTAATGTACAGAGGTAGTTTATACGTTTCAAACATCTGTAAAACTTACTAGTTTCTGAAGAGAGTCGATCAGGTTCTGCAGATCAATATCATCCCTATAACCCTTTACATTGGCCAAGAAGAAATCGTTCATCCACTCCCTAACTTGTCCTTGGAACACAAATGCCAGCACTGCAGCTGTAAGCTCCAGAAAGAAGATAAACCCAATGGCTCCAGAAAACTGCAAGACAAAAATTTGACAGTGTATAAAATGTTTACTTTAATATAGATCTGGGCGCTCATTTTAACATTTATTTTACATTGAAGTAAAGACGCAGTGGTTTACATTTTTGGCCGATGCAACCAGATTTTCTTAAAGGTCGCACTGGTGCGACTGTCAAACTGGTTAAAATTTTGCATATTACAAATGAAAAGCAAAGAAATGTATATAGTGCAAGTGGCATACTCAGAAATATTTCGTCTCTTCTCCTGCATTCATTTACTTATCTACCAGTGTCCCTGGCCCCAAAATGTGTAATGAGCTCATACATTTCATACCGAGATGAATTGTAAAGACCTCAGAATGACACGCTCACTCTTGCAACAGAAAACTTTTTACCAGCAGAAAAACTTTTACAAGAATTTCCCGGTCTAAGGTAACTTAAAAACAACAACCGTTTACATGGTGTACCCTGGACGGTTGTAAGATGTGGGCAGTTTGGTTAAGAAAGGGGTTAGTGAGAGTGCAAACCGTGCCGGATTGCAGAACAGAAAGTATCACGTAACTTATGCTAATAAAATTCCTCTTTAAATTCAACTGTCACTGTCATTTGCATTAAAAAAACACATCCCTATAACATGCAGACATGTGTCACCGCATCAAAAATTGTTCCAATATTACTTTCGACAGTAATAATACAACTATGTTTATAACGATTAGCTTTATGATATCACAGTACGGGAGGTTGATTATAATTATACAGAGGTTTAGGTAAGAGAGTGTTAGTACTGTGTGAGTTTTAGACTGTAATGCTTAATAATTTTTATCTGAGAGTACCTTCTGATAAAAGATAAAATACTGTGATGAAGAAGCGTTTTAAAGATCTGTGTTTATTTTAATAAACAAATTACAAATAACATGCCCAAAAACAGTTTCATGTGTCATTAAAGCTGTGCTTTAAGAATGGTAAAATGTTGGAAGATATTAAAATTAAATACAATTATTTGTACTCATTTGTACTGATTTAGTAAATGCATTTTAAGGAAAAGTATGCTGTTTCCTGCATTATAAGTGATCAAGACTGTTAAACATTTTGAGTTCTCATGTTCAACCTTAACCAATAGTTAAAAAATGGGTTAGACACATTAATTAATATTTCTTTTCTCAATACACTTTCTTAAGGACTGCAACCTGACTTTTTTATCTGGAACTTTTGACCGCCAACAAGTTCTTTGTTATTGGCAACTTTCGAGATTGGTCACGAGCACCTCTCACAGCCTGCCCATGTTAGCCCGCCTCAACTCTTGCTCTTCCGAATGAAAGGCTGACGCCACCAACTGTAAAACTTGGTAGCACCAGACAACCAGTCCCACGTCTCTCAAATGTAAGTGTAGAGCCCTGTAGCTCACGTTGGTGAAATAGCCCCATTTAAGCTTAAACTTTCAAATGTTTTAACATGTACTGTTAATGTATAGGGATATTACAATAGCTGAAAGGGTACTTACAAATCTAAGGAGGCATATGTTTTCCCTGAGTGCTCCAACACACCCAGCAAAGCCCAAAATAAAAGTGACTGTGCCTACAACCAGCACCCCCCACACAGGATCGAAACCATGTAGACGTGTTACTTGTGTCAGATCTGATAGCACACCCTGCAGAAAAAAGAAACAGTTTAAACACTGGATGTTTTTCTCTAAACCATTCTGAACCTATTACATCATCAGCACTCAATACATTTAGTGTTGTTTAGGTTAACATATTTTTGGGTATTTTAAAATGACTAAAAGCAGAGAGGTGAAGGTCTTGGTACTTGACAAGTATTGACTTGACGTGTGCCCAAGTCTCTTAGAATTTGGGCTCTGCATTTAACCCATCCCAGTGTACACACACAATAAGTGAACACATACACTGTGAACACACACCCGGACCAGTGGACAGCCATGCTGCGGCACACGGGAGCATTAGGGGGGGTTGCAGTGCCTTTCTCAAGGGACTCAGTCGTGGTATTCCCACTGGTACAGAGTCTCGAACCAGCAACCTTCGGATCACGAGTCGAACTCGACCCACCAGGCCATGACTGCCCCAAAAACATATATATGTAATATGTACATAATAAAAGAACAAGGATAAACCTACCTTTTCGCTCCAGGCCCAGAAGCCAATTGCTATGAATGCTGTTCCAGCCAGCTGAAAAGCAAATTTGAGTTATGTTATTCCAAATAATTTCTGACAAAAACACACACAAGTATATGGCTATACAATGACATATATGAATATTCCTCCAGATCACAGGATTTCTATTTCTTGGACAAACATAGAGAATAATGGCATTATAGTTTATTTTTCACCACACTAGATGTAACACCCATTTTTCAGTGGCCCTGTTTAAATACCGAAAACAGGAAAGCGGGTTCAAAACCCTAAAGCTCCTCCCATGCTTCCCCACTGAGGACATCACATGCTGTGCAGAGATATGCCAATGCAAGTCTGTTTCCTGTCTCACATAAATCCGGATACCTGACATCAATACTCTGTTGACTTTTGCCTTGATATACTGAAGTTCAAACTCAACAGCGGGTGTTAGCTCAAGCTTAGTTTCCATAAACCCACCCAGTCGGTGGGTTCAGAGAGAATGAAACATCTCTGCATTAACAAAACAATGTCTATTATTCGAAATGTTTCTTAAATAATTTGTACTTTTTAGATGATTTAAAAACAAAATGAGATAAGAAATGTCGTATTCTGATTTTTTTT
>CM065665.1:11732479-11739979 GCA_033220385.1 Triplophysa yarkandensis
TGCACATTAAATTTTGTGTTTGCAAATTCATCACGAGAGCAAAACTTGCGCATATCTGATGTTACACTATGTTCCATAATGGACATTTTTACTTTTTTTTTGTGGGATAATGAACACAGAAACATAAATTACATTATGGTAAGTGAAACATCTTTGTTAAAATACAAGTGCAGCAAATAAAAATTCTATGAAGATGCAAATAATATATACAAAGCTGCACAATCAAAAAAAATGAAGCCCATCTGATCAGGGTTTCTAAATTATCTTTTATATATTCACATACAATAAATAATAAACAACTTAGGCATGTCTTCTGTAAATAAATACATAAATAAAAAGTTTTAAATAGGTGGCTCAACAATACAAATGGCTTTCCTCAGATTGGCTGGTTAGTCTATCTCCATGCCACCAATCCCCGTGTAACTCTCCCAGGATCTCCTGCAGGGACAGAGCCGGAAGCTCAGGCAGAGGCCCGTGGTGAACGTTGTTTTCCTGCAAACTCTCCATCTCAGACATTTCTGGGTTTTCCACACTAAAAGAGCTGGATGCTGGTGGAGTGCCTTCAAAACCCGCCTCCCAACAGCCCGAGTCTGGGGTGACAGGGGTCAGTGGCTGGATACTGTGGTGTGTTTCAGGAGAGTAGTAAAAGGCCGAGCTGGTATTGCAAGCATAGACATCTGAATGATAGGAGCTCCACATTGTGGCCCAGTTAGGAGTCATCTGGTGCTCCGGGGTGAGAAAATGGCGATTGCCGTGTATGCTGGGGTGTCTGCCATGATGATGCCCATATGACGGGGTGCAGTAGCCAGAATCATCCCCAACAGACGTTGAAGATGGCGTTTCACACACATACAGACTATCCTGTTTCATCTCTTGCTTAATATGACTCGGATATACAGGTGGCGGTGTACATATGGGCATCGTGCCACATTCACTGCCCTCTCTTCCAGAAGAGTGTAGCTGTACTGGGGAATTCTGCATGGGACTATATGCCGGCAACGGAGATTCAGATTGCCACAATGGTTTCTTGCCACCTTTGCATTTTAACGTTCGGGCCCTCCTGTTCTGGAACCATACCTATTGCAAGCACACACATTGAGATAAAGAAGGTCAGCCTCATAAGAATACAGTTGGTAGATTACAGCCAACCATCTACTGTGCAGATAAAAGCTTTCCTCTTAAAAGTTTCAGGTTAATCATTGGCAATGACATCCCTATATGGAAGCACATAATCAGAATGGTTATCTAGGGTTGGTATGTGCTTTGTTTACAAGCTGTACAGTCTCTTAAACCAAACAGCTGATAGTTACAGAGACGCTTACATCATCGCAGAGTTCAAAGAGATAGTTGATACTGGTATCAGCAACAATAAACATTGTGATATCACATAAGGTCTTATTAGCATAACAGTTCACCTGTTTATGTGTGCTTATTTGACATGTGCAATAACATGGCATCCCAAGATCCAGCACCCACCTGTATGCGAGATTCTGGCAGTCCTGTTGTCTGAGAGAGACTCTCTCTGAGACTGATTCCTGGGTAAGGGTCTGTCTCAAATGTGGCTCGCAGAAGTTCAACGTGTTCCTTGGAGAAACTCGTCCTTTTCCTGCGGCTGGCACTCCTCGATGCAGAACCGCTTCCAGATACTTTTGCAGAAACATCTGAAATAATAATGTGAAATAATTTACACTAAAAATTATACAATTTAAAAGCTTAAAAATGAAGTAAAGATACTCAAAAAATCTGTGATTATGTGAGTTAAAAAAATTTAGTAAATATGATATACTTAGAATTCACCTTAAATATTCCTTTATATTACACATATAGATTGGTTGCATAAATACATTTTTTTCATCACATAAACTTAAAAGACATTTATAATTTTAAGAGAAATGAAATTTTAGATTTTTACTTGAAATCTATTTAATGATTTGAAAGATTTTATTAAGTAAATATAAGTGTTAGAAGTGTGTATTTCTTATGTATCATGGCATTGCATAAATCATAGTCAAATTTTAACAGAAGCAAACCTCAGGAATGTATCGCATTGTCTTAACATGAATATTTACTTGTTTTTCTTACAGTATTTAAGATCCATCATTCTGACCCATTTTGCTCTATTTAAGTTTTTCTTAGAACATTTTCTTAGAACTGAAAATATATATATATATTGCTCGAAACATTTAACTTCAGAAAATATGTTTTTCTTCTCCCAATGTACATTCATCTATACTCTTTGTGTTCAGTGGGCTGACAAATATTTCATGAAAATGTCCACAAAAGGATAGTTTTCTATAGCAATATTTCTATAGCTTTGCTTGCAGTACACGTAGGGCTTTTCTAATATCAAATATGAAAAATTCAGGTACCAACAACATTTGCCCTTGTTTTATGCTTACCAGTGCCATCGTCTTTCCACATATTGCGTCTTCACTAGTTGAATTCTAGAGACTGAAGGCTGAGAGTGAAGGTCTGTCCTCTCTGATGCTCCTTGAGGATTTAATTTCTGACCCTTACAGTCATGTTTTTATACCTGTGCCCTCTTGTCCCTACCTAATGACCCCCCTTTCACCCCCACCTCCCCCATTAGAAGTGCTTATTACTAACAAGAAATGAGATATATGATCACAGCGAGGGAATAATTTTCTTTACATTTTATGTAAGGATAAGTAACAATGTTACTTATATTATATATAAATACACTTTGTTTCATGGTTTGATTGCTTGGTTATAATAGTATCCTTTCAAAAACAGTTTGTCACTGCTCAAAATTACCCTGAAAACATCATTTTAAAAATATTTACAAAAAATAATTTAAAATAAACAAACATGAATTAATTTTGAATAAACATGATATAGTGTAACAAAGGAATTTTTTGGCAAACTAATCAAACATTTTGGATTACAGTTACTCGGAACGTGTGCTTATGGATCAAGCCCTTTACAACAATTGTTCTCCTTTCAATCAATAAAACAAAGGACTGAAGAAAATATTAACCAACAAAGACATTAGCAACATGCTTAACATAAATTTGGGCAGAGGGCTGAATGCATATCACTTTGTGTCCTCTGATCTCTTTTCAAATGGGACACAAAAGAGACTTTTACAAGCAAAGTAAAGCAGCTTGTGGAATGATTAATCGGACAGTTTGCACGTGTGAGAATTATCACCTCCTCTCTCTTCTCCAGTGGATTCAGAAGGAAATAAAAGTCTCTTAAAGTCAAGGTGACTACCAAGCTTGTCAATGCAGATGAGATGTTTATACCTGCTGTTGAATCAAACCAAAATAGAGAAAATACAGAACGGAGCACAATTTTTTCTTATAGTTATCCTTAACAATTAAGCAAAAAATGATGTCTATAGAGATCTATTAAAATATGCATTCAAACAAACTATTGTGACATTTGTTTGGTTGTGGCAGCTTTTGATAATGCCAACTAAACTTTCAGTACATCCCTGAATCATTTTATAAAGGATAACTTATGAAGTTGTATCACAACATCTCTAACAAAAGCAGTACATCCCCCAATTAATCAAACTCAGCCTATTAGCAGATACTGCATTGTGCTGCAGTCTAAATCCCATCAGGTTTACACTTTATTTTAGGATAAATGTGCAAATTTGTCTTCATATGTTTGTTTTGTATACAATTACAGCTTATTTAGCATCAGCAAAAGCAACGTATTCGTAAAAAGAAATGTCAATCACAGTATTTAATGTAATAGCACATTCATATATATTTTCATTTTGAAATAGCAGAAGAGAAAGGACAGCACATTATTGGATATAATGTTAAAGTGATTTTTAATAAATGATGTACAAGCAGCCTGACTGGCAGAATTCAGCTTTTCTGTAAATGGAACAGCAGGTGGCATCATAGGGCTTTGAGGTTCTTTCCTCTAGTTTACCCAAAAATGAAAATTATATCAAGAATAAATTACCCTTAAATTCAATCCCTGTATAAAGTTTTTATTCTGTTGAACACAATTGAGAAACTTTCTGGGGCATTACTGACTACCATAGGTTGCTCCACTGAACTCAAAATTATTTTAACAAATTTAACAATTATATTTTTCAAAGAATTTAGGGAAACAAACAGCTCTGGTGCACCTTTGACTACCATTTTAGTTATGGAAATCAGTGTCCCAGAAATTAGTTACTATTCTTCTTAATACCTTTCATTGGGTTCAAGAAAATTAAACAATTTATACATGTTTGCAACAATTTGCTCGAAAAATTAATGAATTTTCAGTTTTGGGTGCAGTATACTTAGTGAATATTTTTAGCTTTTATTTCCTTTTCATCCGAATCAAATAAAACTTTAAATAATCAATGTGTATTTTAAAGTATCGGTTTTAGATTCCAAAGTATTTTATATTGCAAATCCCGATTTAAATGCACAACTTAGTGCTTTTTTACATTTCTATTAGCTCAAGAATAGAGAACAAGTAAACACTCTTTTCCAGGAATTAATGTGTCACACTACAGTCAAGCAACTAAGAGATTTGTCAATTAAATAATGAAACAAGCAAAGAGCTTGCAATGTCACCAATCAGAATATCTTATAGAGCTTGAAATGTGTAAAATAAATTGTTTTAAAAATTTCAACACAACTGTACACGTGTAAAAGTTTATTTTATTTTTAAATAACAAAAATACAGTTTAAGAACACTTTGTACCAGTTATAAACAGCTGAGAAATATAAACATAGTACTTGTTTTGACTCTTCAGTCAGTACACTAGTTTCACTTGGCTATTAAAATACTTGTTTTTCCACATTCAACCTCTCCTAAACAAATTCTCTGGCTGCTGTAACATTTCGTATACAAGCAAACCACCAATAAAAAAAAATTTAAAACGGAATAAATATTGTCAAGTTGTACAGTCAGGACAAGGAAAGTGTAAACAAACTAATCTTCGCAAATAGCAGCAAGATTTCAGATGACATCAAATTTGATCAGAAATCATAAATACATTTTTAATGGATGATCTATTTAAGTGAAAATCTCACACACCACATTCTCGGAAGGAAAATGGATAAATAACCATGTTCCCTATGTGACAAACTGTGATAAATACGAAACATTAACAGTCCCCAGTCCTGGTTCCCGTCTCATACTGTTAGAAATCAAGGAAACCTCAAACCTTAAAAGCTACACCCCTGTGTTATTTAACTGCGGGCGAAAGCCTGATTCCATTACTGCCTCGCATGCCATAACTTCCTTCAACTACACCTATCTACAACAGTGAACTCAGTACAGAAGCATGCACAGAATGAGAAAGAAATGGGTGTCATCATTCCAGAGAATTCCATCTGTCCACCAATCTAAATTTCAGGAAACCTGAACAACCAGTCAGCACAGATACTGTAGGTTTCTGTGACATCATCAGGTTATACATAGGCCCTTCACACCCAGTGGGGACAAGACAGGATCTGAAAATGGATTATTTTTTAAGATAAAAGACAAGTAAAAGATACTCAGCAAGCCAAACACACATTCAGGCCAGAAATGCACAGATTCCAACAAGAACTCATCCGAGACAGTACGCATGTTATCATACTGCTAAGAGTCAAACATGCACACATTTTTGAGAGAAGAGCAGTCACAAAGCGAGGATTAACCGCCATGCTCGTCAGCTCCTCCAAACCATTCTGCCGCTTAAAACCACAGAACACAACTGTTCCTTGTTAACCTTCACTCAACCACAACGGAAACAACATAAGAATAGGACAACTTATTTACTTTAAGACAAGAGTAAAACAACCTGTTTCAGTCCGATTTGATGCCCGTAGGCTTGGAACCCTTTATGTAAGACTGATAAAAGAAAGAGGAGAAGAGGAGCAGATAGCTGAGGTACATGAGTGAAGCCCACATTATATTATCTACGTATGATGGACAATCTCCGTCCTGCATCCACCGGTACACCAGGGCACTTACTGCCAGCCCCATAGCCATCTGGGCGATCTGGGAGGAGGTAATGATGATGGCGCAGGGTTTTGGCACTCGGAGTCCTGCAGCTCGGGCGGCGTAGTAGCTGTACATAAGGGCATGCACGGTGTAATTCATGGTCATGAACCAGCCTCCGCCAGCCACTTGGTCCTTGTAGGAGTACCAAGAGTAAACCAGCACGGTAATGTGATGATACCAATGCAGGAAGATGAGTCGCTGTTTGCGAAGGACGATGAAGATGGTGTCTCCTGAGAGAGTGGCGAGGTGGGTTGAAAAAAACTTTTGACAAATGACATGCAGTAAAAGTGATAGCTCAGCTGTAAATGAAAAGTTTCCTCTTGTCTTTTAAGACCTGTATGACTGACACAAAATACGTCATTTTGAAGAATGTCGGCAACCAAACAATTGTGGTACACATTGACTTGTTTTGGTTTTGTCTATTCCAGTGGCTTTCAACTGGTGTGGTCGTGGGACCCACATTTTTACATTGTCATCAGGCCGCAACCTACATTTTTAGGTAGCCTTGTTTGTGCAAATTTATTCACCGGGACGTTTGGTTTCTAAATCTCGTTTTAATTTAAGCTTCATGCGCTTTTGTGAGAGCACCTCTCTACATATGACACACTGAGGCTTCAAGCCTATTCTCATCAATAAGTGAATCTACACTTACCATATTCAGGGTCGTACTTGCACGTTGACATTTGTAGTTAATCAAATGAAATCTTACATGTCAAACGGAGCTCTTGTCGCATGAACTTTAAATTAAAAGTCTGGGATAAGCAAAATATGTTCTTTTTTTAACCACACACTGATAACATTCCTACCAGTTGAGAAACACAGGTCTATTCAAGAGAGGTGTACCGCTGTTGTTTGGTTACCAGCATTCTTCAAGACACAATCTCTGCGATCTGCAGTAGACATCAGTCATACAGGCATGTAATGATAAGATGAAATGATTTTATTTTCACTATTCATAATGTTAAGAATATGCCAGTAAGCTCACCTAGTTCAGGGGCCTTGCTTAGCACAAAAGCACAAGCCCAGAACTTGCTGATGGGACCATTGTAGAAGCTCTTATCACAAACAGACTGTTTAAAGCCACTGGTGCTGAGGATGTGCAACATGAAGCATCCTGTTCTCACAGCTCCGATGATGCTGAAATAGAAAATGCATATATGACCTGGCCCTCATGCGACAAACGCAGTAGTTTCACTTTCATAATGTCAGTTTACATGACAGATAGTTAGGTACCTGGATAATTAAGGTGCATGTTATTTTTTGGGTATGTCACTGGAAGACGAAAACAGTACACTTGTAAACACAGGATGTGGATCGAAACCTTTCACCAAAATTATGGGTGAAGTTTGAACAATCCACTTCAAATGTTGACTACGGTATATCCATATCTAGAAATCACAGAAACGCCTGTTTCTCAATCTGAAGTCAATACTAAAATATTTACAAAACGGTGAAAGTCCAGTCACTATGAGCATGTGACCGGAGGTCGGCCACCCTATCACAATATTCTTTTGTTCCATTCAGAAGCAT
>CM065665.1:11747479-11807479 GCA_033220385.1 Triplophysa yarkandensis
AACGCATATGAAAAAAGGTAAATCTGCTGTTTAAATACAAATGAGTTAACCATTAAACAATCGGACTAAATATGTTTTCATTGGCAGGCAAAGCTTCAAAAGTTGGTGGAGAACCTGGGATAACAAGAGCTGTGCTAACCAAAATTCAGGTAAGTTTAATTTAATTTGATTTGATTATTGGATTCTATGTAATAGATGTGTTTACCTAAATGAAATTATATTAAACGAAACCTTATTTTATTAGGTCTGTGACCGACCCATAATTCACTTACTGGACACACCAGGAGTTCTACCACCAAGAATAGAGAACATTGAGACAGGAATGAAACTTGCTTTGTGTGGTAAGTGCATCTGTTTGTGTTATGTATTTGCTACTGTGGTTGAAAGTTAAACAGGTGTTCTCTTTTGAAATAGGTACCATATTGGACCATTTAGTTGGCGAGGATATCATTGCAGATTATTTGTTGTTTTCACTGAACAGACTGGATAGATTTGGGTATGTATGGTTTTAATACTTCTTAATTCATTTTAGCTAAAAGCAACAAGAAATGATTTGTTTGGCAGTCAAAAAAAGTTTTTAAAGTGACAATTATGAACATTTTCTAATTATTAACTCAGTCCTGCAGAACACAAAAGAAGATATTTTGAAGAATGTTGATAACTGACAGTCATTCATTTGCATTGGATTTGTGTGTAGAAATAAATGGGTACCACAGCTGTGTGGTTATCAACTTTCTTCAAATATCTTCTTTTGAGTTCTGCAGAAAAGAAAAAAAAGTCATATCGGTTTGAAAGGGCAACAGTGGCATAAAAGATGACCGAATATTCAATTTTGGTTGTATTACCTATTTAATAATGCTTTTGACAATCGCTCCATAGTTACACTGAAAAGTACAATCTTGAAGGACCTTGTGATGATATTCAGCATGTGCTGAAACGTATTGCTGTGAAACTGGGCAAGACCAAGCGTGTTAAGGCCATCACTGGAGTTGGTGAGTTGATTCAGCCAGGTTTTCATGCGCTTACACATTAAATTTATGAACCACTATGGTTCCCATTAATAATCGTTTCTTAACATTTAAATCTAGTTTGTTTCCAAATTATGGTCTGATCAATTTGAATTCTTTGATGCTTTAGGCAACATTACCATACAAATTCCAGACTACACTGCAGCAGCCTATGATTTCATCAGAGCATTTCGGAAAGGAGAACTTGGAAAAGTGATGCTTGACTAACAAAACATGAAAAAGTTGTATTGCTGTTATAACTGAGGTTTACGGTATATTTGAGACCTGAGACTGAGCACATAAGTGATGCACTAAATATTTTTAATGTTTTAATTAAAAGGTGGTGCAAAATGAGATTGGTTTGTAGAATTATCATATGCATTTAATATATTATATGGAATTAAAGAAAACAAAATCAGTTCAAAGCCTGGTTTAATTTTATTAGGATTGCTTGTGATTGGTTCTCAAAACGACAAATTACAACAAATCAAATACCAACATTTCCTACAGTCCCAAGAGAGAGTAAAGCGTATTCTTAATATAGTAAATACCATGTCCTTAAAAGTATGTCTGAATATTTCCTAATTTCTAAAATGATTTCTTCTCAAGAGAGGTTTGGCACATATAAGTTATAAAGTGATATAAAAACATGTAATTCTTTTTTTCAAATGTGCACATAAACACTGCATTCACATTGTTTTGTGGATTATCAAATGTTCTACTATATATACAAAATCATTTAAACACCAACATGGAAGTACAGGCCCAGATATTCCTAAATAGCGTGTTTCAGCATACCACTTCAATCTGCACCATAGACATAGATTTAGATTTCATAGATTTCTTGTAAACATAAAAGGATTCACATTTTAAAGAGATATAAATTGTGTTCATTTCAATCACGCAAAACGGTGCATTACTAACAGTGCAACAACACAACATAAACACAGTATTTCTGCAACCCAGTTCATGATGGAACCAGCATAAGGAAAATAGTCTATAGTTTTACAGTAACTACTGCTTCAGGTGAAGCAAACTATACACACAAACCTTGCACTTCATTCTTAATTATTCTATCCATAAATGCATAATTACTCTTATCTGTATCTGCAACAAAGTACGCATTAGGTTTGTTGCATGGTAACATACAGATAACAGCTTATTAAGCCGTCTTAAAAATGTCTTAGAAGATGCCTCAAGGGGCATAGTACATTACAAAGTTTATTGGCAGGAGCATAGCATACAGTCTGTTGGCGAAAGAGTCATGCACTATTGCATTTGATGTCCTGGCAAGGTAAAGCTCCCAGTCTGTTCTGTTGGTATAGTAGTCGTCTCCATTCTCTGAGCTGTCATCCGGTCGACGTTGGGCTGATGCGTACCATCCACCAGCTCCCAGTGCCACCGCAGCACCAGCTGCTGCCGCCGCTGCCACCCGCACGGCGGGGGATCCTCGGTTGCGAGATGCACGGCCTCCTCGGGCACTGCCCCGCGCTGACCCCCTGGCTCCTCCTCTGCCACCTTTGGACATCACCTGCTCGCACAGAAACGTCGAAAGCAGGAGGAGAATCCAGCAAGTGGCTACAGCCCTGTTCATTCTGAAACACCCTATGAATTGCAATAATTATGAGTTTTAAAGAAACAAAAAATATGCAACCTGTGCATATTTATACTGATACATTCCTGCTGAAAAACAAAAAAATCATTGAACTTCAAAGAAGTGACTTAACACTGAGAGCATGCAGACATGTATTTAATGTCTGCATTTTCATCTGCAGGACATCTAGAAGATACTGTTTGCTAATTTGCAATACGTCTATGAGAGGTATGTTGTCAGATGTCATAAAGACATCTAGAAGATGTCTTGAAGATGTTTATGAATTAGAATGGAATATTTTTGGTATGTCTAAGTTGTTGCCAGATCTTAAGCACTTACTTAAAGTGATAATTGATTTAAAATAAAGAATCACCCGATTATGAACATTTGATAATATAAATCCGTCAATCCTGCAGAACACAAACGATGCTATTTTGAAGAATGTTGGTGACTGGCACCCATTCATTAGCAGTGGATTGTGTTTTTAAGGAGAAGTAAACCGGTCCCACAGCTGTGTGGTTATCAACTTTCTTCAAAATATCTTCCTTTGAGTTCTGCAGAAGAGAAGAAACTCATGTAGGTTTGAATGACAAGAGTGGCATAGACGATGACAGAATATTCAGTTTCGGGTGAATTATAGATTTCACAATACTTTTGACAATCGCTCCATAGTTACACTGAAAAGTATAATCTTGAAGGATCTTGTGACGACATTCAGCATGTGCTGAAATGTATGGCTGTGAAACTGGGCAAGACCAAGCGGGTGAAGGCCATCACTGGAGTCGGTGAGTTGGTACAGCCAGATTTTCATGCGCTCACATTTTAAACATATGAACCACTAATAATCGTATCTTAACATTTAAATCTAGTTGTTTCCAAATTATGGTCTGATCAATTTGAATTCCTACTTACATCTTACATATCTGTGCCATCTGGGAATGTATATAATGGAAAATGGGTACAGCTTTTTTGAGACCTACACATTCATCTGGGATATGGCTTCCATTGGACAATACCAAAAAGATTTGTTTGTGATTTTTCAGCAGGAATATTAATCTCTGCTTTGTTTAAAATGACATAAGATATAAAATGGTAAGAAATATTGGGCCATGCTCCAACTAGGTCACCAGAAATTCACTGTGCATTCACAATATCTCTGTATAAATATATATATATATATATATATATATATATATATATATATATATATATATATATATATATATATATATATATATATATATATATATATATATATATATATATATATATATCCATCTATCTACCTATATATATAGATCTATATATATATCTATATATATTCATTTTTTCCATGTTCATAATGATTTTTTTCATAAAAATGGGATTTGCACACAACGTCATGTCCCAAATTCAAAATGGTCACTGTATTAATAATGGATATTGTTTTCAAGATCACGATTATTCGACTGAACTAAAACGAAATTCGATTGCATTCTGTCGTGCACATATTAAACATCCCAATATTTCCATGCAAAGTCGCATGCATGCTTTCTGTGCACGTCTGTACAGCCCAGTCGTGCATTCTCGTGCAATGGAGAGACAGCTTCACATGCACCATGCATTCGTTTTAACAAGCTCATATTTGGACGCAATGCTGTGCTCACCTCCGTGTATGGCTGTGTCCAGAAAAGCTCTCCCTATAAGTCGCTTTCATGTGTGACATGAAATAAATGCATCCGTTATGTAAGACGCAGTGCTGCTCATTGTGCTGCTGGAGGTGAATTACACATGGTAGGTGTGTTTCATCTCACAGGGGATGTGAAGAAGCTGTGTGTGTGTTCAATGTACATCAACAACATTGATGCATTTCTATGCATTGCTTTTCAAAATACCAATTAAGATAATGACTATTTAAGATAATGAGATTTTCTATTTAAACATAATAACAAGAGTCTGTTTGAATAGATCCCCTACACTCTTAACAGAGGACAGCAGTCACTATTAATGTATATTGGATGCTTTATGCCTGTGAAAGTTTCAAATGTGAACTATAGATATAGAGTTGTTATTGAGCTTAAGTATAGCTTATGTCCATATACGCTTAACGTGACATTGGAATAAGAAATCTGGGTTTTTTGTAGAAGTATCCGGCATAGATATTTGTAAAAAGTAAAAATGCAATGTATGCTTGCATGGCTTGGTAATAAGTGCACACAATGTAGGAAATAGCAGTTTATTTTCACCTGTTAAAGGCTGTATTGCTTTATTGGTACAGCTGAATGCATAAACAGAATAATTGAATTGAATAATTGAACACACATTCTATGGTCATAGTTTCACAACGTTCACAATGAGAAACAACCGAACATTTGGGCAAGTTTGTGTCACGATTGTTGTGTTGTGGTAGTTTCCTATATTTGCTAATTAAGGGAAAAGTTGTTCAGAGAAGATTTTATTGTGTGTAGGTGCATTGCCGGCTTCTGCACTTTTAAAAATGCATTGAATAGAATAAAAATGTATTTGTACTATTATTCTATTAACTTTTTAATTAACATACTTTGTTTAGCGACTAGTGCCACAATGGAAAAGTGATATCACCTCTAACACAGTGCTGTCACTTTATTCAACAATAAAGGCATTTTTATTATTTTACACAATTTAACATGTGTTGTCAGACATAGTTATAATAATTTTTCATAGGTGAAGAAAATCTAAAATATAAGGATGACATGAACGTTACAAGAACACACAATCTTTCTGTAAATTATTAAAGCTAACAACCTAATTCTACTGATTAATATAATTATATGTTTATTTATTCTTAATATCATTCTTTGTATTTTGAATTAAAGGAAGACCTTGGTGCACATCTTTCTATACAGTTCTGTTATCCAAGAGCAAATACAGAGGACTGATGCAGAACATCTCACCCTTTAATAAATTGTAAAATGTTAAAGTTGATAATGATCTTGGCTTATGTTCTAAAGGTCTTTCCAAAATCTCAGTTTGGGGTCACAATGCTTGTTTAGTCCACTGCAGTGGTGGTACGTGAACAGCAGCCTGGACGACGCAGGGATTTTAATAATCCCCTTTTATTCCGGAGTGTTGATCCTGAGCTGTGCTGAGATGTTGCTGTGTTCTGGCGTGAGAGCTTTGCTGCTATCCCTTTAGTCTCTTTAATCTGCAGCTCCAAATGTCGCTGAATCGCAACTCCAAGTTCCTCAGGGTCAACCGAAGCTCCATACACCTCCCAGGTCATTCCTTCAGCATCCCATTTCACCTCCCTTACAGGTGACTTCTGAGTCTTTGGCGTCGGTTTGTGGCTCCCATCCATCTTTTCCTCCAGCAGACTAACTTTCGGAAACACGTGCTGAGGGTGTTTCTCAGAGTCCAGACCCACTTGAACCCCTATATCTCTCAGTTCTTTCTGTGACGTCATGGTCCCTGCTTCCCTTGTGGCCTCTTTATCTTTCGACTGTCGCATGTGGGTCCCGGGACGCGTTGGACCAGGCCAGGAGCTGTCTAGATCGCAGCAGTGGAAAAGCTGCTTGGTATTCAAACCTGTCTCGCTGACAGAGTTGATGAGTCGAGGCAGAGCCAGTAAGTTGCCTGATGTCCCCAGTCCCCTCTGGTTCTCATCCTTTCCAATTAAGTGTGGCAAGAGCTGTGCCGGGGCAGGAATGGGCTGTGGGTGGCAGTATGCCGCAAAAGTGTCCTCTACTGCTGCATGATGGAAGTGTAAATTACAGCAACCTGCTTCGTGAAATTTCGAGTAGTTGCATTGTGAATTGGGCTCATTGGGTGCTTGAATCTGGCCAGGTCCACCAGTCTGAGCATAGGCTTGTTGGGATGGTTGAGTGGGACTGCCCAATCCGCTGCCCCCCGTTCTGGTGGACGTGGTAACCGTATTGCTTTGCTGAAGTGGCATGGCTTGTTTACACACTAAAGAAGGGAATGACTGCGCAGAAGCCTCCTGCTCTTTTATTGGGCAACAGAAAGAGCGGGCATCACAGTGGCAAGAAGGAGCTTGGCAGTCTTTGAAAATCTGCAAGCTGTCTGAGTGGCTTCTCTGTATTGATAAGAGGCCGTGTTCTGTCAGGTCCTTGTGAGGATATAAGACGTGGTCTCTATGCAATGATCCTTCACATGTTTGTTTATTCTGATGGGTCATGATGTCTTTTGGGTGTAAATCTGCAATGTCGGACATATGGGTATCCGCAATGTAGTGATAACCTTTATGTTGTCGATCTGTCACATGGTTACGGCAGGTTAAATCAGCGCTCTGGACACTGTCTTCAAGGTCTTTTGATGAAAAAGATATTTCACCGGAGGTCTTAAGCTGTTCCTCAGGATGATGGAAGACCTTAACCTCAGCAGGAATCTGGTCAGAGATGACACACTTGGTAGGGTTCGAGGGCATCGTGAGCGGTGGTGAGAACATTTTCATCACAGGCTGTCCAGTCTCTGCCATTAGATATCTGTTCAAGAATAAGGTAGGATATTTTTATTAATAAAACCGGGCTCGATAAACCCAAAAACAACACAATATACCCTTTTCATAAAAGTCATAGTTTATTTTTATTCTCATTAGCCATGACTGCAGGACATGTTTGGAATTAACTGGTTACTTTTTTTTTAAATATGGGTGAACAAGATAATTTGATTCCATTTTTAGCACATATTTTATGTAAGAGAACTACTGTAATAAAGCTTAATGTAAAAAAACTGAAATAACACTGCCAGCACACTATCCATATAATGTGTCTTAGAACACAACTTAATGCAATGCCAAGTTCTGAACTCATCTGTACAAAACAAATATGAAGAAATCTGTCAATTGAATACAAAAAAACTGTTCCTTTTATTTTTTATTTTGTTAGTGTATGGTATGGTACATTCATTTTAATTCTTTGTTTATGCATGGCTAAACATAATTATATGATGCTCAACTTATGGCTTTAAGAATTCAAAGTAAGCAAATATTGTATTGCCAATGACTTTGCATCTTGGTCTGGGAGGGTGGATGGGGAGCAGGAATTTGACAGATAGGTGTGTTTGGTGTTGTTTTGACCTACTGAAATGCAGAAAAGAATTTCCTAGCTATTAAAATAGCCCAAATCCTAATGTTGTCCTGCTTTGAGCAATAGTGTTAAAAAAATCCCTGCATTGCCATGACATTTTAAACAGCTGTTTTCATCTGAATATCTCAGGGGTTGATGTCTCACTTCACTCTTAAAAATAAAGGTGCTTCATGATGCCATAGATAAACCTGTCAAGATAGTTCCATTATTAACCTTTGAAACCCATAGAACCATTTTGTTTACCAAAAGGTATGTCTGCTGGATAACGGATAGTACTGTAACAGTGAAGAAGTTTTTAACTCATATTTGGTATCTTAGGCACATTTAAAATACGCTTGACACATCTGAAAAATGCAATAAAACCACTATAATAAGATGGCCCATTTAAAATGCTTTAGTACTTCTCCTTGACAGAAACTTTTATGTGTATGAGGAGGTCTGGAAAGCCCTTGGATGTCATCTTTAATATGATAATTTGGTTTCCAATTACACCGGGAGTTCTTAACATGCAGAATATCATTTGGATGAGTAAAAGTGGAAACAATTTGCAATTGTGATATACCTTTATTCTGAAAGGCGTTGACGGTCTTCGAAGTCCACAGTCCGATCTTGTTCTTATTCTGGGAAGACAACCAAAACAAGACTTTTTCACCTTTTCTGCCTATTTTAAGAACTATTACACGTGTTACTTTTTAGAAGTTCACTGAAAAAATTTGCTGTTGGAATTTCTTCATTTTATTATATACATCGGTTCAACTAAATCAAATATTGTTTTAACATATCTTAAAATTTCAAAATAAATAATGTTAAAATAAACTGATTTAATCACGTGGAACTGTTTTACATGATTAAAGTTTTGATTAAAAATAAAATGACTCTTTAAACACTCGTTTAAAAAAAAGAGCCAAAAAGCATTTTATATTTTAGATGTTGTCTGTCACATCGTAAAACATAGTAAAGCACAGCTATATCCCTTCTTATTAAATATATATGTTTTAATCTATTATCACGAATTTTATGTTATATGTGCGACTGTACTATTGTTATGGAATAGATCAAAGTCTCATTCATTTTTGTTCAAGGTCCATATACAGTTTTTTCTAAAAGTCACAAAAAAACTTAAAAGGTAAGATTTCCACCTTGTGCATACACACACCCATCCACACACACAACAGGACAAATGGTATCAAACAGGGTTCACAAAAGCACAGAAATGCTTACCTTCTGTCCCAGTCCCTGTTGGCTCTTACAGTACGTTCACTTTTGATCCTTGTCGTCCGTGTCCCCCGTCTTTACCTTCTCAGTGTCTCTTTAACATTGTGATGTCATCCTAGTCTCCTGAGAGTGCAGCGTCAGCACGGGGTTTTGTTTCCACAATCTCTTCATTACAGGTCACCCATCTCTGTCCTCTCCTTTATCATCTTGCTCCAAGAGTGAAAAAGATGGAGAGAGCTTGGGGATTATACCTCACTTTCATCTGATTACAAGGCAGCTTCAGTCACATCTTCAAGTCCCCAAGCAGGAGGGCATGTGTGTATGTTTGAGAGAGAGAGAGAGAGAGAGAGAGAGAGACCAGAGAGAGAGAGACCAGAGAGAGAGAGAGAGAGAGAGAAGGAATGTGTGTGGCTGTGTTTGTGTGGGTGTTGTGGGGAAAGACTATACGTGTGATGTGGTGGAGGGCTGGAGAGAAGAGATGAAGGAGATTGGATACATGGAGGAGGAGGAGAATATGGTGATGAGAAGATACAGTGGTTATTAAGCCACCAGGGCTGTTGCCTCTTCACTTATCTAAAAGGAGACAAAGGCAAACGCATGAATGAATTTAAAGAAAAACATTGGTCATAACCAAATCATCAAGTCTAGCCTCTCCATGGTTTCCAAATGTCCCTCACCTCCTGTTATGCATAAGCATACACACAAACACTCGGTTGGATTTCATTACTCTCGTTCACCTCTTTCATTACAAAGAATTGCAGCTCCTTCCCCGGGTCTCTTTGACTAACCATCAGTCCTCTCCTGTTGCTATGGAAACAACATTTCTCAATGGGATTGGGATGATTCCTTCCTTTTTTCTGATGGAGTGATATGACGTATTATCATGTTATACAGATTGACATGGAAACAGACGGACAGATAGAGGGACAGACAGACAGACAGACAGACGATAGATAGATAGATAGATAGATAGATAGATAGATAGATAGATAGATAGATAGATAGATAGATAGATAGATAGATAGATAGAAAGATAGATAGATAGATAGATAGATAGATAGATAGATAGATAGATAGATAGATAGATAGATAGATAGATAGATAGATAGATAGATAGATAGATAGATAGATAGATAGATAGATAGATAGATAGATAGATAGAAGAATATCAAGGACAGCCTTGTCATCTGAAGAATTTGGGCCAGATGCACACAGATTAAATCCAGAAAACTGAGCAAGAGGTTTATTCCATGCACAAAGACAAACCCAAAGCAGCCAGCACAATCAGAAGGATTTTCATAAAGATTGATGCTACATCTGTGACAAAGATTGACGTGGCCTATGTTGATGCACATTAAGGAAATACATTACACTGAGTCTTCAAAAACAGGGTCTATGAAAAATACTTTACAGCAACGCCATCGAATGACTATTTTTGAACCATCAACTGAGAGGTTCTCATGAGAACTATTTGAGAATACTCTGCCAATCACCTTCTGCATATGGACTTTTTGTTATGAAAAGCACTCAAAGCTGCAGAAAAATGGGATGACGTTTATTTTTTTTAAATGTAAACATAGCCTTAGATGTTAAGAGTTATTTCTAAAAAACTTTAAGCCCAAATTGTTTTTACAAACTGATTTTAATGTTTGTTCTGTGTACAATAATAAAAAAGACCATGCACATTCTGCATTGCACAAGTGACCTGGAAATTAGGACAGCAGATAGGAACAAGGTTAAGCAATAAAGTATGTGTATGATAAGTAGCTGAAACCACCTATTCAGTGACATGAATAAAAGTATGTTTTAGTGATAAAACATGGTTAATACCTGGATGTTTGAAAGAGTTCAACAGAGGTAGAATGTGGTGGTAAAAATCTAGCACAACAATCATATATTACTGAAACAATATTATTAAACCCATTTAACTCAGCTTTGCATGCCAAAATGATCGTTCACATGATATTTTTTCCCGGAAGAAATGTAAAACCTCTTTACACAATCATTTTTTCCTTTTCTAAATAATCATAAGTTGATCATGACCGTTTTCTTACCGTAGTGATACATTGATGGTTAGAGGTGAGTCTCCTGTGTCATTTAATAGGACTCTGAACTTTCTCTCATACAATATAGTCCTGAGTCATGAGTTATGACTGTTCCAAAGTGTTTTTTTCTCTCCAGTGTTCTCAAACGTACCTATACGCCAGCCGCACCCATAGTGCCCTGTTTACACAGAACAGACAAAGCTCTGAATCGTCAATAAAAACTTATTGACTAGCTCAGGGTAGTGTGTCATTAAAGATGAAATTAGATGATTCAAGGACTTCCATTCACATAGAGAAACATAATTCCATGGAGAGGAAAAAGACCAGCTTTATTAATCTCTCTCATGACAATCATCTCACTTAGAAATAATTTTAGAATAGCAAATCTATTAACATAATGTAATTTAAGAGTCATCATATGAAAAGCACTCAAGGAATACCCATTCGTCGAGTCTGTAAAACAGACTAAATCTTCTTAGTGCAAGATCATTTTCTGCAAAGAAAAATAGTGCTTCAGAATACTTTAAAGGGATTGTACACGTAAAAATTCAAATATTGTCGTCATTTACTTGCCATTGGACACACTTTTGAGAGGTTTGGCTACCATAATTAGTATTTCATGGGAAAAAAACTTTTATTCCAAACTGCTGCTGTTTTACTCAAAGTTAGCTGTTTTTTTAAAAAGGTTTTAACTTAACAAATGTCATCTGTCTTAATTTTCCATTTTCACTAGCAATACGCTTGTGCTTTTGATACAGGTAAAAAAATATTCAACAAATTTTATGTTAATTTCTTGTTTTATGCAAGCATGTCAACAAAGCCTCAACAATGTATTATAGTATTGCTTTTGCCATACAAATCTGATCTGACCTTAAAAGGTTTGAGTAAAAGTTTGTACTATTGTAGGACACATTAAGAAAGTTCTTAGCGTTTGGTGTACCTGGATGAGTTTTCAGGCCTGTCTCAAGTGTCTGTCCAGTTCATCTGGCTGACTGCTGGAGTGATATCACAAATTAAAATGTAGAGCACTTTACCTGAGTTTATTGAAATAGGATTATCATAATTAAAAAATTGCATTGTATGCATAAATCGTCATGAAATCCAACAGCAAAGGGAAGCAGTGATTATAAATGTATAATTATATAATGTATAATTTTCCAGGCTTTGCTATAATAAAGGTTTAGCTCCCTATAGCCAGTGTATGTAAGGATTACAGTAAACAAATGGTATCTTGATTTTAAATAACCACACAGGTCATCAAAGCATCTGGGGTGTCATGTTTCTATGGTCTCCATCTGGTGGTCGTTTCAAAAAGAGAATTTAGGTTTTGTAACATAAATAAATAATAATTTTTTGTTGTTAACTGACATAAACAATGTCAGGCATTTTGTTTTTCTAGAATCATGGCACATACAATTGTATGCATAAAATGGCTTTATTCTGTACGCTGTAAATGATGTAATAAACTTTGTGAAAATTACACTTTGATTTTTCCCATTAATTTCCTATTAATTTCCTATTAATTTCACCATAATTTCAATCTTTAACAGGTCCTTGCTCGGTCAATCTTAAATATATATTTGTTATACTCTTACATAATGTTCAAGAATCATTTTATATAAAAAGGGTAAATCACAAAAAAATTATTTTGCTGGGTTTGCTTGGATTCATAATCTGAAGTCAGATGAGGCTTAAAACATATATGTAAGGATATCAGAAACCAGCCCACAGAGACACGTTGAATGAACACAAGACCAGACATTCATACTTTCACTTTATTGCCAGAAACAAGCTGATCTGGTTAACCATACAATTTACACACAAAAATAGTCTATTTATTTAAAAATGTTATTTAACATCCACAAGCATAGCAGCTACCGAGGAGATTGTGCTGTTTTTCGAGCTCAGAAGTTCCTTTTCACACCATGAAGGTTGTTATATATGTTTCTGTGTTAAGCTGCATTCTAATCAGCCACAACTAAACCCCGTTAAAGCGGGTGCAACACGACCGAAACGTCATTCTGTGTATAAATATATAGAATCCACACATGATTTAAGCAAAGCATCACTTTCCCCGACACAACAGTCACGTCGTTCTCTGGCCTTGATGGTAATTGAGTTAACTTTGATTTGTTGGTCACGTGTACATTGATCCAAACACAACAACACCATTTAGACAACACTTTGAGATTGCTTTTTAAATTTAGTCTTGGGGAGCTCAAGAACTATTCTCGACGTTTTTCTTGCTATTGCTTTCACGATACACAGATTATGAAGTATTTTGGGAACGCTTGTATAGTAAATGATCAACATGATCAAAGAATCTGCATCAAAACGCCCTACACAAAAAAACTAAAGTAAGGCCAGCTATGATATGAAAATAGACATTACAACCCCTGACACATTTTCGCTTTTCTAAACGTTATTTTTACATATTAATTTAGCAACGTTAAACAACGAAAGAAATTACAAGACAAATATTAACACTAGTCGTTTTAAGTATTGAATTATTGAGGTTTAGACAGTAACCTTATAGACACATACAACAGCTTCGCTTATTGTTCATTATTGTTATACTATTAAATGCATTTTTATTATTTATGGAGTTTTCTTTCATTTCAAAAGACAGGACTTTGTTGTCTTAGCTTATCTTGAACTTGTTCGGAGAGCCAGAGGTACATTAATGGTGTCTGATAAATGCGACGATTTTGGATGACAAAATCACATCTCTTTCTAATGGGCTGGTATTGTATTGCTTAGGTCTGACTACATGCGTAGCTAGAAGAAGTAGCCATGTACAGTATGTGTGTTTTTTTTTGCTGTCCTCTTAAATATCACTAATGGTGAGTATGGAAGAAGTCTTTGATGATAGCGCTGAAGATATGATACGTAATCATTTGTAAAGTCTAGCCGGTTTCAGAAAGTACAGCCATCACCGTGTCAGCCTGCTTTGCAAGCTTTGTGCTGGTGTGAGCAGACAGTTTGGATAGAGTATCCCTCAGGTTCAGAGAGGTTATCTGCTCCCGTAACATGCCTACAGGACATAAGGGGACATTTAATTATGCATCAAAACTTTATATGTATGCATTATTTACTTTAGTATTGACGATTAAAACAATTTCAGAACATAGTTCAGGTAAAAAATCATACAAGTTTGAAGTTTTAAGACCATTACGATTATTTTGACAATGGCTATTTTGAATGGACAGCTTCGCTAAACTGTCAGAACCCTTACCTGGTACCCTTAAGTTCTAATTTATACCTGTACGGGAATATAAAAACCTAATATAATGAGGTACGTTTTTAGAATTATGATGTGTACGAAATAGGTACACTGTTGGTATCTAGGGTTCAAAATGAGTACCCGAAGGGTACCACCCAAGAGACAGAAATAGTACGATTTAAACCTTTTTTCTACAAATGTACTGACTTAGGATTGAAGTAGGTTGAAATCCAGTTTTAATTCATGTACAACATTTGAATATTGGACTATCAATTTTATAGTCTAATAGTTCATTTTCCTCCGTTCCAGCATCTACTTTTGAAATTACTGACCAGAGTTGGCAAGGCTGCAGATGAGGCCTAGAGCGCTGAATTTGACTTCAACGGCCACAATAGGATCATCTAGCATCTTCTGCAAGGTGGGCAGGAGATCTGCATCCCGAAACGGTTCCTGAACGGCCTCTGTTAACCAAACGCATACATCATTTGAAGTTAAAGGGGTCAGTCGTGGTCTGGTGGTTAGAGAGTTGGACTTGTAAGCAGAAGGTTGTGGTGCCAGCAGATAATGACTGAAGTGTCCTTGAGCAAGACATCTTACCCCTGTTTACTCTGCAGTGATGATTGATTACTGCATAATACTGTCAATTGCTTTGGATAAAAGCGTCTGCCAAATGAATAATTCTTATTGTAATTGTGACGGGATCCTGAAGATAGATGGAATATTATCATGTTTTTGACGTATTATCATCTTTAGATGCATAAAGTTGATGTACATCTTGTTCACACACTTTTCTGCTTTAAAATAGCTTGAATGTTATTCTACACCACAGCATCATTAAGTATAGGAAGATTAATGAATAGGCAAATTAACCCTCCTCAATTCAATCCCAATCTGCAGTTCCAGACGCTGCTAGAACAAAAATTTAAACTGTGATCATTTCAGAAGGAACGTTTGGCCTCATGGCATGTCTGTGGCTTGAGCCGCTGGTTCACTGTGTCAGATGAGTTGATGTGATTGGTTTCAGGTTTAGGATGTCATTAACCAGGGTAGTTTTAGTTTTATGGAGAAAAAACACAGCGGTGCATTTAAACGATACCTTTGTATGGTTTATCTTAAAGCATACTAAAAAACTCCATACAAACTTTTCATCACACTTTAACAATGTAATCTTACCTATGTCTATGGCAGAGGCAATGGCTAAAGCCACCAAAGCCTCGTTCTGCATGATGACATGCTCATTGGTTGCCATTAAGATGAGATGTTGAACTCCGTCAGCTTTAATTACAGTCTGGATGACTTCCTTTAAGGAAAACAGATGAGAGTATTTTAGAAAATGATTAAGGGAGTTGTATAATGCATTACAGAACTGACCGATACATCTCTGTGTATCTCTTAGATCTCACCGGGTTTCGGCTGTGTCGTATGAGAGCCGCTAAAAGACGGTTGGCCTCGCCCCTGACCCCAGCGTGATCTTTAGCATCACACCACTCCATCACTCTCGCTAACAGAACCTCGTCCTTCCCTAACACTGAAGCTGCTTCCTCTAAATGAAGAAATGTGGAACAAAATGTCCAAATGGTGAAGTAAACACAATAGAATCCAAATGAAACACATGAGAGATACTATAGTAACGCTGGAGTTTGTTTACTCTGCATTTAGATACTTAGATCACCTTTGGCAAGTGAAATACGTAAAGGCTGTAATTTATGGTGACAAAGCTGTTACCGGTCTTTTGTTTGTACACTGAGGTGTCTATGAGCCCACACTAAAATTACAAACTGCAGTGAAGAGTTGAAAATTACAGCCTCTTCAGACTCAGTTAAAGAGGAGATATGTTCATTCATTGGACATCATAGTCATTTGGCAGGTAATTGTATAGTCAAGTAAAGCTTTTGTCTAGAAATTGCTGCTTGGTGGTTTTGGGTCCTCCTCTTCAACTGCCAAATAAATGCCCTTTTGACTGCTGCCAGGACATCAGAAACATTGCCCAAATGATATCTTATGGGCCTGTACAATAGAAGGTGCTGTTACACAAACAAATTTCCTGCAGTACTTCTTTGCTATAAGGCATAAACCTTTCAACTTGCAAATGTTTATTTCTGGTATATGTTCATCACTTTAGTTCATATTTGTGATTATTCGCGAAAAGTTTATTCTATGTAATGCAATGTTGTTTGCATAACATAAAATATTTGGTATTTACTACATTTACTAGACAAATATATTGTTATATATTTTTTATCTTTAGGGTCAAAAGTTTTGGAACACCTGAAGTTTACCACACTGAAGAACATCAAATATAACATGAAATTAATAAAATGTATTTTTTAAGTTATAACATAATAGCCATAGTTCTTTTTGTTTTATTTCAGCATTTTGGTGAGTTTATTATTCTAATGAGTTACCTTGGCCGTCCACCATCATGCGTAAAGTGCCTAGGAGTTTAAACTGGACAGGGGGCATGTCAGAGCGCAGAAGTGTTCTGATTCTCTCCGTTACCCCATCTTCCAACATACGCACCTTATTCGACGCTATAAAAGAAATGAAATGAATCTAATAAATGAAGAGCTCTTTTCCAAAACGAGATAAATCCATTTTAATCGTTTTCTGAAATATATGTTTTTTAACAGGATCCTTTTAAACTTGTCTGTTGGCTTAGTCTGAACATGTTTAACAATGATTTATTAAATAAGACAACAATAAAGTAGATACAAAAATAAAAGTAATTTTTTTCCAAAACACTACAAGCCCATCCTGTATTTTGTTTGAAATATGTTGGTTTGTGTCATAAAAAATGACAAAAAGAAAATAACATGAAACGTTTGACATCAGGGATTCCTTCTATAGATTGATATAAATCAAATAAATGGAAATGTTCAATTTGCCATTTCTCCCCACGTGTAGATCTCACTGGGTCATCCAGAACATCAAATGTGTAAATAGAGTTTGAAGCACTCATTTGTAAAGTTTTTACACACAAAAACACTCAAAGCAATGCCGTGTTGGATTATATTAAACAAATTATGATTGGTCGAGGGAACATGTCAGATTGAGGCTAAAAACAAGTTTGGGATTTATAGTGTTTTTGAAAAAATGCGTCTTGTGTGTAATAAAGTGATTTGGCATGAAACATTGATGGCGCAGAGAATTGGTTCACTACACAACAAATTGCCAAACTCATATTTTTAAATTTGGCACTTATCTCGTTTTGGGAAAGGAACTCTTCAAATAGAACATCATAGACCAGCATTAACATTCAAGCTTATCAAGGCAGATTAATGTTGGTCTGGTTGGTTAAACTTGTGTTCAACGAGATGTTTTTGTAGCCCCAATTGGAGCACCAAAGCAACTCACTTCCGATAAAACAATCTGCTAAATTCCTTAATCAAACACAAAATACCATGCAGGAGATTAACCAAATTGTGGCATTTATAGACACCCAGCTATGCTTATAAAATGTAATACACAAAATGATTATAATGCATTGAAAGGAACAAAAAATTTAACCTGGAATGGCGAGGTTTCTAAGTGCACTAAGGCCTGCATGCTGTACAGACACATCTCCCTCTGATACATGCTGCTCCAACAGGTCCAAAATATAAGGAACGACCCCCAATTCCAACATCTTCACACAGTTGTTGTCTAAAAAGAAACCATAGAGAACACTCTTTCATATAATTACACTTTGCAAACAAGACGCAAAAATCATCTTGCATATCCTTACCATTTCTGGCAAAGTTAGCAATGGCCAGAGCTCCTGACAACTGCAGCTCTGTGTTGGTCGACTGCAGCCAGGAGAGAACATCTTGATAGACTCTTCCAGTCCCTTCTCCAAAGCATCTCTGCATTGACTCATCTATAACCAGAAGCGATCACAATATAGTTCAAGAATTATGTCTTACATTTAACACAATTTCCCATAGTGATATCGTCACATCATGTTATATACAGAGCTGTATACCTCCTAGTAGAAGGCTCACTATGAGGTTCGATGCCACTTTGATGCTGCAGAGGTCGTGTGTGTCAGAGCCACCTTGTAGGGTTCGAATCATTTCAGAGAGAGCCTCGGGCACGCCTGACTCCACAAACTGGAGTTTCAGAGCATCTAAAAATGATGAACACGCAAGGACACACACAAGTAGTTCATCATCATCAGGAACAATGCCTAAAGCCCTGTGACATTTCAATTGGTATGTGTAAGCACCATTCACAGGCCTGGTTTGGATATGTCTTACCATTTTCTCCCAGTAACCCGAGAACCTCCAGTATGAGATGTCGACGTTCTGCATCCGGTGCCCGCTTTAGCTGGTAAGTCAAAACTTCTGCCACGCCAACATCCGCCAGAGCTTCTCGTGCCGCATCTGAAACATAAGGAAATTCTGACTGCACTGAAGTTTGAAAGTGCATCGCAACAATCCACTTTATCTCTACATTTCCCTTACCCACATCAGCGAGGTTGCAAAGAGCCAACAGGCAGACGTTTACCAGCGGGTCATTCTCAGGATACTGCTGCATTATTGTCACCAGCCTGGGGATGACTCCATTCTCCACCAGCTGAGTCTGCTGAGCAGCTGAATGACAAAGAGCATGGAGAGCATGAGTCGGCATATGAAGAAATCTATCAGCATCAATAGCCATGGTAGAGGTCAGACCACAAGGATATATACATGCATTTGTAGGATGCTTTCGCCAAACAATTTTATGTATGTCCATCCATTTCATGTGCTTGAAAAAGCCTTGATTTAAATATTCCAATAAAATATAGTGTTTTACTTCGTTATATTGCTTTTATGGTGTTTCTTTGTAGTTGAAACGGGTTGTTTAGATGATGGATGTATAGTCGCATTTCCACCGAAATTACCTGGAACATTTTGTCCCTGGAACATTTTGTCCCTGGAACATTTCCCCAGACCTGTTCCTGTCTTTTTTATATTATTTTGTACCATGAGGTTAAGCCAAAACAGTCCGGTGATATAAGGCTATGAGTAACTGTTCCCCACAGTCCAGGAGGGGCGCAGTAACATTGAACTTCGATAACATCATACAAAGTGACAGACAATCATCATCTTTCACGACATTTGAGGTTACTTGCTCATTTGGTTCTTTACACTTATAAAACTGTATCCCACATCTGTACCGTAGCTATCTTAAAAAATGCTGATATGATGCTTTCATGTTTATCGAGGAAAATATTTTATTTAATTGTAATTTGTATTTAGAAAGTATTACTTTAGTCATTATGATTTGAAAAATTAAGCTTTCATTATTATTTTATTTATTTTATTAGTGAATTATCACATTCATAAGTGTACATCTTCCAGCAAAAACACTGTTTTGCAATGCTTTATAAATAATTGGAAAACTACTTTGGTGCAATAAAGTAACAATTGAAAAGCAATTGAAAATGTCCATTTGTGTTCCGTCTGTAAAATCTTTGACCAATGTTAGGGTCTTTGTAATCTCTGTTTAGTTTTTTATTTCTGTGTTTTCTTACTTTCTTTGACACCCTGGCATTATAATTGTCTATTGGATTGTTGTGGATTAAAAAAATGTGACACGGATATGTACAATGCTGGGTGAAGTCAACTTCTGCATAAGGTCAACTACCAATTCAAATACTGTGTGAACTCAACGAAACGGTATGTGTTAACTCATAAAGTTTGTGAACTTAAAAAAGTACTAGAGCAGGGACTTTCTGAGAGACCTTTTTTTACCTGGAACACGGTTTCTGAAGTGGAAACGTGGGTTAGATAAGAAAAAGTTCATGTAAGGAACGTTGCACAGAATTAGTATTTTTTAAAGGTGAAGTATCAGTAAGACCGGGATTCAAACCCATGACCGTGGCATTGCTAGCACCATGCTCCACCACTTAAGCTACAGGAATGAATTGTCCTGTTATTTTTTATTTTAAAGGAAAAATATCTCGCTGTTTCATGCAGTCTCGGTGCTTTAGACTGGCAAACATGTTGAGTTCTCATGTTCAACGTGATACATATGTTAAAAACGAAGCCAGACCCATGACGTGGTATTTCTGTGCTCATTACAAGCCAAATGCTTCTGAAAGTTTTTTTTAATATTCAAATTGCAGACGTCATGAAATCACGAGTTATGTATTGGTCATTCGCCCATAAATCCCCCCCACGCACCAATCAGAAAGCGCAGAAGAGCACAGGCATCTTGTGAGGAGATTGGTCATGAGCACTGCTCAAGGTCCGGTATGGGAGTTTGGCTTTATCCGAAAATATTCGTAAGCTTTATCCGTCTTTTGTAAATGTGAGGAATGGAAATACTTTCTGGAGTTGTGAACACTACAGTCATGATTAACATAAGCGTGGCAGAAACTGAATGTGTTCCTTCTGCTTTAATGTGACAGAAGAAGTGCCAGGCTCTAAAAGCATCACTCACAGTTTTCAAAGCAGATACGTCCGATCGCTCTGCCCGTGTGCAGAAGTTGCTCCTGGTCCGAGCTCTTCAGTAAAGGCATCAATGCTGTCACCAGTCCTGCTTGAATACAGCTTTCTCTTACTGAGCCTAACCAACAAGAAATCACGCATTTACTTTTGTCGCACTTTAATTTAAAAAGTCAATAAAAAGTGGTAATTGATCTATTTGTAGCATCACTATGTTGCATTTACCCACTTTTTTATGGTAAGTTTAACATGCATGAAAAACACAAAAGTAAAGTTTGATCTGTTTTACCTTCCCTTGCCATCTCTGCTACCAGCAGGGTAACCTGAGAGGTGAGGGCACTCTTCTTCCGCAGGACTTGAGCCAGCACAGGTAGAACACCACTAGATGCGATCTTCTCCGCAGTCCCTTTCTCTGGAAAAACAAAGAGAGCTTTTGTTCATTTTGTTTTAATAAACTTGTCTTGTCCTGTGTGTCACCGGCACTGAATTAAGTCCAAATCTCGTTTTGTTTCCAACCCTAATCTCTCATCCTGTTGCTACGATTTTTCGTGTCATCTCTTTGCACTGGTGGCTTCAGAAATGCTTTAACAGGAGGCCTCTAAAGATTCTGGAGACAGCGAGGCATATATTCTATAGATGCTATAGCAGGAGGATATCTGTCATTTCAAAATGTTCTCAAGAAAGACATCCACAAGGGCCAACGTGGCAGGTCAAGCTGTCAGAGAAAGCCTAGCTACCATGGTAACGCTGACTTTGTGTTCTTTTGTGGGGGCTGCTTTCCAATTTTAGACGCATCTGCAATCTGAAAGCACAGTGTGCCAAAAAGGCCAGCTGGTGGAAAGTATTGTGGTTGAGGCAACTCATGAGCGAAATGAAGAATAGGAAAGATGGATAAATGCGATTTACACTTTTCAATATAATTGTGGATTCTTTCTGTTACTTATGCCCCAGTTTTTGCAAATAAATACACTGACCATTTGCTGCCCCCTATATTGAATTGTCTTTCACCAACACATGCAGTTCTTCAAGGAAGCAGAGGAGTGGACGCAGAACGATGCCCAGATTCAGCCGGGCCTCTGATAGCTTCACTATGTCATTATTACATGTAAACACCGCTGTAAAATCTCTTTGGAATGGATGAACAGATGTGGATGAATAGACAGATAAACACACATAGAAGTGGAGGAAATTGGTGGGTTTGGTGCAGACACTCACTCTTCTCCAGAAGAAGGTTCAGAAGAACGTCCAGATGAGATTTGAGCTCCTCCTCCACCAGCTCTGTGCTGACACTGATTCCCTTCAGGGCTTCACTCAGAGCTTCTGAAACGCCATCATACTGAATCAGCAACATTTAATGCAACGAGCAGAAGTGATGCAGTCTCAAAGCTATTTTCATGAGTCATTACCATTCTGTTGTATGATACAGAGATAACCCCACTAAAAGACCTGTTTGGGGTCTGGTTTTAAACACGTTTATGCTGTTTACACATAGTTTGGAGCTCTAGAGAAGTTTTGGAGTCCAGCCTGATTTCACAGTAACATGTAGCTGGGAATATGTAATATGTAGTTTTATAAAGTGCCCATTTTGTATGAATTTGCATATATCATACAAACATGTACAATAATGCAAAAACCATCTGAAACAATAAAAGCAATAAGTGAAACACAATGGCTGTCTGATGAATAATTACGATCAATGACAGAATGAAAGTTTGTGTTGTATGTCTGTTTTTTTTTTTATTATAATAATTTAGTATTTTTTTGTACACACACACATACATATATACTATATCTTTAACATATGCATGTATGTAAATGTTTTATAGAAACAAACGCACTATTTACAATATACAGTAAAATGTAAACACAAGCATTTATTCTGGAGGTGATTAATCAATTTATTTATTGGACATCCCTAAAACAAAAAAACAAAAATAAAAAAAATGTATGAGAGGACTAATTCGTGAGTGAGTGAATTGTAGAAAAATGTGGAATCATCATGAAAAAGCACAAAGTGGAATTAAAGCAATAAACAGCTAATTAAATTATTTTTTTATATGATTTTTCATAAACATTTGTATTAGGTGCATGCACATTGGTTTCATCGATGAAACAAAATCATCCCAAAATATACACGAGAACAAACAAATTCATGCAAACCTATAAAATAAGACAATGTTCTGAGACAATTATCCAGGATAACGTTGTAATATTTTTAAATTGCCATTAGGTTGCATTGGTTGATCAACCATGCATGGTCTTCAATAATAAGATGAAGAATTATTGCTGAATATTTTAATCTTAACTTTTGGCATGCAAACTAGCATCCTGTGATGGGTAACAGCATCCAGAACACGACATACAGTGGGTCAGTCGTGGTCTGATGGTTAGAGACAGTTTGACTTGTTAGGTTGCGGGTTCGAATCCCAGGGCAAGCAGACAATGACTGAAGTGTCCTTGAGCAAGACATCTTACCCCTGTTTGCTCTGCAGTGATGATAGACTACTGCATAATATTGAAAGTCGCTTTGGATAAAAAGCGTCTGCCAAATGAATAAATGTAAATGCAAATGTACACAATGGTGTCATTTAGCAAACACACGCAAAGACCAAATGCAAACTCAAGGGTAGTCCCTTAAATTAAAAACACATACCCTTGATTGATCATTTAAACACTAAAACTGGCCATTCAAGCATTTTATGTGACCCTTATCAAAAAACCATTGCTTTACTACGAATAAAACCAAACAGGACAATCACCAACAGTGTGATTTTTGTTGTTTTATTAAATGTATTCTGGGCTGAAAAGGCTATGTATCAATTATAACACATTATTGAAATCCGTGTTGTAACAGTCATGCATAAATTATAGGACACTTCATAAGAAGTAAACAAAGATGGTCGGGAAGAACTTCCTGTCATTATAAAATGTATAGAATATTGCAGTATATATTCCTCTGGATACGCCAAAAAACTATACTATGGTCTATGAAGCACAGTCTCCGGGCTTTGGATGATACAGGAGTGATCTCTATAAGTAATCACCCTGATAATCCCCAGTAAGCAGAGTGAAAATAGACATAGAGGGGGATATCAGATACAAACACACTACTCCATCCCCACTCTGTCCCCACACAGTTAACAGTTTATATCAGCTCTCTGCATTACACATAAGACTAAAGGGCATGAGAGATAGCAGCAGTGCGTATGAGAGCTGGGCGGAGGCGAGGATACCCTGGGGCTCTCATTAACTCAGGGTGTCTGGCACCCAGCATGCCCTTATATAAACACCCACGCTCGGAGGATACACCTCTGACAATGAGGGTCTAGCCCACCTGGGAGGCTAACCTCAATTCCATACCTCACGACCAATGAAACTGTGACCTTTATAGATAAGGATGGATGGTGTTGACGTTCAGCCACCCCTTACCAACTCACAGCAGAATTGTCACATGGTGTAGCTGCAAATCCACAAAGAGGATTAAAGTGTAGAGGTTGCAACCACTCACCTATTTCAGCCATGACCACTGAGTCGATGTCTATGTGTGTTGCTCTGCAGATGCGTGCCTTGACTCCTTGCTGGAAGGGGAGAAGCAGCCGTTCTCAAGGCAGAATGTAAGGCATGAGAATGCCTGAAGTCAGTAGAGCAGCCGTTCCTCTCCTCCTCTCCTCACACATGCGTGTTGCTCTGGTCTCTCTCTGCCATTCACTCTCTCACTTCCACTCTGTGCCTGTCAGTGACGCCACCGCATCCACTTTGGCTAATTCCCATGCACTATTATTTCTGCACCGATGCTCTTCTCCCCTCCCTGGCTCTCTGGCAGTGTTCTTGCTGCTCCATCCCTCCCTTCTCATAATACACTCTAAACCCTAAAGCTGCTCAAAGCTCATCGGCTGACAAATTGCTCGAGGAACACGCTGAGGTTGAAACCGTCCTGTGTTTTCTTGTTCTTGGACATTTGGGTACAACACAGCATAAATGGTGATGCTGCTTATCATGATAGAAGCAGGACTGCCTCGGGGTGAGATACATTTAAAGGGAGGGTAAACCTGGAACCAAAGCTTCATTGATTATTTATTCTCTTGGGTTTTTGTTCTGTGAAATAATACTGTATGTTCACCGGCCATGGAAGCGTGACTGTGTGGTTCCTTAGTGGTGTGATTCAACCAAAAATAAAAATGTGACCTCATTGACTCACCCCTGGTTACTTTGAACCTGCATGACTTTCTCGTGCAGAACAAAAAGGGAAATATTTTGAAGAATGTCAGTACCCGAATGGCAGCGGAACCGATTTATATTGTATAGGCAGGAAACCAATGCGAGTGAAGGGGTGACAGTTACAAACATTCTGCATGCTATCTTCATTATTGTTCTGGGGAAATGGTGGCAGAATTTAACTTTTTCAGTCAACTATCACATTACATAAAAGAAAGACTTTTTAAGATGATATATTTCAGATTATTTGATGGCACTACTTAAGAAGAAGATATTAGCAGAATGTCCTGGAGGTTTTATAGGGACTGGTCGTAGTCACCATTCACTTTTATTTGTATGGAAACACTGTTCATTGAAATTCAGTAAGGGGAAGTAAGTGAGTGGTTTCTGATTGATCTATCACTTTCAATCTCTAAACATCAGATGGATTATTCATTAGTTTTTAGTGACAGTAATAATATGTTTAATATCAGGTGTGTGTAGGTAACAGGAATGATATTCTTGATCTGTAAAGAATATTTAGATCAATGACTATTTAAGACAGAAATGTTGGGTGACCTTTCTGACAATAGAACATCAGAACAGTGTTTTCCATCAGCAGAGGGCAGCAACCATCATTTGAATAAATAGCAATTTATATGCAGCTTAGAAGAGACAAATCAGAAGAGACAAGCACAACAAAACAATCCCAAAATAAACCCAGAAAGTCATAGTGGTTGTGTCCTTCTAAAAATGACTGTTAGCACCAAAAAACTCTGATACATTATAGTACAGACAGATTATGTTCTTGCTATTTACATGGGGCCACAAGTTACAAGGACATAATCACAAGATGCCAATGTGAAGTTAAGATATTTTGTTAGTATTTGTTGAAAGTAATGAAATGACATTGTGTTTTCAGTTAACCTTAATGAATGTTTATGTGGATTTATATACTAACAATGAGCCTATGTAGAAATGATTGTCTGTCCTTCTAATGTAATGATGTGTAGCAGCAGGGGGCAGCATGAGAACATTCATTTCATCCTCATAATTACACTGTTCAGCTTTTAGTTTAAACATGTTTTATGTTTTACATAGATGTTCATATACATGGGTGATAAATGGAGTTATTTTGAATCAGTTGAAATGTAAATCAGTTAATGTTGAAGTTCTGCTTTGGAAAATTGTTTCCATGATTGTAGATTATGTGTTATTTAATAGTTTGTGTTTAGAAATAGTGTACAGTTTGCTTCGTGAGGTTGTCTGGTCGTGAATCCATTTTCTTCCAAATCTCAATACATTAATTGTCTAATATAAAACATAATAAAGTCCGATGTAAGATTTTTTAAAATAAATGTTTATTGGTTTTTAACAAGAACTCATAAATAAAAGCACATTAAAAGCAGTAAAAAACAAAATAAATAATAACAGCAATAATACTAATATCAATAATCCTTCTTCTTCTACTACAACAACTACTACTACTACTGTAATAATAATAATAATAATAATAATGATAATAATAATAATAATAATAATAATAATAACAAGGATAATGATAATATTATAATAATAATAATAATAATAATAATAATAACAACAATAATGATAATGATAAGAATTATAATAATTATGATAACAATAATAAAATATAATGTTATATAATAATAATAATAATAATAATAATAATAACAATAGTAAAAATAATAATAGCAATAATAAAAACAACGATCACAACAACAACAATAATAATAATAATAATAATAATAATAATAATAATAATAATAATAATAATAATAATAATAATAATAATAATAATAATAATAATAATATTAAGAAGAAGAAGAAGAAGAAGAAGAATTTACAGAACACACACACACACACACACACACACACACACACACACACACACACACACACACACACACACACATATATATAAGATATATTCAAACACATAAATAAATTAAGTTAATATAAACAAAGCACAATAATCCACATCAGGATAATGTGGATCATTAAATTTCTGAAACAATAACAACATTTTCCAAATGATGTCTACATGAACAGAGACTAAAGTTTCTTTAGTTGAATGCTTTAAACTACAATGTTTGGATTAAGTTCATGTTGCATTTAATTTATTCATTAAGCAGATGACTGATTAATCAGAGCCAAAAAATGTAAATTATATTTAATTCTTTACATATTATAGTAATTTCTTTACAGATATAAATTGATTGAATATCAAAAATGTAATGTTGAGTATGAAAATATATTGTATATATATATATATATGTCAAGGCACCAGAATAACACAAGTCTGCATGTCTTTGCCCACTCCCCAATTTGAAACAGCTCTTACATTGGCATCTGACCAAAACCCCAACAGACAAAACATGACAGCTGAAAGCAATAAGAGGTCTAACATCTGCTTGAACAAAACCTTCATTAGTCTGTTCTTCTAATCAATCTCTGTCTGAGGAGCAAGGGTTAGGGCAAAGTAAACATCGTGCTACACATCCATTCTGAACCATTCTGTTGTGCCCAGGCGATCAGTTTCATCTCGAATCATGTGAATGGTTAAAGAGAGAAACTCCAACAACATGTCTGTATCATTATAACATATGCATATGGAATTTAATAGGAATGTAGAAGTCACATTTATGGGCACAAAGACCAGGAACTGACGTCAACTTGCAATAGTCCTCAATGCCAAATAGCATTATTTGATCATAAATACAAAATGCCTCACAATGATGCAAGAGCCTGCAATCTTGCAGAGGTATAAAGTCAGAAGATGCCGAGAGGTGAAGTAATTGTTCTACAGAATGCGCTGTTCACCAGACAGACTTCATTAGCTAATGGACTTGCCTTGCATTAATCAATTCACAATTCCAGACAGTCCACCTAGGGACCAGACGGTCCCTCTCTCTCCTCTCTCTGTCTGTTGTTCTTCTTCCTCTCACCCACAACCGTATGTTATTCTACTCTATTTCTTTATAATCCCAATAGACATACCCTCAATTTCATCTCACCTTGAGATAGTTTCTTATGATGCTTATCCACTATATGTGAGTACAGGGAATAACTGAATATAACTTACACACGGGTACACTTCAGGCATGAAATATAAACGAAGATGTAAAGCTGTTCACCAATGTCATGTGCTTTGTTTTGTATCATAATGCACTTGCACAAATAATGTTGTCCAGTACTATCTCAACTTGCGAGCTGATGAGTATATGTGAGCGTGTGAGTAATGCCTCAAAGTGTTTGGCAGATGGGTTTTGATGGCTGTTCTACAGAGGGCCAGCAGTGAACACCATAGTGTGTGTAAGCACTACATCATGTGCCATCTTTAAAAAAAAAGTCCCACACCATGAAATCTCATCAAACATTCATCATCCTTATACAATCAGGGGGCTCCTGCTCTCCTCTGGGACCACTTCCATTATCATAACGGACTTAACACTGAATATAAAAGACTAAATGAAAATATTCATGAGACTGATTTAAATATAATGAGCTGAAAGAAATTCTGATATGATATAAAACATTAACACACTGGTAGAATCAGGAACTATAATCAAGAGTGTTAAGAGATGTTTTTGAAAATTATAGAAAAGAATATAAATGAGTGATCGGATGTACTTAGTGGATTATTATACATTTTACAATTTATTATAGAATTACAATACATTTTTGTATTCATTTTATCAGGTCATCTGAATTCTCTATAGCAAGAAATTTGTGTTTTTGTTATGGTTTTGTCGTTACTCTATAGGCATGTATTGCCAAAGCATTTGAAATACTAACAGTCAATGTTAATTTTGTTTCCTCTGGTTGTATAATGTTATGTCTTTTATAGATTCTCCACTACATACCTTACAATGTTTTACACAACCACAGACTGCAGTTACACTCAGTTTGAATTAGGAATGAAGATGAGTTTACCAACGAAACATATATAGTACCATTATAACCACTGCAATCTATATCAAATTATTACAAAATATTTCAGATGAAATGTCAGACTTTGTCTCATATGAGAAGTTTTTAAAGGATTTTTCATCCCCTTAAAACAAGTCATCATTTTCTCATCCTGTTGTCACTTTAAACCTCTATGACTTTCTTCTGCAAAATGCAAAAAGAACACAGTTTGAAGAATGTCGGTCCCCATTGACTTCTATTGTGTTAAGACCAATATTCCTTTAAATTGTGTTTTTAAAAAATACAGATTTGAAATGTCAAAATGATGACAGAATTTTATTTTGAGTAAACTTTCTTTATATTTTGTCTTTATTAAATGTGCACTGCTGTGAACCCCTAATACTGGGATTAAAAAACTTTAGAAAATTTTAATATTTAATTCCAATGCAGTTGTCAATTATGTCATTCAATCATACATCTGAATGAGGTTTAACTAGTGTGGCAACCTAACTTATCACTGGGGTTAAGTGATTAAAGGCCTCAGAAGAATTATTTGCATTCTTGTAGGGTCACTTTTCAGACCAGTGTGGGTCACAAACCCTCTGAAACCTGGTGAGACAATAGGGCAGGAAAATGTCATGACCTCTGGTTTGTCTGGTATGTTTGTGCAGTGCATATAATCCATTGGATCAGCATAGCTTAGTCTGCCAAAGAATTTGTAGAATCGCTTTTAGAAAAATTTACCAAAATTAAAAATATTTATGCAAAAAATGAACATGGCAGCAAATGGATGGGCAGAGAAAGGTGTTAAAATTACAAATGAAAACGCAAATATAATATCAATTTAACCGTGTCTATTGTGCAATGATCCAGGCTTTGTTCTGAGGAGCGTCTTTGTCAGGCTTGTTGAATGAAGCTTGAAATTAATTGTTTCCGAGAATGATTTATAATTGTGGGCTAAAGAATGTTAAAGAATTCAAAGTCTGACCAAAAGAAGAAAAACTGGGAAAAAAACTGTTTACACGCCATTGAGTTTAGTTCAGTCGAGCAAACAGGAGCAGGAAAGGTCAGAGATCAGGTTGGGGTGTCTCTGCCTATTGATATTGTCCATGTCAGCAGATTCTGCATGCCCACCAAAACCTGATACAGACAAAAAAACTCCACTAAAGACTAACTCGGTTCTCATAGACGTATGGAACTAGAATTCATTTTCATTATAATGTTTAAGCAATTTAAACGCTGCTTGGTGCTTAAGTTTGGTCGTACATAAAGTGTCCAGTGTTTGTTTTACACTGATTTGTAAATTGATGTTAAACTGAAATTGTGAAATAGTATTTACGTACTTCACTCATAATCCTGAATCTTTTCCTCATGATTCGCTTACGAGTTGTTCCAGCTTAGGGTTTTGATGCGGAATTGTTCCAGCTGGCTGAAAAGTGGAAACTTTTACACAACGTGACCCTTTAACAAACGTGCAGAGACAAAGTCAGAATACCAACGCAGATTTGAATGCCTGATACACCCTGAAGTTCACTGGATGTTTACAGATGTCATAAGCCGTTTCATTATTTACATTTACGCCAGACAACACCTTGCTACTGTACATGTCTTATCTATGTGGTGTCTTGATCTGTTAAATCTGTTCAATAAATAATTCTATAAAACCAATGCTGAGTTGAATGTACAGCAGCTGCACAAGAATACAGAAAGAACGGGAAATTACTCAATATTTATTTTTTATTTCAATGTTTTAAACTCTGTTCACAAGAGAGGGTTTCAGTTGGTAGGAAATATATTTGTATGATATTTTGAAGATTCAAGCCCTTTTCTACACTTTGTTTAAATGAGAAGCAACTGTAACCGTGCCAATAGAAAGAATAGAGAATGTAGGAAATATTTCACGTACACGAATCTAAATCTGAATGTTTAAATAAAACAACACTTTCTACTGTCTGAAACTGTAAAGAATGTTCTTTGTTTTATACTTTATTACATTATTATTGTTCTGACTTGTCGTGCAACCTCCCATCTGAACTTTAATCATATCCGGAGTAAACCTTTTATTGGAAAATCTGCATCACCCACAGGCATCCTGTCCATATGTTAACAATTCAACTCATGTCCAGTTTAGTTGTTTAAAATAGACGGCAGGATGTTAAATAAAATGAAGAGAAATGTAATAAAATACAATCTGAAAAAAACTTCACATCACTTTTATCAGTCCAACACTTTCAATTCAACAAATTATTATTTATGTTGTCCAAAAAACCACAAATAAAGTAAATGGATTTTTCGTATTATATTATTGTTTGTGTTTGTATTATTAAAAGAATTTTGAATTGAACCATGTTTTACATTAGATGTTAATAAATCACATATTTTATAGAATGCTACAGTACATAAAAGAGATTTTTTGCTGAAATAATACATTTTAATTATAAAAATTGTAATTATTATGTAAAAAGAGCCATTAATGTGCAAAAGCCAATACCAATAATGCAAAAAGTTTGCTAAAATAACACATAATAATTATTGAAATTTTATTTATTAAGTGAAGTAGCTTTTAGCGTTGCAAAAAATCAATACAAAAAATGCAAAATTTTGCTAAAATAAATACATTTTAATTATTAAAATTTTAATAATTAAGTAAAAATAACCATTAGTGTGCAAAAGCCAATGCAAAAGTGCAAAAAGTTTGCTAAAATAAATACCTTTTAATGATTAAAAATGTTTAATTTCTAAGTAAAAGAGCCATTAATGTGCAAAAGCCAATACCAATAATGCAAAAAGTTTGCTAAAATAAATACATTTTAATTATTAAAATTTTAATAATTAAGTAAAAATAACCATTAATGTGCAAAAGCCAATGCAAAAGTGCAAAAGTTTGCTAAAATAAATACATTTTAATTATTAAAATTTTAATAATTAAGTAAAAATAACCATTAGTGTGCAAAAGCCAATGCAAAAATGCAAAAAGTTTGCTAAAATAAATACATTTTAATTATTAAAATTTTAATAATTAAGTAAAAATAACCATTAATGTGCAAAAGCCAATGCAAAAATGCAAAAAGTTTGCTAAAATAAATACATTTTAATTATTAAAAATGTTTAATTTCTAAGTAAAAGAGCCATTAATGTGCAAAAGCCAATACCAAAAATGCAAAAAGTTTGCTAAAAATAAAAAAATCTTATTATTAATAAAGATTTATTCAGTACTAAATTAAACATTTTAAACAGTTGAACTCTACATGAAGAGTCCTCTGATTTCACGGCAGTTCCGCTGTGGTTACCACGACAACAGCCAGCGACCGCTTTCCGGCAGAACATGGCGACTAACATGTGAGTACGTAAAGGGTCAAACGACAGTGACGTGTGAACGAGTCTCTTGTGATTTCACTTCACATTTCTGTGTTTGTAAAGTCGAATTAAGCGACGCTAAACAATGGCGATGAAGAGTGGATCTGCGATTCAAGAGAAAGTGTCGAAACTGTTGAGCAGACAGCAGGGAAGACCCGTGCTGAGACCCATCAAACCCCTGGCACTGAAGGATGAAGTTGCCAATCGAAGATTGAGGAAAGGAGGTTCGAGAAGTGTTTATATTACAACACAATTATTCATGCTGTATTCATTAACATGTGTTGTGATTCACATTGCATGAATATAAATCACTTTTATCAATGATACTATATGATGATAGGGAGTCTTGTTCTAATGCACACTTTCATACACTAACTAGTGTACACACTTTATACAATTATTCATGCTTTATTCATTAACATGTGTTGTGATTCACATTGCATGAATATAAATCACTTTTATCAATGATACCATATGATGATAGGGAGTATTGTTCTAATGCACACTTTCATACACTAACTAGTGTGCACACTTTATACAATTATTCATGCTGTATTCATTAACATGTGTTGTGATTCACAATACATAAATATAAATCACTTTTATCAACGATACCATATGATGATAGGGAGCATTGTTCTAATGCTCACTTTCATACACTAACTAGTGTGCACACTTTATACAATTATTCATGCTGTATTCATTAACATGTGTTGTGATTCACAATACATAAATATAAATCACTTTTATCAATGATACCATATGATGAAAGGGAGTCTTGTTCTAATGCACACTTTCATACACTAACTAGTGTACACACTTTATACAATTATTCATGCTGTATCCATTAACATGTGTTGTGATTCACATCGCATAAATATAAATCACTTTTATCAATGATACTATATGATGATAGGGAGCATTGTTCTAATGCACACTTTCATACACTAACTAGTGTACACACTTTATACAATTATTCATGCTGTATTCATTAATGTGTTGTGATTCACATTGCATGAATATAAATCACTTTTATCAATGATACTATATGATGATAGGGAGTCTTGTTCTAATGCACACTTTCATACACTAACTAGTGTGCACACTTTATAAAATTATTCATGCTGTATTCATTAACATGTGTTGTGATTCACATTACATAAATATAAATCACTTTTATCAATGATACCATATGATGATAGGGAGTCTTGTTCTAATGCACACTTTCATACACTAACTAGTGTACACACTTTATACAATTATTCATGCTGTATCCATTAACATGTGTTGTGATTCACATTGCATAAATATAAATCACTTTTATCAATGATACCATATGATGATAGGGAGTCTTGTTCTAATGCTCACTTTCATACACTAACTAGTGTACACACTTTATACAATTATTCATGCTGTATCCATTAATGTGTTGTGATTCACATTGCATAAATATAAATCACTTTTATCAATGATACCATATGATGATAGGGAGTCTTGTTCTAATGCACACTTTCATACACTAACTAGTGTACACACTTTATACAATTATTCATGCTGTATCCATTAATGTGTTGTGATTCACATTGCATGAATATAAATCACTTTTATCAATGATACCATATGATGATAGGGAGTCTTGTTCTAATGCACACTTTCATACACTAACTAGTGTACACACTTTATACAATTATTCATGCTGTATTCATTAACATGTGTTGTGATTCACATTGCATGAATATAAATCACTTTTATCAATGATACTATATGATGATAGGGAGTCTTGTTCTAATGCACACTTTCATACACTAACTAGTGTACACACTTTATACAATTATTCATGCTGTATCCATTAACATGTGTTGTGATTCACATTGCATGAATATAAATCACTTTTATCAATGATACTATATGATGATAGGGAGTCTTGTTCTAATGCACACTTTCATACACTAACTAGTGTACACACTTTATACAATTATTCATGCTGTATCCATTAATGTGTTGTGATTCACATTGCATGAATATAAATCACTTTTATCAATGATACTATATGATGATAGGGAGTCTTGTTCTAATGCACACTTTCATACACTAACTAGTGTACACACTTTATACAATTATTCATGCTGTATTCATTAACATGTGTTGTGATTCACATTGCATGAATATAAATCACTTTTATCAATGATACTATATGATGATAGGGAGTCTTGTTCTAATGCACACTTTCATACACTAACTAGTGTACACACTTTATACAATTATTCATGCTGTATTCATTAACATGTGTTGTGATTCACATTGCATGAATATAAATCACTTTTATCAATGATACTATATGATGATAGGGAGTCTTGTTCTAATGCACACTTTCATACACTAACTAGTGTACACACTTTATACAATTATTCATGCTGTATTCATTAATGTGTGTTGTGATTCACATTGCATAAATATAAATCACTTTTATCAATGATACCATATCATGATAGGGAGCATTGTTCTAATGCACACTTTCATACACTAACTAGTGTACACACTTTATACAATTATTCATGCTGTATTCATTAACATGTGTTGTGATTCACATTGCATAAATATAAATCACTTTTATCAATGGTACCATATGATGATAGGGAGTCTTGTTCTAATGCACACTTTCATACACTAACTAGTGTACACACTTTATACAATTATTCATGCTGTATTCATTAATGTGTTGTGATTCACATTGCATAAATATAAATCACTTTTATCAATGATACCATATGATGATAGGGAGTCTTGTTCTAATGCACACTTTCATACACTAACTAGTGTACACACTTTATACAATTATTCATGCTGTATCCATTAACATGTGTTGTGATTCACATTGCATAAATATAAATCACTTTTATCAATGATACCATATCATGATAGGGAGCATTGTTCTAATGCACACTTTCATACACTAACTAGTGTACACACTTTATACAATTATTCATGCTGTATCCATTAATGTGTTGTGATTCACATTGCATGAATATAAATCACTTTTATCAATGATACTATATGATGATAGGGAGTCTTGTTCTAATGCACACTTTCATACACTAACTAGTGTACACACTTTATACAATTATTCATGCTGTATTCATTAACATGTGTTGTGATTCACATTGCATGAATATAAATCACTTTTATCAATGATACTATATGATGATAGGGAGTCTTGTTCTAATGCACACTTTCATACACTAACTAGTGTACACACTTTATACAATTATTCATGCTGTATTCATTAACATGTGTTGTGATTCACATTGCATAAATATAAATCACTTTTATCAATGATACCATATCATGATAGGGAGCATTGTTCTAATGCACACTTTCATACACTAACTAGTGTACACACTTTATACAATTATTCATGCTGTATCCATTAATGTGTTGTGATTCACATTGCATAAATATAAATCACTTTTATCAATGATACCATATGATGATAGGGAGTCTTGTTCTAATGCACACTTTCATACACTAACTAGTGTACACACTTTATACAATTATTCATGCTGTATCCATTAACATGTGTTGTGATTCACATTGCATAAATATAAATCACTTTTATCAATGATACCATATCATGATAGGGAGCATTGTTCTAATGCACACTTTCATACACTAACTAGTGTACACACTTTATACAATTATTCATGCTGTATCCATTAATGTGTTGTGATTCACATTGCATAAATATAAATCACTTTTATCAATGATACCATATGATGATAGGGAGCATTGTTCTAATGCACACTTTCATACACTAACTAGTGTACACACTTTATACAATTATTCATGCTGTATTCATTAATGTGTTGTGATTCACATTGCATGAATATAAATCACTTTTATCAATGATACCATATGATGATAGGGAGCATTGTTCTAATGCACACTTTCATACACTAACTAGTGTACACACTTTATACAATTATTCATGCTGTATTCATTAATGTGTTGTGATTCACATTGCATGAATATAAATCACTTTTATCAATGATACCATATGATGAAAGGGAGTCTTGTTCTAATGCACACTTTCATACACTAACTAGTGTACACACTTTATACAATTATTCATGCTGTATTCATTAATGTGTTGTGATTCACATTGCATGAATATAAATCACTTTTATCAATGATACCATATGATGAAAGGGAGTCTTGTTCTAATGCACACTTTCATACACTAACTAGTGTACACACTTTATACAATTATTCATGCTGTATTCATTAACATGTGTTGTGATTCACATTACATAAATATAAATCACTTTTATCAATGATACCATATGATGAAAGGGAGCATTGTTCTAATGCACACTTTCATACACTAACTAGTGTACACACTTTATACAATTATTCATGCTGTATTCATTAATGTGTTGTGATTCACATTGTATAAATATAAATCACTTTTATCAATGATACCATATGATGAGAGGGAGTATTGTTCTAATGCACACTTTCATACACTAACTAGTGTACACACTTTATATTACAGAGGCCACATGTGTCACAGAGATGTCTTTACTGATGGCTTGCTGGAAACTGAATGACTTCAACAACGCCGTGTGTTCTAAAGAGCTGTCATCTTTCTACACGTGTGTGGAGAAGACCCAGGTACATCAGACAAGACCTCCGGAAATCCTCCGGATGATTAAACGGCCGGGCATGAACGGGTTGCCCCTGATGAGACCCGAATACAATGGGACGGGATCGTTTGGACCGATGATCTAAAGCTTGTGCGCTTTGACCAAGTCATAACAAACACACTTGCCGCTTCCGGAGGCGGTTTCCTGTTTAGTCTTCTCTCGTTTTTTCTGGATCGGTTTTTCGCGTCTGTCTTGACATCTTCCTCACGCATCTGGCGAGATCACGTGTCCACCAAACTAGGGATTTTCACCGATATGGACATTTATAATACCAATCACTCTTTTATGCTTGGAGGCGGTTATATAGGCTGATAACTACAAATCTTTTATATTTGGAGGCGGATATATAGGCTGATAACTAAAAATCTTTTATACTTGGAGGCGGATATATAGGCTGATAACTAAAAATCTTTTATATTTGGAGGCGGATATATAGGCTAATAAGTAAAAATCTTTTATATTTGGAGGCGGATATATAGGCTAATAAGTAAAAATCTTTTATATTTGGAGGCGGGTATATAGGCTGATAACTACAAATCTTTTATACTTGGAGGCGGATATATAGGCTGATAACTAAAACTCTTTTATACTTGGAGGCGGATATATAGGCTGATTACTACAAATCTTTTATATTTGGAGGCGGATATATAGGCTGATAACTAAAACTCTTTTATATTTGGAGGCGGATATATAGGCTGATAACTAAAACTCTTTTATATTTGGAGGCGGATATATAGGCTGATAACTAAAAAATCGTTTATATTTGGAGGCAGATATATAGGCTGATAACTACAAATCTTTTATACTTGGAGGCGGATATATAGGCTGATAACTACAAATCTTTTATATTTGGAGGCGGTTATATAGGCTGATAACTACAAATATTTTATGCTTGGAGGCGGATATATAGGCTGATAACTAAAAATCTTTTATATTTGGAGGCGGATATATAGGCTGATAACTAAAAATCTTTTATATTTGGAGGCGGATATATAGGCTGATAACTAAAAATCTTTTATATTTGGAGGCGGATATACAGGCTGAAAACTAAAAATCTTTATACTTGGAGGCGGATATATAGGCTGATAACTAAAAATCTTTTATACTTGGAGGCGGATATATAGGCTGATAACTAAAAATCTTTTATATTTGGAGGCGGATATATAGGCTGATTACTACAAATCTTTTATATTTGGAGGCGGATATATAGGCTGATAACTAAAACTCTTTTATATTTGGAGGCGGATATATAGGCTGATAACTAAAACTCTTTTATATTTGGAGGCGGATATATAGGCTGATAACTAAAAAATCGTTTATATTTGGAGGCGGATATATAGGCTGATAACTACAAATCTTTTATACTTGGAGGCGGATATATAGGCTGATAACTACAAATCTTTTATACTTGGAGGCGGATATATAGGCTGATAACTAAAAATCTTTTATACTTGGAGGCGGATATATAGGCTGATAACTACAAATCTTTTATATTTGGAGGCGGTTATATAGGCTGATAACTACAAATATTTTATGCTTGGAGGCGGATATATAGGCTGATAACTAAAAATCTTTTATATTTGGAGGCGGATATATAGGCTGATAACTAAAAATCTTTTATATTTGGAGGCGGATATATAGGCTGATAACTAAAAATCTTTTATATTTGGAGGTGGATATACAGGCTGAAAACTAAAAATCTTTATACTTGGAGGCGGATATATAGGCTGATAACTAAAAATCTTTTATACTTGGAGGCGGATATATAGGCTGATAACTAAAAATCTTTTATATTTGGAGGCGGATATATAGGCTGATAACTAAAAATCTTTTATATTTTGAGGCGGATATACAGGCTGATAACTAAAAATCTTTTATATTTGGAGGCGGATATACATGCTGATAACTAAAAATCTTTTATATTTGGAGGCGGATATACAGGCTGATAACTAAAACTCTTTTATATTTGGAGGTGGATATACAGGCTGAAAACTAAAAATCTTTATACTTGGAGGCGGATATATAGGCTGATAACTAAAAATCTTTTATACTTGGAGGCGGATATATAGGCTGATAACTAAAAATCTTTTATATTTGGAGGCGGATATATAGGCTGATAACTAAAAATCTTTTATATTTTGAGGCGGATATACATGCTGATAACTAAAAATCTTTTATATTTGGAGGCGGATATACAGGCTGATAACTAAAACTCTTTTATATTTGGAGACTGATCGCCGACATATAGGCAGATTAATATTAGTTTCTTATAAGCATGAAACAAAAGGCAAACCCATACAGTGAACAACTTATTTTATTTTAAGACTTCAGAAATGTTTGAACTGATCTCTCAACTATTGTTACTTTACATGTCAAGGCCAACTTTTTTGCATAAAATCTATTGCTTGACAAAAAATAAAACAAATAATGCAAGGGAAGATGAAATGTCTAGCGGCCAGGAGCAAGCACAAGAAGCGGTTTAGCCTGCGGAAATAATACCTCATTTATCAGCCTAAAGATATCAAACTAAATTTAATATTGGACCGATAACGATAATACTAAGAAAAAAGCATTTATTGGCCGAAATCGATAAAGCTGCTGATATATCGCCCATCCCTTCACAAAACCTTTTTTAAAAGCTGAAAGTGACGTACAGTCGATTATGGTGACACTGCATTTAACCCATCCAAAGTGTGCACACACATTAGTAAACACACACACCAACCTTGAACACACACCTGGAGTATTGGGCAGACATTCATGCTGCGGCGCCCGGGGAGCAGTTGGGAGTTTGGTGCCTTGCCCAAGGGCACCTAAGTCATGATATTGCCAGACAGAGACTTTAACCCACAACCCTTGAGTCAAACTCTCTAACCACTCAGTCACTTGTATAGATAAAGCTAGTCGGAATGAGTTACCAAAAAGTGTGATTGTTGCAGATCCAGTAGAATGGATAATTTTTGCATAATAATTGTCTTTTTTTCTTTAAGAAACCTTATTGAATGAAATATTGATATATTGTTTTTTAAATTGTAATATTGCTTCCTGATTTCCCTTTCAGGTACAAAACAAGGCCAGCGGGAAGCAGGAAGGTCAGGGTCGACTTTTGCCAAAGGAAGCAACAAACTTGCTGAAACGCTATCCAAACCTCTCCGGTGAAGTCTAAGGGACATATCTTATGCAAAGAATGGACACTTTCATGATTGTGATGTATAGATTCATGTGTGGAAAGGTTTTCTAAAAAATCAAAGCTGTTTGTCGCAGAGACTCAAACTCTGCCAAAAGTAATTTGTCACAATACCAGCTGATGTTCTCAAAGCAAATGAGCTGCACTCACAAGGTTGTAAAGGCACTTGTGTTATTTGCAACATTTTGCGGACAATACATTTTATCCTGTAAAGAACTCAAAGTATTATTGTTCACTTCATGAGCGTAATTCTCTTGAGAGCTTCTATTTTGTGTAGTCGCTTGCAGAAACGTCAGCCTGTATCAACATTACTTTCTTGGAAAATGATTTTGTTTTTTTTATTACTGTACTGTATCTCCTCTGAATAACTGAGTTTTGAACTGTCAAAGCAAACATTTAGTTTATTTTGCAAATTTACTTCCTCTTCCGTGCAATATCCACAGTTTCATTTGCCTCGGACATCTATTTTCAATTATGAGAAAATAAAGATAAAGGGAACAAGGGGGATGATGTTACATGCCAGGAGAAAGTGTAGCAGTTTTGACCGTGAAATAGAATACCTAAATAAATTAAGTTATAAATGATTTTTTTCTGTTCGTGTGATATGCTCGGTTTTGGTTTTGAAACTTAGTGGTCTTAAATTGGTTTAGTTTCTCGTAATTTAATTTTCCCATGGTCATTTCGTTCTGTGATAACATTGCCAACCATTTCCTTAGGCTGTTTATCTACAGTTGTCGGCAGAGTAATGTGCCTCGTTCCCAAAGGAAATACCGTTCGCTATGTAAAGCCTGCTTAATCAAGACCTTGTCCAACCGTTTGAACAATGAACAACAGGACAAATTGCAAAAAATTGGTTAAGTAACAAGTCTGCCAAAAATACTTCAGTGGACTAAGACAGAAATAGCTGTGGGTAGTGCAGAATGGTATTTCCATCTTGGAATCCCAAACCTCATTTAAAAATACTATGTAGCATATAGTTATGACCTTTGATGCATAAATCAACATTGTACATTCACTTCGAATAGTTTTTCAGCAAGCTCTTCTAGTCTCCGTTTTAAGCATGTTCTGTATATAAACCAGATTAACACCCCCAGACGAGAACGTGGGTAAATGCCAAGCAGTGCAGCCACACCTTTAAGAATCAGATAAGAGAAACTAATGTTGATATCATTTGTTGTTTTAGTGCTCGATGAAGTGATCTTTGAGCCAAAGGAATGATAAGTTTAGAAAACTGCTATTTGTGTCAGTTCATGTTTGGCCAAGTAATGATGTCATCCCATACCAACTCCTTTCCATATGGGAGAGCAAACCCCCTTGTATCTCAATGCACGTCTTCATACATGAAGTCCACATAAATATTGAACAAAATACTGATCCTGTGGATAAAAATGTATTCAACTCAAAAGAAAGTGGAATGGTATATATGCCTTTGGCTTAAAGGTCCTTGATCTTTTTATTGCATTATCTGTAAGTGATGATATGTCTACAGACAGTGTTGTCCTTCAGTGGATGTGTATGAGTTGTGAACAGTGTGTACTCAAGCAACTGTGTACACAGGTGAACAATACAAGGCAAGGTGAGCTCAACCATCTGTGGCTGGAATATGCATGTGAAGAATAACCTCACTTCTGATCCATCTCACACACTTTGGTAAAAGTGAGCCATTGCTTTGCATCCATGATTTATTTAATCATTCATTCATCCAGATTGTCAACACATATTAAAACATTTCCAAAACAAGTTGAAGTTGTTTTTTCCAAACTTTCTTAACTATAGTCATTGGCTAATGGTCTCATCTTAGTATGATGTAGGGTGTGTAAATAAATGTTGTAAAGTTGTTCTGTCTGACAGCTGTGTGACGTGCATGGCATGCTTTATTTCCCAGTCTTCTCTCCAGTGTGTTCTTGTGAAGGCTGCAAGCAGCAGTGTCTCCTTCAAAAGCAAATCTCTCCAAGATCTCAACATGGGATGTTCTACAAGTTTAGATCATGTTAGATCTTCTTTTATCCTCTAAGACGTCTCAGGATCACATTGTGTGGGAGTAAATGGACGTTGATGATGGGACAGAACTGGATGGATTCTCAATGACAGGATGGATATCAGTGGGATTTTCTCTATTGCTTCTCTCTTTTATTTCTCTGTCTGTGGTCATGGCGAGGTATGTCGACTTTTTCCCAACACAAATTGTGAATTATGTCATTTAATGGAGATTCAAATGTGGTTCGTGCAAGTTAGGTTACATTTAAAATAGTGATTTATGCCATTATTATTAAATGAGTACAAATTGATTGTTCATTTGTTTCTTGAATACACTAAATATTTTTTATATTTTATTTTAAATCACATGACACATTTTCTACTTAAGATTGATTTGATTCGATTAAATGTGCTCCTATTTTATTTATATATTTGGACGAAGTTATACTGTATATTTTACATTGAATATAGTATATATGACTGTATATATTACTATATATTGAATATATAGTTTACATGGAGTATATTGTATTTTAACACACTTACACGTTTCTGTTGTGTTGATAAACAAAGACAAATAAACAAGTAAACAATGAAACGTGATTACTGAGCCACGTGTCAGACATCAAACATCCCAAAATAAAAAAAGTGTAAAATGTTAAACCCTAAAGGCAAAGAGTCCATCACAAGAGCACTTCCGTTCTAATCAATGAACAACACACACACGTGTAAAGAATTGTATCACGCACACTGTAGCACTCACTTTATGACGTCATAGTCATGAAAGTGCTCTTTGATCTCACCTGAGCGATATGAACTGAAACCTTGTGTGACATTTCCATGTTGTAAACCAGCGGATATGTTTGATAGCTCGCCTTCAGGGCCAACACACTACAAACAGACTTTAAATGGTTTAAAGCTCACACATTTTACACATCATGTTTAAGTCACATCATGTTTAACACACATCATGTTTAAGTCACATCATGTTTAAGTCACATCATGTTTAAGTCACATCATGTTTAACACATCATGATTAACACATCATGTTTAACACACATCATGTTTAAGTCACATCATGTTTAACACATCATGATTAACACACATCATGTTTAAGTCACATCATGTTTAACACACATCATGTTTAAGTCACATCATGTTTAAGTCACATCATGTTTAACACACATCATGTTTAACACACATCATGTTTAAGTCACATCATGTTTAACACACATCATGTTTAACACACATCATGTTTAACACACATCATGTTTAAGTCACATCATGTTTAAGTCACATCATGTTTAACACACATCATGTTTAAGTCACATCATGTTTAACACACATCATGTTTAACACACATCATGTTTAACACACATCATGATTAACACACATCATGTTTAACACACATCATGTTTAAGTCACATCATGTTTAACACATCATGATTAACACACATCATGTTTAAGTCACATCATGTTTAAGTCACATCATGTTTAAGTCACATCATGTTTAAGTCACATCATGTTTAACACATCATGATTAACACATCATGATTAACACATCATGTTTAACACATCATGTTTAAGTCACATCATGTTTAAGTCACATCATGTTTAAGTCACATCATGTTTAACACATCATGATTAACACATCATGATTAACACACATCATGTTTAAGTCACATCATGTTTAAGTCACATCATGTTTAAGTCACATCATGTTTAACACACATTATGTTTAACACATCAATGTTTAAGTCACATCATGTTTAAGTCACATCATGTTTAAGTCACATCATGTTTAACACACATCATGTTTAACACACATCATGTTTAACACATCATGATTAACACATCATGTTTAAGTCACATCATGTTTAAGTCACATCATGTTTAAGTCACATCATGTTTAACACATCATGATTAACACATCATGTTTAACACACATCATGTTTAAGTCACATCATGTTTAACACATCATGATTAACACACATCATGTTTAAGTCACATCATGTTTAACACACATCATGTTTAAGTCACATCATGTTTAACACATCATGTTTAACACATCATGTTTAAGTCACATCATGTTTAACACACATCATGTTTAACACACATCATGTTTAACACATCATGATTAACACATCATGGTTAACACATCATGTTCAAGTCACATCATGTTCAAGTCACATCATGATTAACACATCATGTTTAACACATCATGTTTAACACATCATGATTAACACATCATGATTAACACATCATGATTAACACATCATGTTTAACACACATCATGTTTAAGTCACATCATGTTTAACACACATCATGTTTAACACACATCATGTTTAACACAAATCATGTTTAAGTCACATCATGTTTAACACACATCATGTTTAAGTCACATCATGTTTAACACACATCATGTTTAACACACATCATGTTTATGTCACATCATGTTTAAGTCACATCATGTTTAACACATCATGATTAACACATCATGATTAACACATCATGTTTAACACACATCATGTTTAAGTCACATCATGTTTAACACACATCATGTTTAACACACATCATGTTTAACACACATCATGTTTAAGTCACATCATGTTTAACACACATCATGTTTAAGTCACATCATGTTTAAGTCACATCATGTTTAAGTCACATCATGTTTAACACACATCATGTTTAAGTCACATCATGTTTAACACACATCATGTTTAACACACATCATGTTTAACACACATCATGTTTAAGTCACATCATGTTTAAGTCACATCATGTTTAAGTCACATCATGTTTAAGTCACATCATGTTTAACACATCATGATTAACACATCATGTTTAACACACATCATGTTTAAGTCACATCATGTTTAACACACATCATGTTTAAGTCACATCATGTTTAAGTCACATCATGTTTAACACATCATGTTTAAGTCACATCATGTTTAACACATCATGATTAACACATCATGATTAACACATCATGTTTAAGTCACATCATGTTTAACACACATCATGTTTAAGTCACATCATGTTTAAGTCACATCATGTTTAACACATCATGATTAACACATCATGATTAACACACATCATGTTTAAGTCACATCATGTTTAACACATCATGATTAACACATCATGTTTAACACATCATGATTAACACATCAATGTTTAAGGCACATCATGTTTAAGTCACATCATGTTTAACACACATCATGTTTAACACACATCATGTTTAAGTCACATCATGATTAACACATCATGATTAACACATCAATGTTTAAGGCACATCATGTTTAGGTGCTTTGATTCAATGTTTCATGTATCTTACAGAACATGGACTGCTAATGTACTTTCCTATAGGATAAGTTGTGTTGTTTGTGTTCACAGACAGGACCTGATGGACCGACTGTTCTGAATACACTGCGGCAGACCTCTGGTACGCAATCCACACAACAACCCAGGCCCATTCATTTCTGTATTCTTGGAGGACAGTGCAAGGTCCCCTTGTAGAATGCTTTCCGTTTAGCTCCTTGTTCGCAGGAATTGGCAAAATGCCACCATCACAGTTGTGAAAATTGACAATTTAATTGCGCCCACTACTTCAGACACATCATCGGTTGTTGCCGGAATGTCACGGTGTAAATAGCGTCGCTTTCTGTGCCAAAAACCACATACCTTCTTTGTGTTTGTTCAGCACCGGCTGATTTAAAGCCACTCTACTGTCAAGAGCTGAGTTCGTTGATTCTTCCCTACGGCCGACTTACCCAAATAGTTAACCGCAACAATCACTTCTCAGACCAGATTACTGCTGTGAGAGACACATATTGAGTTCGCTTGTAATATGACCTAAACACAAACACACGATGACAGGGAATGGATGTGAAACGGCCTTGCCACTGATCAGATTTAGGGTAAGAACTGATTTGGATTGAAAACCTTTTTGCTTTAACACATTTCGTGTATTCACAAATTTTAGTGCTTTCTGTACCTCCCAAGCCTGGACAGGTTTGTAAGATGACATCCTAAGGGCGAGATGGTGAAACACATTCAGCTTTCCAACCGCCAGTCCCAGTTCATCCTGGGGCAGTGTGAGATTTTTTTAAGATCGGCTCATTTGAAGATTCATTTTAGGCCGTGATTCCATGGGAAATAAACACCGAACACCGATTGTGTTTCAGCAAATTGCTTCACGTGTAGACCAACGTATAGTATGAAACATGAGCTGTCACGCGTGTGTGCAAGAAAAGATTCGTTGAGCTGTGATTGGACAAGAATGGAAACTATTCGTAATGCCAACAAGTTCTAAACTTGTTAGAGGTGTGTTGTGCTTGTTTTTAGTCATAATTGTGTTCAGAATAATAGTCTTGATAAAATGTCTCATCTGTGTTGTTTTTCCTCAAATGCTTAAGCAGAGGCGTCACAGTGTTGTCATGTGTACACTGCACATACAATGAGAGTCCTGCTGTGTTTTAACTTTTTTCCACTCATTTTATAAGTGTCAAAACTGTAAAATCACAAACGGATTTACGCAATCCGGACTTATGCAACTAGTATTACCATTCTATATTTAGGTTCTTTGTGTAGATCAGCTCTTCACATTCTGCACATTCTCTGATCTTTATGAGGTGCTTGGGATGTTTTTAAACTTTCCTGTCGAGTAATATATGCTCGGCCACGTGTCGGCTGCCTTCCCTCTGATTCAACTCACATCATTATAAGGTTAAAGGACTAGAATGATATTTAGAAAAATGTAAACAACTGAGATTTTTAGCATCCAAAAGTTCTTTTCTGAGTACCATTGTAGTATTTCATTAGTAGTATTTTGTAAATGATTGTATCTTTTTCTCGTCAAACACAAAATATTTTTATGAATGTAGAAAAGCAAACAGTTCTGGGGCACCTTTGAAAACCATTTTCTTGTGTCCCACTATAGTCCCACTATAGTAGTCAATGATGCCCTATTAACTCACATTCTTCTAAATATCTTTCTTTGTATTTAAAACGGCAAAGACGTTTGTACAGATTTTAAACATCTTTGAGGGGTGTCCATTTATGACAGACAATTTATTTTTGTGTGGAGTATCAAAAGATGTGCAAAGATAAGCAAACATTTTCAAAAATATAAAACATTAATCCATGGGCACAATTCCTTCAAATAAAGTTTTGAATTTGCTTAACCATTTGGTCCACCATTCCTGTTCTCTTTAACATAGTTTAAAGGCTAAGTAAGGTTGTTATGAAATGTTTTTTTTATTGGTAGTTGTCAAATAAATCTTACATCCTCTACTGCCGCTTTTGCTGGATTTTGACCAAGATTTTAAAGCATAAAAAACAGAAATGTAAAAACAGCTCAAGGTGTGAAGAAATGTAATACTCGACTCTGATGATAAATATGCGGTGCCTGTCAGAAATGTGGAATGAGAATGGGTCAGGTTTAGGTTTGTATGTTGTTTACAAGAATGTTTCTAATGATGATAAAAGAGCGTAATACAATGTAAGCAGCTAAGTAGGCCTTGAGCTCTAATATACTAAGCTCCAATATACTTCTACTATCCATTCTGGATGTCTGCTTCTCCATCTTAAGGTATTTATCTCAGCTAAGTCTTTGTCAAAGTGCTCTATACACAGACAGAGACAGGGTTGGCCTAGATTTGCAGAAGCGCAGGTGTGAATACTTTTGCAGCGTTTCAGCGTTACTTTTGCCCACTCTACTTATAATCATGTAATGCATAAAGCTTTGTAAAGAAATGAGAAGTATTAACTGTCTCTCCCTGAGGGTTGACACCTGCCTTGTACTAAAGAGAGGTGTACACATACTAACCTGTGTTTGATCCTGCACAAAATCTCCTATTTAAACAGAAAGGTAAGGTCATTTCAGAAAAAAAATAATTTCCATTTAAAACTTGACTTGTTAACTGTGTCATGTCTACGTCATTTAGAGCAACAAACAGAATTGTTTAAACCATAGCCTTCCAAAGAAGTTTCAAATACCTCATCTGTCTTCCACTGTTTGGACAAACAGATTCCCTTGTTTTGCGTGCAGCACAGTCGGGCTGCTGTAGATTTGGTTATCCTGTTATCATTTATTCATCCTTGTTACATTTCAAACCTAAATAACTTTGTTCAGCAGAACACAAAAGTAGATATTTTGAATAATGGTTGTTGACACTTATTCACTTCCATTGGTTTTGTGGCTGTACAATGGAAGTGATTTAGGTGAACTATCACTTCAACAGTGGTGTAAAAATGACATGCTTAACCTTTTTTATAGGGTATTTGAAACAAGTGATTTTGAAGTTCACCACAATATCCAATAAAGAGAAAAACTGGCAACATGTTATGGAAAATGCTAAACTTTGGGTTTTGTATGAACACTAAATGAGATGTTGGCCCATTTTTATTCCCTGAAATCTGTTTTATAATGTCAATCAAACATTGTCTAGCATGTTTATTAAGCTATTTTCTGTTCAATTGTTTGACCGGCCTCTGAAATCTTCATCTTCCCAGTTTTGCTCTTTTTAAAACGTTATTTGAAAAATCTGATCCACACTCCCATACACGGCTAACCGCAAGGACATTTTCATGATGGGTGACTCATCACAGCACGTCCTGAAAAGTCTTGCTGTTCCAGCAATACATTAATGTATCGTTAGTATCCCGCACACGAGAATGACCTGAATGGGTTTTCGTTCACAAAATGAAGGTCAAAAACCCGAAGAAGTAATAAGACCACCTCTGGGTTAAATGCAACAACTGCAGCTGTTAGATAACACTCATTTTAATTCATGCTTGAAAACGTTTCATGTGAAAGTGTTTTAATGAGATGACCTTCTGTCTGTTGGGCGCTCCAGGTGAATCTATTTTATTAAAGCAGTGTCTGTGTGTGTTTCTCACAGGTCCTCTTTCATGCTCTGAGGGCTTTACCGCATCGGGTTATTACAACGGATCTGTGTCCCAGACTGATTCTGGCTCTCTCTGTCTTAAATGGACCGAGTTTCCGGATTACATACAGCAGTACCCCGACCGTGGATTGGGAGACCACAGCTACTGTAGAAACCCTGATCGTGAATCCAACCCCTGGTGCTTTTTCAGACAGAGTTCAGGGGCCATCGGGTGGGCTTACTGCAACTGTCACCAGGGTGAGCCCAACCTTGTGCCCTTTCCACATTAAGAGCTATTTTACAAAATGAAGATGTTTTGCGTTTTTGGAGATCAGTCAGTGTTGGACAAAATCCATTCAAATATTTATATTCAATGACCAAGGCAAGGTTTAAACTTTGCATATGGTGTTTGTTTGTCCTGTTAATGTTCCCTGATGATAGCTTCCCTCATTCCTGTCAAATAAACTAATTAAGTGACATCTATTGTTGTTATCACAGCACACACAAACTGTCTTATGACTGCCTGTCATAAGAGCTTGAGTCAAGGATTCTGTCTGTCTTCTCTTTTTATCGTCCTCTATTTATCTTCCCATTCATTCTCTATTTACTAATCATCAGACTTCTGTCATGTATATTAATGTGTTCATATACAACACTTTGGCCCACAGTTGTGGTGTCTTTCTGCATCTCTTCATGCTGTTCTGTCATCATCTCACTCCATCTGGGATTCAGTACTGCGATGGTGCTGTTGTTATCTTCGTCTTTCTTCGCAGTTTCTTTGTCCAAGTAATTGCAACAAAGTTAAAGACTTGATTTGAATGTGTAATTTTAAACGGATTTCTGCAAGCATTGTCTGGCAACAACATAATAATATAATAACAAAACAATAATAATCCGTTTTCACTAATTTGCAGGACACAAGTGTCTTAAATCGGATAACTCTAAGACTTACAAAAGTGTCCTTAAAAATGTCTTAAAATAATCATAAATGAAAATTATAATAGTTGTGAAAAACATTTTTATGTCATCCAACGGTTGGTGATGCTGCCATTCGCACTTCACATGAACATCCTACAACACCACAGATTTTGTTACATAAAACTCACACTGATTTCTTGTGGCAAGATTTTTTCATCTCGCTCAAAAAATACTTTTACAGCTTGAAGATGGTTTTATTTGTCACCTAACATTAACTCACCAGGTGCAGCTCGGTTGGTGGGAGATTCATCCAACAAGAGTGGCCGTCTTGAGGTGTACCTGAATGGCCATTGGGGCGCAGTTTGTGACACTTACCTGACTGACCGAGATGCCAGTGTTATCTGTAGACAGCTGAGACTCGGGTAAAAGATGAAAACTTTATTTTTTATCAGCTAGACACTCTTTATTTATTGATATACAGAATTTGCATGTATTAAATCACCTGCTCATTCAAAAACAGGGAAATTGGCACGGCACTTCGGCATTCGTATTTTGGACCTGGTTCTGGCCTTTTCCATTATGAACGTCTTGGCTGCCATGGCAATGAAAATTCTCTGTTGGAGTGCAGAAGCAGGAAATATATCTCTGGTGACTGTAACCATGGAAATGAGGCTGGGGTAGTGTGTGCTGTACCTGAGGGTAAGTTTTTTTATTTGGGGTTTGCATCATGATTATTTTTCCTGTGGCTTTGTTTTTTTTTCAATTACACTTAACCGAAACTAAGAAAAAACATTTTCACCAATTTTATCAAGCAACTTTTTTTCTCTGATATATAGATTTTTTTTAACAATAAATGACAAAATATTAAACACAGTCTTTAAACAAAATCAAACTAAATTATTTAATTTATTTAAACTGTATTCACTTCTTTTTGCAAATTCATATCAGTTGCATTAAATCAGTTCTCTTCAAATTCACACAAGAGTTCAAGTTGAATTGTGTTGAATATTTCATAACTATGAACACTTGACAACTACAAACATTTATGTAATGTGGCACGCATTGACATATGTATTTAAAGTCATAGTTCACCCCAAAAAACACTCAAAGCTTCTGTCATTATTTGCTCAGTCTCTTGTTATTTAAAAGTTAAACTTTTTTCTTCTGCAAAGCACAAAAGATATTTTGAAGAAAGATTGTATTCAAGCAGCAGTTAACCCCATTCATTTGTATGGATATAAAGCCAATGCAAATAAATGGATGCCAATGACTGACATTCTTCAAAATATCTCTTTTTGTTTTTCTGATAAAAAGAAAGTCATACAGGTTCATAATATAAAGCACATCTGAAATGTCATTTTCGGTCGAACTGTAAAAATAGAGAATTCCAAACATATTCTACAAAGTTATGTTGGTTACATTTGCTTGTTCATTTTAAATACTTATCAGTGCGTAAAACATCAGCCGAGCTTCATCTGTAAGACAGAAAAGGGTTTGTTAGTCATAGCTGAGTATCTATCTTTGAAACAGTGATAGTGTAAAAAATACTTCTGAGGAGCTAAATGAAGACAGAATTCATTTAATGTGTGAGACAGGAGTAGGGTCATAAACAGTATGCCTGGGGTTGCTGGAACAGGGTCGGGTATATTTAGAGAGAGCTGTGAATTATTCACACAGAAACATTAGAAAGGAAAAAGCCATTCGAGAGCTCTCAGGCTTTGCCAAGGGTCTTTATATATATATATATATATATATATATATGCATATGTCCATACCACACACACACAAACACATTCATACGTGCACACAACTCAAAGCATTCTTCCATATGTGCAGACATAATATCTTTTAAATTAGGGTTTTAAGCATCTTTTGTGGTGAATTCTAGAGGATTAATAAAGATCCGATAAAATAATCTACTGATTAATTCTAACCTGCTACTTTCTACTGCAGTCTTGAATACTTCAGGTCATAAGATTCTTTTGTTTAGGCAATGGTGCCCCCCTGAGGCTTGTGGGAGGGCTTGAGGATTTCGAGGGGCGCGTGGAGGTGTACCATAATGGGAGATGGGGCACTATCTGTGATGATGAATGGGATGATATTGATGCTGAAGTGGTCTGCCGGCAGCTGGGATTGGGGTAAATCATATAAATCTTTTATGTCGTATGTGTCTTAAAGCTTAATACAGTGAAGTCCAGACAACGCTTTTATTTTTGCTTTGATGTTTAGAATGATATTGTCAGCATGTTACAGTAGGCCTTGTTTTATTTAGTAATGCTTGGTATTTTTTTTTTTAGCTTAAAGTATTTACAAGCGTTAAAACACACTGGTGATGTCATGTGCAAATCTAAGTGCTTGCCTGCAAGGACAGTCTTTATTTATACACACACAGCGAGTGAACTTTATTAATATAGATGAATGGAAGGAGTGTTTGAATGATTTATGAGGCAAAGGGATTCACTCAATGAATCTGCAGAGGGAGAGAAAGACATTGATTTTAGCCCTTGTTTTTTTTTATCTATGTATAATATAAATATAAATATATACATACACTATATGCTTAAATAAACTGTTGGGATTACTTTTACATTGCAAAAGGAAATCATAGCTGTGACATCAAATCAAGTATTTTATTATTCAAATTTATGGACATTATGTAATGTTTATTTCCTTAATCATGCTAGTTACACTAGCTCGGTTAAACGCCAGAAAAGATAATATTCCAATTCTCAACAACTAAGATTTCCGGGATACCATTGATTGGAGAAAATACAGCAGTAAAAGGTTCCCCAAAAATAATTGTTTTTCTAAAATCTTTACAAATATCATGTTCTGTTTTCCACAAAATTATACAATATTTTTTCTACTGTTGTAGTTAATGGTGCCCCAGAAATCTAATCCATTTTCCAATGTTACGTTATTGTTATTTGAAAATTTTACATTTTAAATTTACATTTTAAAGCTTGTATATCAATTTGTATTTCTGTAAGTTAATAAACTAATTTGATTAACTCAAATATTTCTGTTAGATTTCACCAGAAAATATAAGGTGTATGTTTTAAATATATTTTTGTCAAATAAATGCTTTTTTTCATTTAATAAACCTAAAAATATATTTGTGAATTTTAGCGAAATTTACATTAAATATTTTCTACAGATTATCTTACTTTGTTTTCAACTGAACAAAGATAGTTGTAAGAACTTCATTACAGAACTGTTACCGTACAATTGTACTGTATGTTGATTATGGCTTTGGTAACGGATCATATTACAGGCAAATTTGTTTGTTCTCAGTGGCGTGCCCAAGGCTTGGACATGGGCACATTTCGGACAGGGCTCTGGGCCGATTTTATTGGACGGGGTGCACTGCACAGGAAATGAACTGTCTCTTGAGGAATGTCCTCATGCTGCCTGGGGACAGCACAACTGTGACCATATGGAGGATGCTGGAGTGTCATGCAACCCATATACAGGTGTAGATGACATGAAGTACATAAGATATGAACATAAAAAGTCAAAAAGAGCAAAAATCTAGCTTTTTTCTGCTATCGGGCGTTTGTTGTACATTTCTGAACAGTAGATATATTAATGCTCTTGTAGATGGAGTTTTGCGTTTAGTGGGATCTGATGGCCCATGGGAAGGTCGTCTTGAGGTGTATCACGCTGGAGAATGGGGCACAGTGTGTGACGACAACTGGACCCTACGGCATGCACAAGTGGTGTGTCGACAACTTGGTTACAGGTATTTTTTATCTAAGGAAATCAAGAATGTATGATTGAGCAAACTAATTAACACAGAACAGTAAGCGGTTGCTGAAATTCTGCTTTGTGTCCAACAGAGGTCGTGCTGAGTTGGCACAAGCTGGGAGGTATGGAGAGGGTACAGGAGTGATCCTGCTGGATGAGGTGAAATGTGATGGGGGAGAAAGCAACCTATTGGATTGTAGTCATGGTGAGTGGGGGCAACATGACTGCTCTCATAGTGAGGATGTGGGCGTACGATGTGAAAGAGAAGGACATAACAATGAACTACCTGAGGCGGCTCCGGCAACAGGTGCGTATACATGTTATCAGTGTCTTAGTTCTTTCTTTATAACTGAATAACTGTTGACTTTCCAGGGGTAACAAAAAGTCACGTCACAGTATTCTGCTTCTGTCTTGTTTGTGATTATTTATTCATGAGGAGCAAGATGTACTAAAGTAATCCTTAAGAACGAAGAAGATTGATTTGAAATGAGTAATAATTGTAGTTCTGACTATAAATTCATTAATGTTTGTCTTTTTGTGTTAAAAACATATTTTTGCGTATGTTCTAAACTAAAATGGTTTTTGTACAGTTCACTTTAAATTATCTGTAGTTTTTTGCACTTTTATATTGACATGTCTAACTTAAAAACTACTTGATATTACTTTTTGATTTAGATATATTATTAAGTAAATATAGAAGTTAATTATTGTGAATTTTACAAAGCATCTAAACCATTTTTTTCCATTACATTCTACATTATACAGTCAAAATGACTGTGTTTTTACATAAAACAATTTACAATTAAATAAATAATACATTTAAACGCTTCAAGTTTGTGTACATGTACGTAAATAAATAAGTAAATCTGAATAAATCTAATAATTATTAAACAAATAATGGATTGTATATTCCGAATATATTTTTGATAAATAAAAACTTTTTTCATTACATAAACTCCCCCCAAAAAAATTTTAAGTGTAAAATATCACTGTTAATTTTTGTGTTATTTACATGAAACATGTTTATGGAGTAACTTAGTACAATTGATGATAAGAGTTCTGTTACATACTTGTATTTCCAGGTCCCTTGGTGAGGTTGGTCGATGGTGAAAGCCGTAAGGAGGGCCGTGTGGAAGTGTTTATTAACGGGCAGTGGGGTAGTGTGTGTGATGATGGCTGGAATGACATCAACGCAGGAGTCGTCTGCAGACAGTTGGGATTCATGTAAGCATGTTTTTTCTTTAAAAGTGGGACAAAGATCAAAATCTTTATATTCATTTATTTTGCCTTTTCAATATCAGCGGAGTCTCCAAGGCCCGATCCATGGCTTATTTCGGTGAGGGCCAGGGACCAATTCATCTGGATAATGTTAAGTGTGTTGGTACTGAGACTTCTTTAGGAGAGTGTTCAGCTGTTGGATCAGACGCTCATGACTGCAGGCACAGTGAGGATGCAGGAGTGATCTGTGACTATATCACAGAGCCGGTGTCGGACAGTGTTATGGGAAAGCAGGAGTGTGGGCTGAGACCCAGCACACAGAGGCGCAGGAGAAGGATCGTAGGAGGAGACAAATCTCTACGGTAATGAAGAGTAAATATTATCCATGTCAGGGTTCCTTCAATCTTTTTCAAACTTGTATATGAAGATATAGTGTTTAAATTCAATGCAACGGAAACAAGGAGAATAATATATCATTTCTACTTTCCAGCTAATTTGTTCTCAACAGCATGCAAGGTTTGACTTAAGGCCTGGCAATTTTAGCATTATGGATATGCATTTAAGACAAAAGATAAAAATATTATATTTTTCGTATTTCATTAGACACCTGATGAACAAGAGAAAAGATTGTGTCTAAGCACAAGTTTTCCATTTTTAAATAAAGGAACCAATCATGTTACAAATGGAACACTTTGGAACGCTTACTTGTGAATTCCAATTTTTTACACATAATATAAGAGTTATTTCATGATAAAATAATACAAATTATATGGGAATAATGTTATAAACTAAAAAAAGTACAAAATAAAAAGTGTAGTCTACTAACTATAATTTGCAAAAATCAGTGCTTGTCATCTTATCAGCTTCTTAAGGTCTTGCCCTGAGATGCTGACTTTTCTGCATTAAGTCATCCGTGTCAAGTTTTATAACTAGAAAAATACATTTAATATTGATCAATTATAATTTTATCTGTTTAACTAATTTCAGACATTTAGGCATTCACCTAAATGAACTTTTCACTCTATAGGTATACCTCTATATCAAAAACTGTTAGTATATATTAATTTTCATTTGATCATCTATAAGGAATAAAGATGGTTATGAATAGAAAAAATCTTATGAGTATGTGACCGGCCACCTACCTGACAGTGACAAACTTTAAGAGAGATTTCAAATGGATATTTTAACCACAAAAATTGACATCATACATAAATGTATGTTCTAAAACTTCTACTTCTCAATTATTGTCATAAAAACTTCTTCTTAAGTTTGACATTAAAATGGTATAACCACATTGTGTTTTGAGTGTGTATAATGTAACCTATTGTAAAAGCATCTCTAACTGTCATATAGGGGGGACTGGCCGTGGCAGGTATCTCTGTGGCTGAGGTCTCAATCCAAAGGCACTCATCCGCTTTGTGGAGCAACTCTCATCAATTCCTGTTGGATCATCACAGCTGCTCATTGCTTCAAGAGGTCAGAGAGACCGTACTGACATCTGGTGTCTACATGTGTAAAGGCAAATGCACCGTCACAACCTACAGCAGATTCTTCACTATATTCTTGTTTTTCTTTTCTTTCTTTCAGGTTTGGTACAGATCCATCTCGGTATGTGTTGAGACTCGGCGACTACCACACAGAGGAGAGGGATGATTTCGAACGCACCCTCTCTCCTGAACGCATTATCATTCATAGCAAGTACCACAGCCAGGGCTGGGAGTATGACATTGCCTTGGTGAAGTTAAAGGGTACAGATTTAAGCTGTGTAGCCTTCAACCCACACACGAATGCTGTTTGCCTTCCCGCTCAAAGCAAAAAGAGGGGCAAAAGGCCTATTGCCTGTGTTATCACTGGCTGGGGAATTACAGGTACTTAATGTCCATTTTTTATATTAATAATTAATGAATGCTGAAAATGGTATTGTGTGTTAAAAGAGTATATATATCACTAAGTCTTTACACTCAAGTTATGCTCAACTTACTTTTGAACAAAAATAGAGTATATTTTGACAAATGTCTCAGCGTTTGCTGTCCATACAGTAGAAGTCAATAGGGCAATGTTGTTTGGTAACCAACATTTTCCAAAATATCTTCTATTTGGTTGTGCAGAAGAAAGTCAGACAGTTTCGAAATTAAATTCATACTAACATTTGTAGGAGAACTGTCCCAGTTAAAAAAAATAGTTCTAATGTATTATTTCTTGTTTTATGTTTCGTCCGATAGACTCTGAGTATTCTCGAACACTGCTGCAGGCCTGGGTTCCTATACTGCCCTCATGGAAGTGTAAAAAGCGATACGGCAGTCGCTTCACCAGTCGCATGTTGTGCGCTGGAAGCTTGTCAAACCATCGGCGTGTAGACAGTTGTCAGGGTGACAGCGGGGGACCACTGGTGTGTCAGGGTGAGGGTGGCCACTGGTTGCTCACAGGAGTCATCTCCTGGGGTCACGGCTGTGGCGACCCCACCTATCCTGGTGTATATACACGGGTCAACAGGTTTCTGAAGTGGATCGAGAAAGTCACCCACAGCCCTGTCAAAGTGTGATGTATGTGACATGTTTTGCATATGAACGTTTCGTCAGCTGGTTTGATGCCATTTTATGTATTGCACATTTACTTCTTGCACCATGTCAATTCCATTTTTTACGCTTGAAGAAAGATTCATAAAATGGATGAAGGAATGTGTAGCCTCCACTGGGTGATGTGTGTGAATAAGGATTCATCTGGATTGGAAGGTGAAAGGATCAGCTTTTGTATTTGAGTCATTTTGCACAAGTTTGAATGCCATATGCATGGAACATTTGTGGGAGTTCTGCGACCCGCCTTCTGGATCAGGTCCTTAAATTAAATAACAATGCACTTTTTTACTTGTTGGATTTAATGTATGTTCACTCAAAAATTAACATTCTGTCATTACCAAATTACCCTTTTGTAAGTTTAAACCATTATGACTTTTTTCATTAGCAGAACACGAAAGAAGAAATTTTAAAGAATGTTGGTGACCTTGTTACTCATTCGTTGTTATTGAAAATACAAAAAACCAAGGCAAGTATATGGGTGCCGAGGTTGTCGGTTATCAACATTTTTTAGATTACAGTCTTTTGTGCAGAAGAAAGAAAGTCTTACAGGTGAATAAATGATGGCTTTCGGGTGAACTATTTTGTACTGGAAGGAATGGAACGGCATGGATGTAAAATGTAAGGATTCATGAACATTCCACAGGTGTCATAAATGTATTCTGGTTAAGTCATAAGGTTTTTTTCATCTTACAGCTGTCCTCCGTTATACATATTTTGGGGGGAATGTAGTTCTGGAATTGTTTTTTATTTGTTTTATGTATTATAAGATTTTTCTCAAGCTTATGCCCAAGAAATGGTATAATAATCTCTGTTTGAAGTTATGATCAACTGGATGAGGTGGTGTAAAATTGCAATTCCAGCAGGTAAACATTCTGGTAACAAAACCAGCGCACATGACTGGTCTCAACTAAAAAAATACATCCAGTGGTCCCAGAGGAATAAATGTAATGGGGGGGAAAAAGAATTATTTTACAATTTGCTTATTTATCAGAAGTCTTTTACCATATGGCAGTCGTTTGTTTAAATGGTTAAAAAGATGCACCCCAAAATATTAATTCTACCATCATCTGCTTACTCTTTATTTCAAAACAGTTTGAACTGAAATTTAAACTTTTTCAAATTATCTTCTTTTTCTGAAGTAAGAAACTCGAACAGGTTTGTAATGCTGAGGGTAAATGACAGAATTTTCATTATTTTATGAACTATCCCTTTAAGATATAAGATGCTTGAGTAATGTATGCAGCATTTGTTTTTCCTTCCTCTCCATTTCTTCAGCTTTGGCAAGCTGTTTATTCATGTTTATATCTGTGGTATTTATTTACATAAGCTTTAGACGTTCAAATGTACTGTTTTCACATATTAAAGAAGTGAAGTGACATTCAACCAAGTATGGGGACCTATACTCAGAATTTGTGCTCTGCATTTCACCCATCCAAAGTCAAACACATTAGTGAACACACACCAACCGTGAACATACACCCGGAGCATGGGCAGACATTTATGTTGCGATGCCGGGTGAGTAGTTGGGGATTTGGTGCCTTGCTCAAAGGCACCTAAGTCATAATATTTCCAGCCCGAGACTTGAACCCGCAACTCTAGGGTTAGGAGTCAAACTCTCTAGCCTTATTTCATTTCACTATTTAACTTAAATGAGGTAACATTGTCACCTAAAATGATTGCCTCTGTTATTTCTATGAATCCTAAATTAAAACATGAATGTACTTATGTAAAGCAGTCTGACAAGTTAAGTTGAACATGTATAGCAAATTTGACCTGGCATAAATGTTTAGACACCATATTATCCAAAAATGATAGACATAGATGATATGAATAGCTGTTGTTGTATAGTTTCGTGTGCTGAAAATAGGAATAAATGTATAGAATAATAAAATATTAAAGCACCATGACCATAACAGCAATCTGAAGTCAACATTTTTGTGTTTTCACATGTGCCTTCACGGACACATTAGCCTTGATAAAAAAACTATTTCAATACTAATAATCCTTATATTGAACATTTAATATAACTTCAATGCATCAAATGAATCGTGTGATGATTCAAATCAATCATTTGATTTGGAAAGCCCTCTAAAGCCCTGAAAGAAAGTGGAGGCCCGGAAAACTAGAGCCCCAGACCTGCTGGTTTCACCTGGTCAGAGTTGAGCTGGTTCCCCAACTGCGCGGAGTTCTTCCCCCCAAGCCACCAGATCCAGGCCATACCCAGATCAGAGGGACATTGGAGTCACCAAGATTCAATAAGTTTTCAGACCAGATCGTGGGTCGGCAACTAGAAAAGCCCTCAACAGCCCTCAAACAGAGCGGAGACCAGGACAACCAGAGCTCCGGATACAGATCCCCTGTAAAGAACTTGTCACAGATGAACATCGAGATAAGACCACAGGAAACCGATGATTCTTCTGGACTTTGCTCCAGCCTGGAATTGAACTGCTGGTTTCATCTGTTCAGAGGAGAAATTGCTCCCCAACTGAGCCGAGATCTTCCCCCAAACTACTAGATCCAGGCTATATCCAGATCAGAGGGACATTGCAGTCACCAAGATTCAGTAAGTTTTCAGACCAGATGGTGGATCGGGAACTAAAAAAGAATGAATGAAAGGGGAGACCAGGACAACTAGGGCTCCGGACACAGATCTCCTGTAAAGACCTTGCCTCAGAAGACCATTGAGATAAGACCACAGGAACCGGATGATTCTTCTGGACTTCGCTCAGCCTGGAATTGA